>KZ344992.1:601965-620774 GCA_002352805.1 Teladorsagia circumcincta
TGGCTTATATTCGCGCGTAATATGCTACACAGCAGTAGTTCAGAAAGTTATTGTAACGAAAGTGAGAGCCTTGGGTATGATGAGAGTGGTGGTCGCATCTCTCATGTTGCCACCCATTAGCTAAAAGTTTGGATCGGAGCATTCGTGCGCAGAGCCATTGAGGAGTATATGGTTTCTGGGGCCAAGCTACACGAAGGTAGGTGGAAAGTCCAAAAAATATGATAGAGGCGGGCCGCGACAAAGCCCCATTTGGAAGGCTCGTTCATAAATTTCTGGCCGTTTTATGTATTAGAAGCGACTCTCTCTTCTGCTGACGCACAATGAAGATTGAATTTATTTCTTTGCGACGCACAATGAAGATTGAATTTATTCCTACAACCAACGAAGCTTTGCTGAGTAGATCGAAAACGAACAAGCTCCACAAATTTCGCAAAACTCAAACTGCGCTGAAGGAGGGTTATGGCAACTTCCATGAGATCAGCGGCCGGTCTAGCTCTTCGGAACCAGGTGGAGCTGTTACGGTGGTGAAGAACCCCTGACAGTATGTCAAAATACTCTCAGAACTCTAACACATTCGACTGACATCCCTCATTATAATAGGACCGACCCATCCCTGACAGGCGGCCTGGACGCACATCACACAACCAATTCTGCCAAGGTTGAACCAGCTAGGCTACGAGGTGACACTGCGAACATCCTACTCACTGGACCTCTTGTCTATCAACTGTCACTTTTCCGAAGATCGCGATGGCTCCCTTAAAGAGAAATGCGTCAAAACCCAACATGATGCCAAAATGACCTTCCCTCGGTTACTCACCTCCACAGCTCCAACATTCCGAACTTACGTACCCTTTGAAGCAACATTCTATAGCAAAAGGTTCGGGCATTTGAACGGTTATTATTCCAACTTGAATGGTTTAGTGCAAGCCGAGATACATGCATTTTAAATTCGAGGTCCAAAAACGACAGAACTTTCTGAAACACCTAATAGATAATGTGTTGGATTTGATGCTGGAGCAGTTTGGAGCCCATTTGGGAGTGAAAATCAAAAATGCAAAAAGTGCTCCTGGAGCGTAGTCGAACCACCACCGCACCAACTCAAGTCCGGCACCCTATCTACTCGACCACCGATGCTCCAGGAAGCCATGATGCCCCCATAAAACCACCGCCCTTTCTTCAGCACTACCACTGAACATTACTTCGATTTCGAGGGAATTTCACGTTGTTTCCCCTACCACCTTCATCAGCACCCTTAGATATGCACGTGGTTTCTTTTTACGAGTCCGAAACGTCACTCTAAGGCAGTCAAAGCCGCCCATTTTCAACGAATTATTTCTACCCTTTTTGGTCTTCAGGAGGCCGCTCAGCGAAAATGAAACACAGTATGATAGTCCACGTTAGAGCCCCTATAGCATGCACGAAACCGTTCAGAAAAAGCGTCCCACACCCTGAACGACCTCACTTGCTAGTGCCCTGGTCAGGACTTTCCTTGTGAAGCTTGAATGCGAAACGGTTTCAGTAAAGTTGGTATTTTAAAAGTGGTTCACACACAGCTTTTGTGGATATGAACGCTTTTGCCGTGACACTCGAAGATAACCGGTTCAAAAAACCTTCCCGATTCCATTGAAGAAAACGTGGAAGGTGATAGTGCTTTTTGTAATGATGATGTGCCGGAAATTTTTTCCGTGACCTTCATATTAGGCTCCAAGGATCACTATGGAGCCTTGCAAAGACATTTGATCTTTCTCTTGAGTCGTCTACACTAATTATTCTTACAGAACATTACTGGTACTCATGTAACCCAATCGACCAGAAGCGGCACACTCTCTAAATCCAGACGGTCTGAAAAGTTATCCTGCAGTTTTGGTTGCATTCGATGGAATATCTCAGAGACATCTTTGCCAAGGAGTATCATGCACCACAACTCAGTTAGGAACAATAAAAGAGCTACAGGGATCCTTGAAGCACGCTTGTCAATCGATGTTCAGCTGACTCGGAATATCAATTCCAGTATGTCATGGAGGATGTCTAATTTTGCACTTAAAGGAGGAACCATTGATCAATAATTTAATGTCTGCCATTAATCTCACCTGATTGTTCTTTTTCTCAGGGTGATCTTATATTATGAAACGTGCAGAGGCCAAAATTTTTTATAAAAAGCTAGAAGAAAGCTGCACTCGCCAAAACTGCGTTACAGAGATTATTCATGGTGAGGGATATTAAAAAAATTACCAGTTGCTGTAACCAAATTTCCAATTGCTTCTTTCGGGAATGCAAAATTCCAAGGTGACCTTATAATTATGAAACACACTGTCTGAAGCGTTAGGTCTTTCTGGGTGTTCGCATGGCTTCCACATTAGCCTTTAGACCGCGATAGTTGGAATAAAGACAAAAGGTCGCTAGACGAAAGTGAATTTAGACTCGCTCGGAGTGCAGCAGCGGAGAAAAAACCATGAGGAATTGGCTCAAAGTACGTAAAGTGGGACCCTTGTTTTCTGCGGTGACTTTTGCACTTGACGAGTCTCAACGATGCTGATATAAGCGACCATTTCTTAACGCCCTCTTCCACCTTGATGCCTGAGGGATTGGAGTCCGATGAGAAGGAAGCAGCAACAGGCTCAGAGAGACTTCAATAGCGTTGTTACGTCGCAGCGGGCTACGGGAATGCCAGCCTCGCATCCTCCCTTTATACACGGTGTCTCCTACATAGTGGTACACCTATCTGAGAATTTGGTGCAGCCGCTTGATAGAAAAATCATGGAAGCACAGTAGGTACATTGAATGAAACTAAAATAAATGCAAAAAAGGAGCTTCGTGACCTTCTGAGACTTCTTGCATGCATACATAATCAGAGGAGTTGGTTTAGGGTTGGTGTTCCATTTTTCATTCCCACCGGATCCCGATTGCCCCTTCCCTTCCTATTTCTGGTATGTATGAATGCATCGTGCTCCTTGTAATGTAGATTTAGATTAACCAATAGCAATTATTGCAGTTTAATTTCTCTTATTGTCGAAAGCTCACGAAAAAATTGTGAAAGCTCGAGAGCCTCAAGAACGTTCTATGTTTGGCACAAAATTCAAAAAATTGTTGGAAAGCGCTCGTCATTCAAAGAGTTGCTACAATCGAGAATTCTAGCCGAACTGGAGGGTGACGGCAGGGTTATGTCCGCAGGCATTGCTATTGGCAAGCGGAGACTCAAGCACCGAATGAGTTGAAGAAAATCAGACGTGCTCTAGACCATTCGATTCGCCATGATAAGAGCTGTGCAGTGGTTTCAAATGCAAATCATTTCAACCCTTTTTCCAGAAATTATGGCAAAGGGACAGATTGCGGCGGATTTGTCCGCTGAAAGTTGCCGATTTAGCAAAAATTAGGGGCAGTATTGTAGTCGCAAAAATCGCCAGGAACGTCTACGTTTTCAATGACAATGTCAGCCATAGCCATCGTAAGAGAGCCGTTAGTTTTAGAGATGTTGGGGACATTATGTGATCTCACTGTTTTTGTAGATGATTTGTCACCTGTACGATGTGCTGGGCTTTGACCAAAGATCTGGCAAGCCGGCATGGTAAATAATTGTAAATTTTCCAATTATCAGCAGTTCAATGTCTTCTAATAAATATTCTGCTAGTACTCGTCCCTCCAGGGACACAAAACAATGATATCACAAAAGGTTTCGAATAATTCACAACTACAAATATTATACGAGCTAGGAAGTGATGCACGAAAAACAGATAAAACAGGAATTGTGAAACATCGAGTATTAACGGATGTGTAATTTTCAAGCTAGTAAATAAAACAAAGAGTCAATGGTGCAGTCATTTTAAGAAGTTTCTAGTTGACAAAACGTAATGTTAGTCCGCTGACAGAGCCTGGTTGAAATTTATCCGTTTTCAAGACAGCATTCTCCCCGACAAATTTTCATAATATTATTATTATATTATTATAGGTTTATCTAACATTTCAACATTTTCAAGAGTACTTCTCCTTACTGCGGCCATGTTAATTCAGCTTTCGATTAATGTTTTTCTCAGACTTTATCTCATCAATTTGTACTTCATTTTTTCTAGGGAGCAACATGGTTTTACAACTGTTTAACAAACAATCACAACAACAATGACTTGGTACGAGCGTGATAAACGTTTTCCGAAAAATTCTGAAGACAATTCAATAAGGAGCTTGGTAATGTGTGGGCCGTATGAGCCGACGCAGACCATTATAATGAGTTATTCTGAACTGTTATAATCTGTCTAATAGAAAATGGTTTTTCTGTGGCAACCGAGGAAGATAGCTCAGAAACAATCATTGTTGTAGACTGAATGAACCCACGTGGTATCCGCAAGCTCTTCTCCTTTTCAGTCTTGCTCTCAGTGAGGAGGACTTAATGAAGTCCACTTTGAAGTTTGAAAAAAACTAGGAGAGAATCCTTTCGAAGATTTGATGATCTTTTGCAGGAGTAGTGCACCACAGCTTTTTGGAACCGGTAAAACCTATCACAGCACTATACTTGTCATCAGAAGGGCAAAAAGCGCGGAGAGCTGGAGAGCACCGATTTTTTTTCCATGCTAACCTGCCGCATAAACGAACGTGCAAAAACTGTGCAAATAAGTTCATGGAGCTAGTCCTCGCCAAAAAAAAGTCAGCGGATCTCTCATGCAGTAGATTCCATCTTTTCGAATAATCCCAAGGCCTGAAGCGGAAGCAGTGCGAAAACCGTCCTGAACGAACCTTGACGATTTTATTGCCTCTGGTAGCCAAGAGATTCACGATAAAGCGACTTTCAACGTGATGAACCTGCACAGCGAACAAACAGCAATGGTCTATTGGTAATCGTGTAGGGCTTAAGTTTATAACTCTAAAAATACATGACATGAAGCTGCATAATGCTTATCAATAATAATTCAATAATAATCAATATTGAACTTAATTTGAGCGCTTTTTTTCTGATTATTGCTCTTCACAATCTTTTCAAGCGCATGTCAAATAAAAGACTATAAAAATATCGTCCACGCCACCTTCGCTCAAAATGCACATACTACGGCCGAGGTCGTTAAAATGACCTTATTAGAGCGATGCTGATTCTCACTTCGATCTTTGTGTTCTCAGTTTCAAAACTTGCAAGCAGCATATTTACATAAGTGCAACGATAGTGATGGCAGTTGCGCTTGGTGTTTGGATGAACTGCTAAAGGAAACAATTCTGCAGAGTCGAAGTGACCAAGGAAAGACCAATAAACAGGTTGCACTGCAGTGAGTTATTTCCGTGCCAGATGAAAGAGGGTTTCTCAAGAGTCTGACTGTTGAAGAAGGCTGTGTTAGCAACAAGAGAAAAGAAGGTAACGACCACGCTGAAGAGATTCGGTAGTTGACAGAAGCGTTCTCCGCTTCTCGGGAGCATGAATCTATTCTTTGTTTATCAACAATCTAAACCAGTTGTTATGAGCGCGTTTACTTCTTGGTATTACCCTTTTTCGAATGACGTCTTTTCCTATTAGGCCTAATTTCTGGTTCATTTCTATTGAGTTATCTATTAAATCAACGTCATTCAAAACCTGGTAAACGTCATGAAGGAAAATATGCTCACAACATATTGGAATTAGTGAACTCGACGGTGGACAACTTTCCCAACCAGAAAGGTCTTTTGCTCAACCCGGCCAGTGAAAATGAAATGTATATCGTTATACGCGCCTTGAAACGCTGAGTTTGAATCCGCTTTCATTACCTACTAAACACTCCTTGAAAAGAATTATGAAGCAGAAAAGCGCAGCGGCAATGGTCTGTACTCGCAGAAAAGAGGTCCCGGGATCGGGTATCAACTCCTCGGCGAGCTCACTCTTTTGCCTTTTGCAGTAACATAGCTAGCACGTTCACGACGGCCCCTGTTTCCACTTTTTGGTCGCGTAGGACGGACGCGATTTTGAGAACGCCGCCGCCCCACCTCACATCCATGGATTTTGTATTGTGAACGAACAAAAACGTGAATGTCCCCAAATAATTCCAGCAATTTTCAATGCGTAAGGGTTATCTAAATAGATGGTAGTAGGATTTCGTTGAAATATGCGAATCGGTAGTGGAAAGACAGAATTTTTTCGCCTTCGTCGCACAGAGAGTTGAATGCATTTTTGCCTCGTTTGCTCCAGCTAAAATACGTGCCTTACCATTTATAGAGCTTTGTATTTACTTCCTGTACTCTTTTCTTTCGCAAGTGTATGGGAATATGAAGAAATAGAAGGATTAAGCGAACCAAAAATTTGAAGCGGTCCAGAAAAACTTTCTGAACTGGGGCATATCTTGAAGTGGATCAATATGTTTGTAATTATGTATATTCTCTGATTATTTCACTGATATTAAAACACCCAACAAAGTTATGATATGAGCAAATGGCAGGCAATTATTCGCTGGCAGACCATATGGGCTACCATCGTCCAGGGAGCACATGCTGTTGGCAGCCTATATGGGAGGCCATCAACGTGAATGTGCTCTGTGTTAATGTGGTCCCTGACACCGCTTGCCTAATGTGCTTGCGTACAGTTACCTGCACAACGAATTTGAGAGCGGTGAATGACGAAGTTGAGCGACATACGCTCCTGGCTACTCTAGGAACTGTAGCGCAGGTGCCAGGCATTAACGCACCGAACAATTGCGGTATTCGTAATCAGATAGTTGAACTCCCATCTGGGCCAACTTTGGGCCAATTCTGAAATTTTGTCCTTTACTCGAAAATTCGGTCAGTCACTTGCTTACTTATCCTTCAACCTAATACGAAATCCTTGAATGGGGCTGAAACCATCCTTCTAAATACACTCCAGAAATGACAAAATAGTGTCTGGCTTGCCCACTTGCATCACCCAAGGATGTGCAAGGCTTTATTTTCAAGAATAACCCCCTCTCAACCCTTTTCCCGCCGTCGATGATTGGACAACTCTAGAATGCTGTTTGGGGAGCGGTAACGTTGTGACGGCTCCGCGTTTTCTCAATCATGTGGAAACCTCAAGTTTGGCCAGAAACCCGTTTCTATGGGTAGTTTGATCACTGGAACACAAATATGGTACCTACTTGCCACGGAAAAGCATAGAACCTGCACCACCTGCACCGTGGGCACTCATTGGCAAGCAGTGATCAAACTTAAGAGGACCTTCTTGCGAACTCTTCATAGGTGCAGCTTCAGGTGACCGTGGTGGAATAACGTTTTCGAAGAGTCTTTCCAGCTATGTCTGGGAAAAAAAAACAAAACAAGAAGCATTGGGAGCAACCGAACCCGCAACCCCTTGACCGAGAAGCAAGAGCGCTACCAGGGGCACTATTGGAGCTTAGGCAGCTTCTGACGATTCGAACTTCGTGACGTTTATATCGGCGCGTACATGAGACTATAGGCCGAGCACTGAAAAGTGAGGGCAAAAAAAGGAAACCCTCCATAACTCCTTTCAGAGGAGAGTTTAGCAGATATGGAAAGCAGAACTGAACTCAGCGTCTCAAGGCGAGTAAAAAGTTCAACTCATTTCATTTCTCAGGGTTGGCCTGAAGACCTCCCTGGAAGGAACAACGAGCACACCAGCAACCCTACGGGCACGCGTAAACCATCCTACATCAAGCGCCTCATCAACATGACATCATAAAATGCTTGTATCACAAGCTAAGCTTGCAATGTAAAAAAAAAGTGCACAGCACTAGGAGCAAATTCACAGCTTTCAACATTCCTACAATTCCAAGGCCTTCAAATTCAAACATTTTCACATACAAGGCCTAATTAAATAAATGCGTAGATAATAACTGTACGCATACCGCAATGTCAACAAAATATGCGCTGAGAATAGCTAAGAAAAGCTGAGTGGCCTCTCTATAAACACATAATAAGGAATTGTATAGAACCTATGGTGAGGAAAAGGGTAATTGCTAAGAATAATTAATAAGGACGAACCAGTGACATTTCGCAATTCGTTATCTAACTAGAATGAATTGTTTCTCCTCCTATATTGATGTTATAAAGTAAAATAATACAAGAAAGAACGCCGCATTGCTCAGAATTTACAGGCTTTTTTGCTAATACGTGAATGGGTTAGTCATCTCCTGGCACAAAGGGTTCCTGGGAGGGAGTCAAGGGCACAAACCAAGAAGAAGTCGTTTGAACGATTCTCTCCTGTCTGTGGGATAGACTCCTAGGAAACAGTCACAGATATGGCATTTCAGTGGAAGGATCACCTAACGAGAGCGTTAGGGCCTTGCGAAGTAAGCTGCTTGGGCTACAGATCTGTTTTTCTTTTATTAGGCTGCTGTCTGGTACCCCCTCACCTGTAGCGTTCTCACCTCATACTCTCCTCTCCGCGCTCAGTCTCTCATTGCCATAGCACAGCTGATTACGAAGATGGGCGAGCCCTTATGCGACCTGGACGGATTCTTCTTTCTTCTTTACTGACGGCCCTTCCGCTCCAATACAACTGTATTCGTGTGCAAGAACCACAACAATTTGATCCTGGGGAATGCCTTCAAATGGACCTTGCTGAAGCATATCCAACGTCCTAATTAGGAGTAGTGGCAGTCAGGCCCTGGTCACTCCTGTAAGTAGTTCGCAAGAACGATCTCAAATGTACTTTCCACACATGTCCAATGACTCTGTGAACGACAGCATACGAGACATATACGCAGACTTTTGCGCCCGCTCCGTCCTGCTTTCAAACGCTCAACAACAGCTCTCTGCAATCTAACAGGGCAGATTAGAGGTGAGCTTCTTCGATGTTGATCGTAGACAAATCTCTATCGAGTTCAAAGCATTCTCACGGACATTCTTCATGGAAGTCATTTTCTCAAACAGCCTTGGACATTTTCTAACAAGAAAGTAGTTTTTTTTTCACCAACCAAGATGAACTCTGCTTAAGTCACGCTTGACCATTCTCACTTACGACGTCATTCATTCTCTGATACAGTAGCTTGAAACATTACTTTTGGTATGGAATTCATGCGTCTCTTTATCCAAGAAAATCTTGTCGTTCTCATCTTGAGGACGCAGGGTTGTCCAACAAGTAATGTCGTTTTTCTACGGAAATAGATCTTTTCCCAAAAGCCATGTATGATGATGAGGTAACCTTACAGATCATTTGAGAGCCAATGCCCGCTTTCCAAAATACATCGCATCACTTCTATCATGTTGTCCCATGATTAGTGAATCACTTTGTATTTACTGCAGCAAAGATTTCCTGAAAATATCGCGAACGCGTGGAACATGTTTCGCAAATTCACACGCTGCCATCCGTAGCTATTAATTCCACTTTTCTGGAACCCATTTCTGAGCTTCTTCTTGCCCATCACTACCGATTGGGTTCTTCCAAACGCTAGACAAATTATAGGATTAATTAGAAGATTTGCAAGACCGTGCTGCCTCAATCCACAATGCGCCTATTCATTCTATCAGGGCTGCTTTTTTATTTCATGAAGATCAATACTACAACCACCCTAGGGCCAGCAATCTCGATGCTCTACTCGCAGCCACAGAGGAGGAACCTGGCCTCATCAATCGTTATTTGCATGAGCGCTTGCGATTGGACAAGCCGGCGATACTGAAATATTTACGTAGGCTCGCGAAGATACTACTAACTACAATTCGATTCGTCTGTCTGTCGCAGTATTTGTCAGGAAATTCCCTACTTCCTGGAGATCCGACTGGAGAGACTAGAGACTCAGTCAAGTGTGGAATGGGTGGACCATGTCTCGAGAAGTACAAGAAATACATCAGCTGACTGGGCACCCCTTCCACTGTGAGCTTGGCTTGCAAGGGGATAAAAGGCACCAAATTTTCCAATTGTACCTAATTTCCGCGAAACTTCCAAATTTGGTTTCACAATAGGCGAGGGCGGAACAAAAATGCGACAATAGGCGAGGGCGGGACAAAAATGCGTGAAGGTGTGCACCAGTAAGCCAGATCGAAATACAGAAATCCACCAAAAGCGTGGATAGGGGTCAACGGAGGGTCGATCGCCACTGGCGGGGATCATGTACGAAAGTGGGCAGAGTTCCCACGAAACTTCACTACTCGGTTTTTGAAGTCCCGGAGACAGGAAAAAGTAGGCAGAGATTGAAGAAGAGATAAGGGACGGATCCATCGGTGGACGAAGCATGCAAAGAAGTGGGCGGGGTTTGCCTTGAAAATGCACAACTCTACTGCGGTTTCTACAGAATCTTATCATTCGGCTCAGATATGAATTCATCGTCAAATACGTGGATAGATGTTAGAGGAGGAGAAAGGGTTGAATATCAACGCTGGGCGTAGCGTGCACCGAAGTGTACGCAGTCTGCACTCAGGCCAATAACTCGGTTCCTAGAAGTCCGGGGAACTGGAAGAAAATGGATAGGGGTTAGCGGAGGAAAGGGGGTCTACTGCTGGGCGGAGCATGCACGAAGGTGCGCGGAGTTTGTTACCGAGCTTATAACTCGGTCTCAAGAAGTTTCGCAGAGGGTGGGTGGGGTTCGCCTCGAAGCTTATAAATCGGTCAGGAAAAAATCCACAGGAAAAAACTGTGAAAATGTTGGCGAGAAAGAAGTGGTCAGGTGCCATTGGTGGGCGGGACTTGCAACAAAATAGGCGGAGTTTCCCGCTAAATTTTTAAATCGGTTCAAGGTCAGACCGGAGGCCGGGAAAAAGGCCGACAATGGATGAAGAAGAAGTGGTAGTCAAATGTCATAGGTGTCGGTGGGTACGGTGTGGTGGGCGGGGCTGAATTCCAAGGCCGCAATACAATCCACGGATAGCATGGAGACAGAGAAGAAAGCGGATAAAAACCAGCTCAGAAGGGCAAGTCTAATATTCGTGGCAGAATCGGGCTCAGTTTCAGAATTTTGCCGCACTGCTTCATATTGCCACAGTACTGTTTTGTGCGCGCACCTGCGCGGGGCGTCAACTGATTTGGAAATATTTTTCTTGTATCTCACATACTCTGAGATCGAATCAGCTCCAAACACGATCTGACTATGTTATGTATCTGATGATTTTGCATTGCTCTTCGTTATCCATCTAGCATATTCACGCACGTGGACTGGGTGCAGTGTTTTCACAAATCTACAAGCGGTAAAAGCTTAGCTTTGACGATGTGAAAGCTTCGGCAGCAAAAGCCTGATCTTCTCCGTATCCGATTCTTTCAAGTTGTTCGCGGGGAACGAGAGGGACTTTGCCCTGAGAGCCCACATGGAATACTACTAGATCAGTGAGGAAGACAACCTGACCCATGTTCGTGCCAGCGATCGACTACTTACCCTGCTTTATGGCACCCTTCCTCGGGAGAAATTCTGCGCTGTGTTGTGATTTCTAATCCGACATCCAATCGCTTATCTGGAACAACCATTGGAATAGAAAAAAAAAGAAAAATAAAACTAGAATCTAAAAAAAATTAGTTTGTAAAATACCAATGCGAGTCACTAATCAAACAACCAGGCAATCTAATATATCCATAGAGAAATGACTCTATCACTGGCTTGCAAGGTGGAAAGCTCAACAGGCAAAGAGTAGCCGAACCGGCAATTATTATACATAGATCAGATTCCACATTCCTTTAGTGGATATCTGTGACTAATGTAGTGTATTTTCAGATACTAACTCTTCTTGAAGTTTCAATACTGAACCCTGGAACAACTGGTGTAGTTCTAACATTCCGATCTTCCGACTGGCCGCGATACCGTGGTTGACTTTTCAAACCGGAGTTTTCTCTCTAAAGATCCGCGTTTTCACATTATCTGTCATTCGGAAGCGCTTTTTCTGCTCTATTCGAGTACTTCTTTTGATTTTTCATCTGGTAAAATTTTGGTAGAATAGGCCTACATAATAAGGTGGCCAATCAATGAGGATAACGGCATTACAAGAAATAAATTAATTACATTACATTACATTAATTGATTACATTACGTTACAAATGCATTTCATTAATTACCCAATAAATGTTCCTCTCGCCGGATTCATGACAAATCAATCAGTGGTGTGCCCGTGCTTAGGTAAGAGCCATTCAACACCTTCAGTCAGCTTTTCAGTGTCTAGATAGTAAAAACGTTCGGGTCAAGATTCGACTAATTAGCGGTCAACCATCGAGTTCTGGCTAGTTTCAATTCCAAAAAAAGAAGGCCACGACTTATTGTACAGTCCAATAGTGAGCTGTTAAGAAAAAGCTTAACGAAGTCTGTGGTACATCACTGATTGAGTTTATAAATACAGTAGCGGTCAATAGTTTGGAGAGTTTTTTTGTATTTGGCCTAGCGCAGGCAACAGACAACAAAGTTGATCCAAATAAAAGTTTGGAAACTCCAAAGTGAATTCGGATCAGTAGCTCTCGGATAACCATAAGAAAGCAGTGTTCTGTTGAGTAATCCTAGAATTTCACGACAGCACCGTTTTATTGATACTGAATCGATCAGGCATCATTGTGAGACTTGAAGTTGAAGCTCACACTTCGTGAGCTGAATCAAATTGTTTAATGGGATTCTTTATTTGATTGTGGATTGTACGGCATGCCAGCTCTTCCGTGGGGTGCGAGCTCGGTTTTAGTTCAGGTCTTGACCTGGTTACCTGATAACTATTTTTTCTTCTGGTTTATAGGGAACTGGCAATGAGTAGGTAAGCCTGCACCGGTTTAATGTCGTGACAGAAAAACCCATATCTCCTGGCGAGCTCTGACAATTGAAGCTAAGCGTTGTATTCTCAGTCTATCCTTGTACGTATTTGAACCAGCCCCCATTTCACTGGACAATAAGAACTGGGAAATCGCCGGATTATCGCACACGTCGTCATCTGTGACAATACTTCCATTATTTCTGACTATTGGAATCTAATGCCTCAAATGAGGTTTTCATTTCACAAAACACTTCGCAGAACTCACAACATCATTTTCAGGATGGTAGTATCCTGCTCTCGTAGCCCAGCAATGGCTTCGTGTTGTGACTTCTTACTTCATATTCGCCTGGTCCCGGCTGACGTTCTGCTGCCCTCGGAATTTTCTTTGATCGGGAAGAAAAGCCAAAAAAATCGTTTTTCAGTTGGGAACGTGAGCGAACGGATCCACTACCCGCCCTTTAAAGCCCTCGAAAAGAGTCAAATTCTCTGTGACGTTTTCTGAGAAGGGCCGTTTACTTCATGCTTGCTCGACTCCGATGAGACTAAAAACTTTTGATAATTATGCTTCTGTAGAACTTGAACTACTGAGAAACCATTTCCATTCCGTATATCAGACTGTAGCTTTTGAAAAACTCTCAAACTTTGACGCGCGATTCCTTTAAAAATACCATATTTTTAGATTAAGACTGTAGATTTCGAGAAACTATCACCCACTATTCAATAATCCTCAATATTCTACACTTGGTTTTATGAATGGTGTGAATTTAGCGCAATTATGCTATTTATTGACTGCGCTGAATCAAAATAAAGAAGTTTCCAAACATTTGACGGCTACTGTAGTTGGATTCACTTGCCGGTTTGGCTACCTGTTTTCTTCTGAACCTCGCCCTTAGCGAGCCTGTAATTTAGTGAAATCCAATGACTCTCGAAGTGACCCAGTGTTTTCTGAAAAGCGGACAATTCTCGTTCGAACAATAATAGGGATTTCAGAGGAAGAGTTTCCATTTGGAACAAAGAGCACTTTTTACGGGCTCCCCAATTTTTGCAATCTAAACCTTCACAATCTCTTAAAACCCTTTCTTAGCGACCGTGCCGGTGTTTTTTCAGCTACATTTTTGCACAGCGGCCGCTCTGCTCACGTTCCTACGTACTGAAATAAGTTCTACATCGACATAGTCACAAACGAGTACGACAAAAGGCTTCCATCTATTGGTTAATGGTCTAGCGGCTAATGGTTTATTATCCATATCTGCTCCTTCGCATTGTTCGGTTACATCATTGATGAGTTCTGCATGGACAGTGATTATTCAACGTCACAATCAGCGTCATCGTGCGGGCTCCAAAATACTATATAGTACACATTGGCGCACCCCTATTCCTCAGTGTCATCTTCATTTTCGTCAGAAAATTACTTCAGGTTGGTTCGTGATTTCTATAACAAATACATTTCCTACTAGAAATTTTCTTGAAAACTCGTATCTACTGCTGAAGTTTTAGGACGAGCTCGATTTCTCCTGACTTGTTATGGATACACCAACTATTGGGTTGTCCAATAAGTCCTGTCCTAATTTTGACATTTTCTTCTCTTCACGTTTTCTTTTTATTAAAAGCCTCTTGATCAAAAATGTAACAGTTATTAGGATCAGTAGGAGCAGCTTTGGGTGCTCGCCTCGCAGAATGAGTGAAGCTAGCAGTCCGTCAATTGGGCAAGGTCGTTTCTGGGGTGGTTGTATTCACTGACTTTTTTCTCTCGCCGCTGCAAGTTCAAAGCACTGCAAATGCTGTATTACGATAGAGTAATATCAGGGCTATATGGTGGATCTGTCATCGTAGTCCGGCTTAGTTCCCTGAAAAAGTGGCAAGTTATCTTTGCAATGTGAGTCGGGCCTTCATCTGGAGAAATGGTATTTGACAATGTATAGGACGCTTTCCTTGCACTGCTGCGACCACTGTGGTTCCTCGCGTGCGTTATCGTAAAGATGACAAACATTGTCACATCTGCGGTATTTCCGGCAAATAGCGTTCGTCAATTCCTGTACCTGAGAACCATACGCCTAGGCGGCCACAGAGAGTACGGCAGGAAGTGACCTCGAAAAGGTTCAACCGAGGCGTCAAGGATAATTTCAGAATGCGACCTCCCACCAGTAATGACAACCGTTGTGCACAACTCTTCTCTGCGTAGAGACGGCCCATGAGGACATGCGACTGCTATTGCAACGCATGTGTTGGCGTTGGAGCAGCAAATGTACTGGGGGAGCACCTTGAAAACTTGTCATGCTTCAAATGAGCATAACTTTCTCCAGGGTAGACGATTAATCTCATTGAAGATTCGAAAGTCGTTCGAGGAGTGCTTTTCAAAGAGCGTTGAAATTGTTAACCCATTGCGTACCGCGGCGTTTTTCGGCTGGCCGGCGCGTGTGGCCGGCGGCTATTTAGACTCCCGTCGCGTGCTGCGAGATCCATCTAAAACTTTCATTTATATTATAAACTTCCATTATATAAGCACTGCACATACAGGGTGGCTACTAAATATTGGCGCATTGTTTATTGACCATAGTTTCACAAAGGGAAACATTTACATTTTCAGAAGTTTATTTTTATATACAGTAGAACATGACAATACATTACTAAAAAAGGTGCTCGAGAGGACCTCCTTCGGCAGCGATAGAGTAGTGAAAACTACTCCCAACTGACATCACCGTGGGCCGCAAGTAGCTGACATCGACTTCCTTCCGGCAGATCTTCGCGCTGCAAGTGGCGCACAATTCTCAAAACGACAATCAATTGCTGGATCCGGCAAGCAACATTCTGCTTGCATGCACACAAGTAGCTGATTTCCAAAATCTGTCATGGTTTGGGCAGAAGTCACTTTTAAACCAGAACCTCCTGTCTTTGCAGATACATCGGTCATAATTAACGCCCAGATCTACCAGGAATCACTATTACGTGATTTGCTCCTTCCCTGGACTGTCTCGACCATCAGCGGACGTCACTGCATACTTCAGCAAGACTGGGCGCCTGCACATGCCGCAAAATCTAAGCTGGAGCTGTGTGTACGTCGTTTTTTTAGGTCGCTGGTCACAAGTTGATTGGCCATCTAACTCGCCCGATTTGAACCCAATGAATTTCGCGATATGAGGCTCCTTTTAGCAGAAGGTGCCTTCTATGCAACATCAAAGTTTGGACTCCCTGAAGGCTCCTTTGGAGAAGGCGTGAAAGGATTCCGACGTCAGCTTTTTGCGGCCCACCGTGATGTCAGTTGAGATGAGACTTGAATCCTGTATCGCTACTAAAGGAACCCATTTCGAGCACCTTCTTTAGTGAAGTATCGTCATGTTTTATTGTATATAAAAATAAACCTATGAATGTGGAATAGTTGCTGTTTGTGAAAATATGGTCAATAAACCATGCGCCAATATTTAGTAGCCACCCTGTATATCTTATACATTTGCAGTATTTCATGTTTATTTTTGTATAGTGGAATCAATTATTATCGCACTATATAGGGAGTAGGATAACCGGAAGTGCGATAGAATTGGAAGTATATTTTGAAGAATGTAACAAAGGAAATAAGAGAAAAAGTGATTGAAACGTAATCGTTCTGATGATTTTATATATGCTCGAAGTTGTCCAACAGCCGCTCTTTCATTTTTGCTACAATTTGTCGAGAAAACTGAAAGGGTGCGACTAGAGTTTTTCACAACAAATACCAGTAATTTAGAAATTCCTTCGCATCGCGCAGTCCCGTGTTATGTGTTATTCTCCGGATTCATATCTTCATTACTATGAGATTAGAGCACGAAGAGATTTCGAAAATATCCTCCAAAAACCCGTGCTTCACCATGTGCAGCACACGGCCACACGGAGGCAAATTAGCGTGCTGCACCATGTGCAGCACGCGGTACGCAATGGGTTAATCAATCAGAAATAAGCTTTTGACGGAAGTATTCTAAGGAAACATGGAGTTTTACATTTTCAAGAGTCATAACTTCTTTCACAGCCTTCGACTACCCACCCATCACGTTTTTCGGGGATCAGATGGGGATACAGTGTGCTAATAACTAAAGAAGCGGTAGTCTAGCTCAAAGTTGAGAGATCTACTGCATGAGTTCAACCTCGTACAGGTCAAGACTTCCCGGATTTTATCGAAAAACGAGAGGAGTTGAGACTAGAAACCCCTACGTACAGATGTCACAGTCAATGCGGAAGTCGACCGTTCGCAGCTCTGCTGCAACGCTTTTAGCGCGTTGACGACAGCGCGAGCTTTGGGATTTTTCGCCACGTCGGACCAAAGCGATTCACACGCATTGGCTATTTAGTTGTAAATGCGCAAAACCTGAATCCAGCAGATTGTTTTTAGAGGCACTTTATGTGCCAAACCTAGCGAAAGGTACAATTGTAAAAAGTTCTCGAAATGACGTGTTATGGCAATGAAGAGGCAAGTTGTGGTTGTTTTTGCTGTGGTCTCGAAAAAGCGTTGTTTTGAGCTATTGTGAAATCAGTACGGTGCAGGGATCACATGGTGTACCAGAACACCATGAGATCACGCACTTCGCAATGGCGTGATCTCTGATCCCGTAAGACATGTGATCCCTGTATGGCCAGGATGAAGAGTCATCCAGGCTGTAGCGTAAGCCGTGAGCGGTGTGCCCGTCCACCCACCCTTGTTTGTCTCCTTTCATCAAGTGTTTCATCAAGTGCACCACGATGCGAGCAAGGCGACGGTGTTGGGCTTCAAATCAGAGCAAATAGGACTTCTGCACATCAGCCAAGTCATTATAGATGATCAATGCGGATAGAGCACCGTCTACTGTAAAAATCAACACTGCCGATATGGGGAGATTCAAGACATGGAGGAGCAGTCCCTATATGCTAACAATCCTAGTTCGCAAGCTAGGAACCTTTATCTAGCTAAGCGTTCCGCGGAGGCGAGATGTACATAGTCAATGCCAACTGTTATTGCAGTTTTAAAGTATTTCTGCGAGGATAGCGTGGGAGTGAATAAAGATATCCAGAACTCTTTGCTAGAGGCAGTTAGGCGATCGTTACCGCCTTCGCAGCATCGCATCCAAAATTCAGCCGGATCACATGAGAAGGCTTATAAATTTGGGTATCACATACAGCAATCCCAAAGTTACTCAGGCAGTTGCGCTGGTCCTAATCTAATTTAAAGCGCTGCTCAGAATTAGCGAGGCTCAAAAAATGCGCATATCGGATATAGAGCACATCGGCAATGATGTATGGGAGGTCAATATCCCCAAACAAATGCTCGAAAGGCGCAGTTATCAACTTTCAATTTAGCGCATTGGAGCGGTCACTACATAGTAAGTACCTGAGTATTCTCAGTAATGCTACATTCCTATTTCAGTCCGGTTCCACGGGGCTTCCCTTAGCAATCTCGACCTTGTGGCATAGGCTCAGGCGTATCATTAATAAGGCTAATGTGCAAAGGTTCAATATAATTTCGCACTGTTTCAGAAAGGCTGCAGTCACGCAAGCGCTCAGTATGGGAGCTCATCAAGTTGATGTTATGCAGGCTGGGCGCTGGAGGACATTATGCGGGTTCCGGGATTACATTGCACCCAAGATCATGCCTATTACCACTTCTTCGTTTACATGACGTCTTATTGTATTGCGCATTTCACAAGGCAACCTATCTGCTAATGGACGTTCTTCTACCTAGAACTTACTGTATATGTTATCACTACATTACACATTCAGTCTCAAAGTTACCATGTACACTGGTTACATTTACACGACGTAACAAATCGTATTCTTGTTGTCATTTACACATTTATGCACTTGCAGTTCAAGAGTCTTTATAGAAACTCAATACTCGTACGTATAATAACCAAGGAGGAAGCCATCAATTCAATATTGCATAATCACATATGAAGACGACACGAGAACACGACATGGAGATTGTCTCAGAATTTGCACTTACAACGCGAGAACTGTCTCCAGTGATGCCGACCTTCGTTGCCTGCTTGATGCCGCGAGTCGAATCAAGTACAACGTAATCGCGCTCCAGGAAACGAAGTGTAAGAAGACCGATATACGACATCTCTTCGATGGAACTCTTGTCATTCGGGGTGAGAAGTTTCCATCGCGAAACATCGGTGGCGTCGGGTTCGTCGTTCACCCATCTGTCGTCCAACACGTTGACTCCTACGAAATCCTCTCTCCTCGCCTTGCCATCCTCCGTCTTCAGCCGCGGCGTCAAAAGT
>KZ344992.1:623559-649747 GCA_002352805.1 Teladorsagia circumcincta
CCGATGAAATATAATAATAGTAATTTCTGATGAAAGAGAAAGTGCTCTTCATTATGCAGTTGGGCACATTGAGCTTGACTTTGAAAAGGGGGTTTTATTTTGCTTCGAACATGGGTGGAAGTGACTTTTTTTGCCCCTCCCCCCCCTGATAGGTTGCTGTGTCGAGAGTGTACACATCTCGCCTCCTTCACGGAAATAAATTCATTTAATAACCTCAAATATCTCATGACCTTAAAGTTCATTTGTGTTTCTGCATCACACTTACTGAAGTGATCGAACCAAGATGCCCTGATTGCGAAAATACCATTCATTTTCAGCAATGGCGCCATATGGCGCCACTTGGCGTCAGCTTGTCACGACGCCTATTTTCACCAAATTCAGTGAAAACTTCTATATTGGGGTTATTTGGTGTCCTCATAACGATTGTGATATCTACTTTTGGCGCTGGCGCCAATTCACGCCTATTTTCCGCTCGTGTGCGCCTCTCACTGATTAATGCTATAAGGACTTGCCTTTGATGTGAGAAGAGCTTCAAGGGGAGCAAGCCATTCACCCTGTGATCTCGCGCGCCTCGACGTTTGCACATGGCGCCTCGTTTACCACTCTGGAGTCTCCTTCACCCTCCCAGCATATTGTCAGTCCCAGGACACTATGTATAGGTGAGAGAGCCTAGGTGAACGGGATATGTACACTGAGCAGCGATAACGCTGAAAACGAATGCATTATCACAGTGGACAGTGAATTACCCTCATGAGCAAAATTTCAACGAAAAATAAAATTCTGAGTTGGGGGGGTTATAGTGCTTGAATAGTGGTTTCCTGACCATAATATCGGTCAATCCTTTGCGAATACTGAAACTGTTCGTAAAATTGCTCTTTATTTGCCTAGCTCTTGGTTTTTTATATAATTGTATTTCTCCAATGGTCCTTCCATTCATTCCATCTTCTAGTTTGTTGATGTGGTTTGCTTGACTGAGAAGGGTCATGAGGGAGCGTGTGCAATTAAATGAGGTGACCCCACAGGCAACTCTGCATAGGTGCGAGCAGAGGTGCGAACTAGACGGAGGTGCGAAGTTTTGATCAAACGCCCCTCACCCCGCTCAACGTGTGCAGCTATAGCTGCACGCTGTCGGTAATGTGTTGATGTGGAAGAATAGGGTGACAAAAATTGCTCCTTTACGACACTATTGAACCACTTATTGCTAAGGAAAATTTTTGGACTCTCGCATAGAAAATCTTCCCTATCCCGCCCGCCCTCATGCCAACGAATGCACACATACATCGCTATGGAGACCAATCTTAGAGGAGGAAGTTCACTCTAACCATCACGATGTCAAAATCGACATCAAATCGGGATTCAAGGTAGTCCTACAAGAGAGGCATCGAACAACTTCTAGTGCACTAACAATAGATGTGGGTGTTTTGCACTGGGAATGGATCAAATATCTAAAGTCGCAATGTACACTAGTGTGCAAAACTTAGGGACGGAAAAAATTTTCACATGATATCTGCTTCCTAGGTAACCTTGGTCGATCAAATGTGGCACATACATAGCAGTAAACGTTGCGATACAGTGCAGAGAGTTACACGCAGAAACGCGCAACGGGACGATTAGAAAAGACATTTTCCTCCAAATACCCTGTCTGAAGCGGTCGATGGGTGAGGATACTCCAACTCATCGTAGACATTCAGAGAGAGGAACTGGTTCTTGATGGGGTGTATGAACACTACAGATTGCAAAGCATGCTCATGCCCCTGTAACGTGCTTCGATATGCCACGAGGTTGGTTAAGAATTCCTGCAGAGAAGCGGTCCATTCCTTGAAGACCGCGATCGACAACTGCTGGACAGTTGTTGGCGCACGGGGATGCGATCTTCCCTTCCCATTTACCCAGTGATTCTTCCTTGCGTGAAGTCATGCTAATGTTGTCTCTGAGAATTGCTGTAATCAAGGACACCACTACAATCCACAAAGCCTTCGCGATGGTCAGTAGACTCCTTCTTCTCCTTTCACCAACCATTTCGTGCCACGTGGCCGGTCCCTTTGGCTTGAGGTATAAGCGTACCGCGCGATGTATAAGGTCCAGTACATAGTGCATGACTGGAAGACCTTCAGCATCATCATCGCAAAGTTTAGTCCAATTACATTGAATTGTTGAAAAGTTATGTCACCTAATCTATTCCGTCCCTAAGTTTTGAACACCAGTGTACGATGAAAAGTAACCCATTCCAAATTAAGCTAAGGATGGTCAGCGGTACCAGAAAGAAGGAGTAATAGTGAGAAACCGCCCTGGACGTGAAATGGTACCCATTCCTGTCCCTTTGATTTCGGCGTTGACGTGACTCCCGTCGTTGTGCCCTCTTCAATATAATTGTGCGGAAAAATTCCACACCAAAAGCTACGCAGGCGCCAATCGCATATCACTATTATTCAGAATGGTTAGTATAGAGTACATCAAGTAGCGTGACTCGTTGTGCTGAATTACGATTACATCACTGTAGACATGTTATGATGACTTCTATGGGATCTCTCAGATTATTGATCCTCTGGAGCAAACATGATGTTTCTAAGATTCACCACACATGTTATATGCCAGCGATTTTATGTAAACTGACTTCTTCCATTATTGCATAGCCAATAAATATATTAATACTCAAGTAGTAAAGTGTGCCCATGGACGGTCGAGTAATACACTACCTGTTCACCTTCACTTCTAACCTACCTTGCTAGTTAGCCTACTGCAAAGCTGTGGAGCCTTGGACCGCTGTGAGGACTTCTAGAAGAAGACCAGTGCTCACGGCTTACAAGAAGCGGCCCACTTTGTAGATGACGGGAAGAAGTGAAATCCCGGTCGACTGCTCTCAGAGCTGAGCCTGATTCCAGCAAGAAGGGGTACACGGAAGACAGTCCACAGGCAGGTTGACGAGAGGAGGAAGAAGAAATTCCACTGAACCACTGGAACAGAACAGGCTGAACATCAGCCGTCCGAAGACCATCTGCGGGCACACTTTTCAACTCATTAATGCTCTTCTGTTACATAATCACTCGCTGCGTATAGATTTGCGGCGAGTGGTTAGTCAGTCAGTAGGCGTCGATCGCCAAGCGCGTCAAGAGTGAGCCATGCTAGATCGCCGAGGTCAAATCTTCCGCTGCCGATTGCGTGTCAGTACGCACCCTCAGGAGGTCCGCCTGTCTCTCCACAGGCAATCATCTCCATCTTCGACCTTCGTTCCGATCGTGGAATCCCCCTTTAGTAAAAATATTATCAAAATTAAGCCAGACTGTTGCCGAAATTGTGGAGCAACCAAAAATAAAGTGGTCATAATTCTTGAAGTAATGTACATAACTGCCAGGAAAAACTGCAAAATCTTGAACACTCGACACGTGCTTTGCGCCATCATCCAACTCATTTAACCTGAAGAGTTAGAGAGCTCGGCTTGCTGTACTTCATGGCTCCAAATCCATAGTAGTTCACCAAAACGTCCATCAGGATCTCATTTTCCTATGACATGACATCGCCGTTTTCTTTTCGATACTCCATCTTACGTTCTACCGACTGTCCAACGTGGTTGCTAGTTATGATAACTGCGTTCAGTGTACTAATCTCTCCAAAAATGGCAGATGTCTAGCTCCAGTAATTTCAGTGATCTTAAGTTGAAGTCATCCATGTCCGCACCTTCTATGTATTATATTGTATTGTAATAGTCCAACAGGTTGACGACAGCCCACGTTTTGGCTTTCTCGCCGCAAGGGATATGCGCGATTTGGCTGCCGCTATGCTTGAGGTGCAAGCACGTCGCCTTGTCCCACAAGGTGTGTTTTTGGGAACTCAAAACTGGAAAGTAGCAAAACACGAGTACAACGCTATTTGGGGAAGGAATTTCGTCAAGCGCGCACTGCTTGTCTCCAACCTCTCAGCGAAATACTAGTGATAACATCAGTGCAAATTGGAGAAACCATGTTGCTGTTGGAGAAGAGCCAGTTCGGGTAATGGGGAGGGGGAAGGTCAGGCGGTCCGATTGACATCTGTGAAAAGCTGCAATGTGCATGCACACACTAATTCGTCGGACAGATCACTGCCGAACGTTCAGCGTGAATTTATTCAAGTCGGTTGCTTTAAATGCGACATGGGTAAGAAGAAGAAGCCATAGTTTTGAAAAGAGTTGAAAAGTGAAGGAGTTCAGAATGTTGTGCAACTATTGGGTTAGAGCATAATATCATAGCGCTTGTTCGCATGTTTATTTTCGCACACAAACATCACTGTGTTTAGTGTGTTTTGTTTTTAGCATAGCAAAGAAACATAAAATTAAGCAGTGATGTTCACGCCGTAATTATTTACAACTCTAATTGCATTTCGCAGAGAATCACCGGTTTCAAAAACGAAAAAGAAAGAAAATGAGCTTGTTTCTGGAGTCCTCGCTATTATCAATTCTTACTATAAAAGATAAAACGTTCGGAAAAAACCGCTGCGATATTATGCTCTAACCCAGTAGACTCGAGAGCACGTACCTCTTCGCAGCCTGAAAATCCAAAAAGGGTTAACACGCGCTGGAGTGGATGTAGAAAAGTCTTTGTATTGACCGCTTCAATAAAAAACAAAAAGCATGTCATCCGTGTTATCGTTCCTTTATATTTAATCGTTCTTTTATAATTGCAATTTCTCAAAGTGACAGTCTCAGCAGGGTTTCAAAAATTCCATGCTATGGGGTGGAAATGATACTCTAGCCCTAATCAAGATCAGAGGAAGTGTCACTAACCAGAAAATTCACCTTAGGAAGCTGCAAAGAAGCCAGGTAGACGCCGTTGACAGGGGCGTTCGCAGATATCTTAGGAAACGCCCAACAACCATGAATGGCCGCGGGTCTTTGCGCAATTCGCTAATCAATATATCCATTTCAAAATCATTGCCGCGTCTTTTCATTGGTTTCACTTGCTTATTTCATTTGATTGTTGCATTTCTTTTTTTTGCACTAATACAAATGTCTCCAATTGTATTAGGGCAAATGCGGTTGCAGCCGCATATCTTGCTGTCATGAGTCAGCAAGAAATGCCAGCGAAGCAGTTACCTCAGACAACTCGTCCACAGGTGAAACCTGTTTAGAGGCTCCGCCGGCGGCTTTCTTTATTTTTTCCTTTATTAAGAGTCACCTCCTTACCCGAAACTTCGTTACCGACCGCTTAACTCCTCGAATTCGTCCTAAGACTGTTGCTTTGACATTATTCTACCTTATTGTCTTATTGTTGTTTGATCTTTATCTCTTTTATTTGCTAGTCTACTCCAAATAAAAGTCGAAGATTCACTCAAACCGAAAATCGAGTGAGGTTCAGAAACCTATGCTCAACTGAAACATATTTAACCTCTCCATAGACCACGCCCAACATAGACATGGAAATGCACTGTCTATAGAATGGTAACGAAAAATTGTGAAGTGTGACTGCTAAATGGTACACCAGCGGAAAAAAGCAGGGGAATCCATCGAGAAAACGCGGAAAGGGGACCCCTTCCCATCGTTATTTTCCGCTCATGGACAGGCGGCATCTAAAGCGACGGACGTGTGGGCGAGTTACCCGCAACGCGTTTGGTGGCACCATGCCGGTCTATGCTCCAGTCAAGCCGCTTCCTGTTGGCAACAGAGCTCGTCCAAATAAACTAGGGAATCGCTTTTGAGGCAGAGTGCTCGCGAAGTCCTGTTGAGCATTCAGCGCACCTTCTATTGTGTAGCGCCACACCTCGCCTCCTTAGCAGCAAAGTAACTGCTTCGTGAGGCGCATATGCTTCTCCTGATCTTTCTCTTTGCCGCAATCGCTTTCTGAAAGAAGACAGTTTGTCTCCACATCTAGATGGATTTGATCACACTTTCAACAAATCACATTCTACTCAAACCAAATGCTCCCGAATAAGAATCAAAAAGCGCATTTTATTCAAGAAAGTCTTCATAGTGGCCTTCTACGTGGGCGGCGTTAGAAAAATTTAACTTAGTGCACTGTCGAATTCAATGGGACTTCGACGGATCGCGTGACTTCACGACGATCCCTGAAAATCGCGTTTAGAGGGAGAGAGGAGGCGCAATCAGAGCCAATGTTTCTAGAAGAATATCCAACAGCGATCCAAGAAATGTAAAAGCTTCAGGTTGAAGCAGTTAGGGAAGGTCTCTCGACGATGATGGCAGATGACTTCATTCGACGGTGAAAGCAGTGGAGGAGGGCTTGCATTTACTAATAGAACTGCATTTAATGGATATATCGCTGAGGAACTTCCTTCAACGACGACGAGCTCTGCAAAGAAGAGATCACTGAAGTGTGACACGGTCTATATACCTTTTTTCTGCCCCCAGAGACGGCAGAAAAAGAATAATGGAATAACCCTTCACGGACTTCTCAAAATTATGTGCAGAATCTGAGAATTAACTACAAAATTACACCCATGTGCAGTTTGGTCTCGAAATCACGAATACCACACTGGGCGTAAAAATCGTCGGCACATGCGATGCGGGTACAATGAGTGGTAATGAGAGGAGAGCACCCTGACTCGTAGGAACTGCTAGCGATTTCTCCACAGCTATGTATAGTACAATACTCGCACTAATTGTTCAAAAGAAACGAAGAAAGCGCAGATTCACGATTCATTCATTTTCTGCCTGTAGCACGATTCTTTTCCAGATTCTTTCGAAAAAAAATTACATCATTCAAGTCAGCTTGTCAAGCAGTACCTAATGATGCTCTAAAAATTAGAAAAAGCCTAATTTAGAGTGCTTCAATCCATTGAACTATGTACGTGAGGAGCCTCGTTAGCGAGCGAGGCTTGCTTTAATCATAATCAGAGTGCAATCGCTTACACTTGAAACATGAGCGAGTAACTGAGCAGCCCTAGAGTATTTGGTTGGGGAGGGTTTCGATCGAAACTTGACTTTCATTCCAGAAGCACGCATTTTTCTCAGCTCCCTTTCCCCAACATATCCGAGCATACGATATATTGCGGCGATGACAAGTCCATCTTACATTTATTCGATCTATCTAAGGAGGCTCTTTCAAGATCCTCTCTTGAGAACCAGAAAGCTCTCGGTCTGTCTCGGCACTACTGAATCCGTATTCTGCAGGTGCGGGAGTTTTGGTGCGTCCGGGCTGGCACGCGGCGAATTGCGCGGAGGCATACGCGGCGATACAGATGAGACAAGGCTTCGCGTGTTCTGCAGTAGAATTCGAAAAGTCAGAGCGTGTGCAGATTTCAGATAAACTCTACATGGTTCTGCGCTTCAAAAAAAAAGTTTCTGCCCACGGAGATTTGGATGCAGCAGTGTCAGTGAGGAGATTTCGGGAGAAGAAATAAGGGAGAGCCTCCATGGAAATGACACTTCCTTCATACATTAAGATTAGATTGAGAAACGCCATAACTGGGAGTTCGTACTGCAATAGAGTTGTTCTGTGTCAACTATGTTTTGCTTTACCGATCGTGGCGCTCGTGTCTCTTAGCGTAAGAGGACATTCAAAACAGCCGATGGCGGTGATACTAAGACTATGCTCAGGAGGGGAGAAACGCCAGGAAGAGTACAACTCGTTCACACCCTCTCCCAGAATCCCTTCCTTTGAGGATCTGTTTCAAGCACAGTAATTGGCTCACTCACTTGGATGCCCCAACTCTCCCAACGACACGACACACTGATCGCTATCACAGCTTTATGTTTGCTCCTTCTCATCCCTTCCTATTGAAGTTTTCTGACCATCACCGCTGAAACCTCGCACACTGGAATGCAATTGGAGTCGCAGAGCCTTGAGAAATTTTCTTTTCACATTTTGAAGTGGCAAACTCCACTGCAGACGCCCGCGAGATATGCATCCGGATTGCCGCCCAGCCGCCGCGCGATCCCGCTCGCCGGCCTGGACCAAGAGTCTGTCGCCCGTCTTTGCAGCTTAACTGACAGCATTTGACGCAAGTTCCCTAGCTCCGACCTGCTTGCCTTGTACACATTACCGGTATTGGACATGTTCCTGCAACCCATTGTTGAATGTTGGTGTTTTTTTCTGGTCGTTCCTTTGATGTTTTCCGTTTTTTTAGTGTTGGATTCTTTGTTCGAGTTCTTGGCACTGCTGGCGCACCTTCCGTGTAACGCAGAGCTATGGGCTGCGAGTCAAAATTCGGTGGTTTCCGAGTTCCAAGAGATTATTGGACTTTCGCAGCAGAGATTATGCTTAAAGGTACGAAACAGCTGATGGCCGAGTGCAGCTACAGTAGCAGTCAAAAGTTAGGACACTTTTTTGTTTTCGACCTAACGCAGTCATTAAGCAACGAATATGCCTCGAATTCACAGATTCTATGCAAAATTAAGCGTAAAATAAGAAATAGAACAGAATTTCTCGAAACCGGGCCTCAATTTGAAGAAAATACAACTTTTTTTTTCAAAAAGTAGCTCGTCAAGAGTTTAGAAACTCTGCAATTACATAGTGAATTCATTACAGTACCCCTCCAATCCGAATGAAATTTGAAACATGTTGAGTAACTGTGTGATTCTACAATGGAGCTCTTTTCTAGTTGTTGAATTGTTCGGTGGAATATTCTGCTGGAATGTGGATGGAACGATATGCGAGCTCTTTTCTATGGTGCACAACTCAGTTGTATTTCTAATCTTGACTTGTTCCCTTTATTACAGCATTTTTTTTCTGAGTTTAGGAAGACGACAACGAGAAGGTAAGCCTGCACTGAATGATGTTCGAGATGAGAAACCCAAATTTGATAGCCAGTTTTGTCTATCAAATGAAAGTATTGCATTCTTCAGACTATCCTTATATTAGTGTCAGCCCACATTTCGCTGGGTGCTGAGAAGTGAGAAATCGCCGAATGGTCCGACACACCCTCGTCTATGACACTGCTCAATCATTTTCTAAGTGCCGGGATCTGATACCTAGAATGTGCTTTCCAGTTGATAGATCACTTTACAAGGTTCACTGCAACATTTCCAAGAAGGCAAAAGTTCGTCTTGTTCCTGAGCACAATTTTGTACCTCTCGCCTTCGCCCAGGTTCGTCACTTGTGGGCGGAAGTAGGTTGGGCCATCCAGCTCCAAAAACCTGCTCTGTATTGAGACATCTTCATCTTCCACAATATTCGCCAGGTCCCAGCAAATGTATAGCGGCACTTTTGGTTGTGCTCGACTGAGAGGAAAACTCGAGGAAATCGTTTCTTGGTAGATGATGCTGAGGGACAACACGGGCCGATCTGACTTCAGAGTCTTAGAAAAAGTCCACTTTCTCTGTTCTTTCATAACCCTAGAAAATTTCGGTAACAGCGACTTTGTAGCGGATAATCTGATGACAAATTGATTTTCTCCGTACTTCGGACTGTCGGGTCTAGAGGAACTTCTGTAACAGAGGTGAGGTTTCCCTTACACATTAACTCGCTTGAGAATCGCATAATGCTTACTAATCGAATTAAAATTAACAAAAATGAGCAATAATTGGGGAGAAGAAATTGTTATAACCAGGAAAACAGGAATTTCCGAACTTTTGACGCGCTAATTCTTCAAAAAAAATCGTATTTTCCAATTACGGTTTGAGATTTTGAAAGATCATGTTGCGCATCGTATTTTGCTCTCAATTTCGCATACCCTCTGTGAATTTGAGACGAATGAGTTCGTTGTTTATTGGCTTCGCTAGATCAAATATAAAAAAGTTCCCGAATTTTTACCCGCTACTGTAGGTATGGTCAATGGGTCTGCTAGGGTAGCGCTTTTCATCCGAGTTCGGCCATTTTCTCGCAACATGCGCATGGACGTCAACGGAAGATGGCTGGCATTGTCACGTTTCGGATGTTTCCGGCTACAAGTGCTTTTTGAAAAGTATTAATTGGGGAAATTCATCAGATATGAGCGTTCGGGGTAAGTGAAGAGTAAAATTCTGGAAAAGTTTGTATTCGTTGGGTTATCACTCTCTAGCGACCACAACCTAGTCATGGTATTTGGAACAGAAGTGAAAGAGCTTTAGGATTCACAAACCTTTGCTTTCATATAGGTGTAAGCGTACTAAAAGGCTCCGAATAAACTGATCATATGCTTAAGAAGTCAATGCCGCAGGCTGCATTTCTTCTTTGGTAGTGGATAACACACTGCTGTATATTGGGGCCACGGCTGCATCTCACGAAAAACACGCGCGGTCCCACGCGCCAGACACGTTTAGAGCGCGCGGTCGTCAAACAGATGAATTGAAAACTCCCACTTTTTCAAACTCTCGAATGCAGCACCTTCAACGTGCAGATCTGAACGATGTCGTTCTTCTGGCTCAAATTAGGACATAAAGGAGCGAAATCAGCTTAAAATCAGCAATTAACTACTCGTTTAGTCTACCATTCATTCATAATGTGCTGTGCTGCGATTTGGGAAGCTTGTATTGGGATAGAGCTTCAAAGGTGGTGGAGCTGGTCCTCGGCCAGCAAATAAGCTGTAAAGTTTTTGTAAGACTAAATGTGTTTAAAGGCGAAGGCGCTCCTGAATTGCGTGTAGCTGACTTTAGGTTTCACGTAGCATGGAGGAGGAGGAAAATCGATGAGGTGTGGCAGAAAGGTCGAAGATCCGGAGAGCCGTTCGCCCTTCATCTCCCTTTTTCATCCTATAAAAGCGACCCATTCTTTCGTTCGTTTTTTGTTCGGGTTGTAATTTGTATCCACAATATTGATTAGCAACAACCTTTGAGCCTTGGCTGAGTAATTCGATAACAACCAGGGTCAAAAAAACTCCGCAAAGGTGAACTGTATGAGAGGAAGTTTCGCTGCCTGTTACATGGTTTGTGGTATGCGGAGCTCTCGAAGCCCAAGTGCAACTATTACACTGGAATAGTTTTTAACAAAATAACCAAATGCCTTAGAACCCTAATATGTGCATACGCCGCCATGAAGGGTAATCTTCTCCGCAATGTGACTGGGCCGCTGACCGCGAAACAACCTGCAAAAAATAAACTAGCAGGGGTACCAAGAAGCTGGAAAATAAAACTACAAAACAAACATAATGGTAAAAGGCCAAGGTGCCGGTTCATCTTCTCTGGAACTCCAGAACTGTCAGGGAACGGAACTCACAATCAGCTTATGTTGGCAAGGAAGAGAAGATTGTGACGGGTTTCATTGCGAACGAAGACATTGCGCTTAAGCAGAGATAAGCACATTTGAATTCGAGTGTCAAAAACGGAATGATTTTTCGCTACAACAAAATACATACCTGTGACCTCCCCGCCCCCCCCCCCTCCCGCTTCACCACAGACGGCTGAGCTTGACTGCTGGTCACCAGGACCTAACGTTGTGCATATTGGCCATTCTCGAATGTGGAGTGAGAGATTACATATTTGTTCCCGCTGAAATACTTCCTAAGGAGGTGGTTGTTGGCCCTAATACGTATTTTTGGCGCAAGCGCTGAGCTAAGTTTTACCAGCAGCACCTCTTCGCTACCGAATTCATTAGAACTTTCATTGTCTTCACTTAGCATCATGAGCGCTAACGCCAAATAAACATCGCATTAATACAACAGACACTGAATAACCCCTGTGCGTAAGTTTTCAGCGACTTTTTTAGCAAAAGACGCTACTATTGTACATATGGTTAGAAAGCTTTTATTGATTATTGGATAACTGTTAGCTTGAACTTTCTGATCGGCAGGCTGATCTAGCACGCATTTCTTACAGATGTATTTCATCCCATAGCCGCCGAGGGGACATTGCCGCACAAAAGGGGCGAGGTCGTGAGCTTGCTTGGTTCCGACCGTGGATCACAGCTTCAGCCAGCATTACGATCTTCACGCAATACCGTCGGCAGCGATTCTACTTCGGTCCGTCAGTATTCATATATTGGTAAGATTCACTACTAATAAATCGTATAATCCATCCCTTTCGAAGGTCACGAGGGCAATAAGGCAATAACAGCAACACGGCCTAACAATACTTTTGAGAATTTAGAGTATTGTTAGGCCGTATCGCTGTTACTGCTCTTATTGCCTTCGTGACCTTTGAAACGGATGCTACACTAGTGAAATATCTTGACTAACTCATCAAATTCTTTAGAGTCAGTCAAGATATCGCTAGGGTAGCATCCGTTTCGAAGGTCACGAAGGCAATATGAGCAATAATAGCAATACGGCTCAACAATACCCAAAGGAACTTAATGAGTGAGTCGAGGTATTGTAATAGGGCAGCAAATATCAATAGCCTTAGTTTTTAGACTATCACCAAGAAGTCAACGCCAACAATATCTAGTTTCCCGCGTGGCCAGTGGAATATTGGCGAGCCTCGTTTATACCTACAACTTTGGTGAGAACAGGTGTTGCATCACGTTAGTGGAATATTCCTCCAATCCGGTGCCAACGCCGAACCGTAATGTTTTGAGCTGTATAGGGCCAGAATACAAAGGTAGCCCAATTGGCGGCTTGATTCAAGAAGGTATGAAAATTTCCTCAGTTGAAAAACCATCTCAGACAATATGGAATATTCGCAACCGCTTCACACAAAGATGGGCTAACCTGTCCGTCGAGCTATTTGAATATCGTATCGATACAAATTCTCACTTGATATCGGATCGCTTGAAACAACATCCTCAGTTCGAAATGGTGGGGTAGAAGCGGTCGATAATGGCACTGTGGATGCCGAGTTGATTGACAAAAGAAACAGAGAAAACACCCCTAAACATAAACTCTTATTGATGTGAGGGATGGGGTGCCGGACGATTTGTCTAAAGTAGCTTGCATTTCTTACTGGCTCGCGCCATCAAGTAATGCAACTGCAATCTCGCATGCGCTAATACAAACGAAGACATAGGCACCAATAAACAAAGAGATGTGCTGATCAAATGGATTAGGCCAGTAAAAAGCAATCAAAATACGGACAGCATTCCTTCGACCACGCAATCGCGCATGGACATTAGCCAACGTAATTCATCCAGAGGCCGAGATTAGTGGCCAAAAGCCAGCTTCATAAGGCCCTAGCACCGTTGTCGCGCTCCTCCGAGCCGCAACAGCGCTGCATCTGTGCCGCACGTGGGCTACTCTATCCCACCCAATCTAAAATCTTCGAGTTGACTTCTGCTGGGGGTGTTGCTTAAACACATGCACTCAAAGCTCTAAAGATGCTCAGCGAAGCGCCAGGCATCATGATAGCCTTATGTATATTTAACTGAATGCAACTTTAACTGAGCTTCTCTATTCCAAATCCCATTTGGTTTCCCATCCATATTCTATCATTATCTAAGAGCACAGATTTGCTACAATTTTTCAGCTCTATAACGTTCTATCTATCCATCCACCATGGCGATAATGTTTAACCCTTTGACGACGATGCCGTCTCGCATGTAGCGGGCTCATGGGACCACGCCTTTTTTTGCGCTCCCAACTCTGGTCGACCTTGGACAAAATTGTCCCTAAAAGCAGCTTTCTATCGAATTCGTGACTTTAACACTACACACTTATGACCGCAGTCTAAAGCTTCATATTACATACGGTTGGAAGGAGAACTGGAAGTTGCGAATGGAATACGAATTCCAAAGAATGAACAGTAAAAAATTTCAGAAGTCTATGTATATAGTAGACTTTTTTGATACAGAGCCCCTCCATGTGTTCGACGACTGTACAAAGACGATAAAGTTCGGTAGTAATTAATCTAGAGCCTAGAAATAGAAGGCTTCAATTAGTGTGTCGGTGAGCTAAGTGCCACATTCTAAATTTTATAAAAATTGGTTCTTAATAAATATTTTTTTATTAAACCATACTACGTATAGATATTTGAAACTATGCGTATAACTACTGAAATATTAGTGATGTTTTAAATGCTCAAACAAGAAATTTAAGGAGGCACCCACCATTGGGCGCCACTGTCATACGCGGCAGACACAGTAGCACCCACCGATGGGTGCCATTGTCGTCGAAGGGTTAATATGCGTTAGCGTCATAAATAGAAACCGAAATAAATCAAAATCAAATCTAGTTTTTTTTTTAACAAAAACCAGGTTTTGTGTACCTCACAAGTGTTTCAGAACAAACTTGCAGTACTTGAGATATATACAAAACGTCATGTGAAATCACAATATCGAATCCTCCCTTACTATTTTCACCAATATTGTTTACTAATTTTAACTTGAGTTTCTAACAATTCCTATCCTATGTACAACACACTCTAGAACTCCAGCTCTCGGATAATACTCGCTAAACGCATTTTGAAAAGTTACTCACAGAAAATCATTTGACATTGCCTTGGAGCCTGAGAAGTCAATCTTCCTAAATCATTGCACCTCAATGCGATTTTAGTTGGTCCGAAGACATCGGAGTTCCCCATAGCAATCTTTTCGCTCGTGATAAATCAAATTTGAGGCGTTTGGCTTTGACAACATCCGCTGAGTTTTGCGGCACGCTTACGCTTTGTGACACGAAGTCACGAAGGCGTTCGAAGGTCCATTCTTTGTTGCTATAACCTTTGAAAGCCAATCATTTCATGCTTCTCGTGTGAGGATGACCGAAGTATAGAAATGTGATCTAGTTCCATTTGAACAACACTTTTTCAGCAACGCCCCAACGTTTCCCTTCACTAGAGCTAAATACGACTTCCACAATGGAATGGCCGGACTGGTGGTTGACCCCGATCGCAACATACCGACTGGTTCTATTATTACATTTACCGTGTGTCGTCGCTCGGATTGTGCGCCGTAAACTTCTGATGTATATTTAAAAATGTGTCCTATAATCTACCTTATCGCTTTGTATTGCTTGTTTAATGTTGAACCCAGTTAAATAGTAAATCGTATTACTGATTCCTTTCACTGCACGCAGTTTGGGTTGTTTTCGGCACAACTTTTCCTTTGTTCCTTCTGCTGCAGAGATGATCCCAGGTGCCTCTGATATCCTTGCTTGATAACATCTCTTGAGTTCTTCTTTGTTGTCCATTATGACAGCTACGCCTAGACTTTCATGTTATGCACTTTCGTTTTCGACCTTTAGAAGTGAAAGTAATATCACAGCCGCCTCTCTCATATCCTTCAATGGACAGGTGCCGTCTGCGCCGCACACATCCCTTCGTTCCTGGTCATCAATTGGATTAGTTTATACCAAAACGCTATCACGGAAGAACTGTTTCTCTCGATACGCAGTGGTTATAAATATAGCTTCAGCTATCAAAAACCAACCACAACTTAATATCATATTTATACCTATTTGTAAGTTGTTTTGCTTTCATTTTTTCCGATGACGTGGGCGCTAATGGTGTTGACCTGGCCAGACAAATCGAAACTCTCTTGCCCGTCCACACTACTACTCGCTTTTTGTTTACGCGTTCGTTTGATGCTTCCGATTTTCGCGCACCTTTTTGTTTTGGAATACTTCAACTATGTGTTTTTATTCTACTTCGTTTTGTTTGCTTTCATTTGATTCTTTTCTTACGTTAGGAACGAATAGGTAAGCTGGTTCATGTTGTGATCTCTTAATTAAAACTATCAAGATGGAATAGGCGATTCCTGCCTGGATGAGAAAAAGGCGGATCAGGCACTTCTTTCTGCTCGCACAACTCACGATGTAAGACGGGTGCATTTCCACAGAAGAACTCTGAAAGCGTCATCCTAAGAAAATTACAGCTGCAAGAGGTACATTGACTCCAATCAGCTCAGCGGCAAAATCGAGTTCATATATATATACTAAGGTAGTGAACACAGCAAGTGGAGGGTGTAGCGATTTTTATGAAGTCATTGGTGGATCAGACCAGATAGCAGAGGGCAGACGAGGGAGTGGGGTGGCAGGAGCTTGGTTAGAACCACCTCTAACGCTCCCACACCTATGGCGCTTAGTGGCCTCATCGAAACCGCTTCGCCCTCAGCCATCGTACCAACTGCCTTCAAAGCAACACCGCAGCAGGATTTGTTTTGGAGAATCTATTTGGCGATTGGCATAGAATAGCTCGCGAGGCCCCAGATGTACCCTTGTCGCGGCTTGAAAGTGCGCGACAGTGGGTGGGGTCTTACAAAGTCAGCATTTGGCGACTAATCTTAGCATTTGAACGGGATTCCTAGCGCGCGCCCCTTCGTGTATTACGGGATAGGTGCTAATCAAAATACGCGCGGTAAGTGGAGCCATGGAGCAAGCAATTTCGCGCAACTCGTCCGGCCCGCCTACTTACTTATTTGGAAAGGACGGATGTTATTGGTTTCATCGACAATTTTCTTGGCTTTCTTTTTCATTTTTAGTCAACTGGGCATCCGCAATCCCATCTCATTGACCGCTGTGAACCTAAATATTTGATCTGGGGTGCTATTGAGGTTTGAGTCTGTAAACGCAAGCTTTCCTCGTTCTTCTAGACACCCCTTGTAGGGCCTGACTGCTCGTCCAGAGATATAAGTATGTTTAGTATACGACATACAAAAAGAAAGCGAGTTACGCTTGAATACGCGTTTCTCGGTTCTTTTCCGAACAGCAGTATGAATATTTTACGTAGTGACTGAAGCGATTTATTATTGTCTTCAGTTCAGTGAATAGGATCTGCTCAGCGAAGGGATACTGCGATGTACATACATAGTGCAGGCTGCTTGCTTTAATGCTTTGCTTTTAGCAACGTCCTTTTGATCAGAAGGAAACTACAACTCCCTTTTGATCAGGTGTATACCATTGACGATTTGAATGTGTAGTGTAGTCACTGACAACTTTTTATTACATTTTTAGTTCGACAATGTGAGAGCATTAATTTTGTATGTTACCTGTACAGTACTTTCATGGAACCTGCGAGTGTTTGAAAAGTCAAAAAATTGTCCTGCTCAGATGCAAAAACTGCGACTCTCCAAAAAGTAATGAATCATGAACGATCCGAGGCAAGTTTGGGGTAACTCCTACTTGTTCCACCATTCTCTTCTTCCATATAACCTTATGTAAACCTATCATGGCTTTTCAATAGAAGCAGCATATTTGGGTACGTCGCGGTATAATGTTTACCTTCCCGCACCGAAATGGTTGGGATGTGCCCCAAATCGACCTGAGATATACGATTATTGGATAGCCATCAAATCTCGATACAGTATCGTATGTGTCCGATATTGACCAGCTAAAATGATATGAGAAATCACTGCCGCGTTGATTTGTATATACAATCGGTTGATATGCTCACCCCAACATTAACACTTCAAGGCACAGCTAGTTCAAAAATGTTCAAATTATGATAGGGTATTTGATGTTCAAAAATGAGGCGTGTGAACAAAGATTTAGGTATGAGGTTTCGGCTTATACCCTTCATCAAAATTGCCACGAGACCCTGACCTTGCACCTTGCGTCGTGGTCATGTCAGAACTCTTGCTTTTGGAAAGTCTTTGCTTCCTCGTTCAAAGTGGTCTGTGTACCATTTCCGAAGATAGCCGCTATAGCTACAGTATCACTGTACTGTGAGGGGAGGAGGGGCAGGGAGAGAGAGGGAGCAAAAAAAGATTTCCCGATGGACGCCTCACTGCAAAGCGCTCTTAAGATGCCCCTTCATGAGCAGAAGCTCTGTTTGCTACCCCCACTGTCTTCCGAATATGAGACCAACCGCCATCGTTGTCAAGCTTCAAGAGGCCTAAAACTATTGCCTCTGGCTGTGATAACTACCTAGCTTTTTCGATGCATTCAATGGTCGACAGCCTTCTAGAGACAGTAGCCCTGATTGGGCAAGCTCAGCGCCGACAGCACTTCGCAGGGCGTCATAATGATCCCCGACTCGCCGAGGATCCCGTCAAGCTTGACATGCACCTTCCCAGGACATATTCTTCCAACGTCCCCCATGTAAAGGGCCATCATGATTTTTTTTGATAGACTCGAGTGCGCTCTTCAATTTTCAGGACGCATCCGGCTAAAGTTCAGTATTATGAACTCGGGTTTTCAAATTCAAACGTTGTGGGAGACCGTCATCTTCTGCTTTGTGCAATATTTATTTCCAAAAATTTGATAACTAAGGATTATGGGTCCTCTAGGAACTTAAAAGACCTTATTAGGCCATTAGAGAACATAGGATTGTCATGTTCACATACACAACATAAAACTTACCAGCCTGTCAAAAATTATGCAAAATAATTTCACGAAAATCTTAGAGTGCAGTCACCTTCAACTATGATCAAACCCCACCTGGAGTGCTCCAAATAATGACCATCTTTTTTGATTTCTATTATTTTATTTCCGGAAGTCTGATAACCAACGATTCTGCGGGGCCTCTAGGGACGCGTTAAACCCATATTAGGCCTTAGCAGACTGTCATGTCCATATGCACAACGTAAAAGTTACCAGCCTGTCAGAATGGTACAAAACAGTAGTCGCCCTCAAGTATGACCAAACCTCACCTGGAGTAACGTGCACTGATATGAAACTTCCACCAAACTTTCCCAAAAACCTATATCTGAAGACGTTTTTGAAAGAGGCTTCATAGTGGCAAGGTGATGCATGTAGACACAGCTTTGAGAATCAACACAAGGTTGCAATTTGAAAAGCACAAAATAGGCGCAAAAATTGGTGAAATGCAAGGGAACGCTAGAATAAGCTTGCTGTCACTTCATTACAACTAATATCCAGAAGGATCCTGCAGGGTATGACACTATTAAGAACCCTGATCGCTGTGCGACCGAGATTAGCGCCGTACATAAGAGAATCTTAATATATCATCAAGTCTGGTTCGAAGATCGAAACTTCCTGAAAAGTGACGGCTGAGAGCGTTATCCAGCACGTTCTTGATAATACCTATCCGCGAAGTGAGTAAGATATTTTTTGTGAAACGAAATCATAGCGAAAAACGAGCCAGTGCTTTCAGAAAATCTTGCCAAGTCGGATGGGTGAGGACACTATTCCATCTGTCATTTTTTGAAGTGTGCTTTCGTTCTACGTTTTCTTTCTCATAGCGCTTTGTTCTTATTCACCAGACACACATGAAGAAGAAAGATTAGGAGTATGGTCAGACTTTGAAATATCACAGATAAATATCTGTCCTAAGTTCACCCGAATCGGCAACACTTTCTGAAGAAATTGGCACTTTTTGGCTATGTTTTCTTCACGGAGAACTGCTGTACTCATTTTCCGGACACAGATTTTCATGAACGTTCTGGAGCACACGTTAAGTTGCATTCATTGAGACATAACTTTTGGAAGTTTTGATTTCCCTACCCGACATCATAAAATTGACGTTTTCTCCCACGATGCGGCGCTTAGTTCGATCGGACAGCAATCTGTGTTCTTTACAGTGTCATATCGTGCAGTACCTTTGAGGATGTCACTCGTGATGAAGTAACGAAGAGCAACTTCTTGCGTGAACTGACACTTTGACAATTTTTGGGCCTCTTTAGCTGGGATTTTTCTCTTCATGTAAGTCTGATAGCGGTTTTGCTTCCAATCACCTAAGGAACTAACATGGATAAGAAGCAATACTCCGTCAGGCAAAAATATGCAGCGGAAGAACATGGGGGTATAAGTATGTCTTTGCGAAATAGGCGTAGTGAGTTTTTTTTCAAAAATCAAGGTGAAATATTGCTGCACCTTCAAATTGAATCTTCGCATTGATATTCAAGACCATGTCTATGTGCATCACACTTACACTTTTAGGCCTTTTACGGAAACATCTTTGAGTGTGAGGTTTTGGGAAATTTGTAGGTATAAGTGCCACTATGCGGAGCAGTATACAGCGCCGTATCAAAAGAGAAGAATCCGATCGAACCACCCTCTTTTAGACCTTCTATGCCTAATCTGGGCTCTAATCCGAGTTTGACATAGTTGAGAGGTCTCTGACAAAGGTGAGTTTCAGGAAGCCTCTTGTTGATGAGGCGAAAGTGATGTTACATGTCATTTCTCTGTGAATGAGGCTTGCTCCGAGTTTGAGGGATTGTTTAGATGAAGGATATTGACACGAAGTTCCTAAAAACAGCCATAGATATGTATTCAGCATTTTTGTATCGTCATATTGGCTTTACTGCGCTTCTATTGTTACAGGTGCTTAGCAATGCTCTTCCCAGATTTTACCTTATGCTGTTTCTTTTCTTAGGCTTGCTCCTCTGGGTATTGAGTTCAACTCGAGATTATTAGGCTCATCTCATGTTTATTATCTTTTCTTTTCAACATGATTTTGCGCCTGTGCAATAAATAGTTACTTACAATCAGGGTCAAACGTCCGTTCGAACTGTTCGAACGAGGGGGTCGCATTTTGGTCATTCGGCCGAGGAGGGGGGTCGCATCAGAGGTTTTGGGCGCATGAAAAATTTGCCGTTCCAGCGCGCGTGTAAGCCCGCCTTAGCCAGTGATGCAGTGGAAATATAGGTAGGGTCAGGTAAAATTGGTAAAATTGGTAAAATTTTGCGGTTTCAAGGTTGGTATATACCCCTCCCCCCGGTCGACGGCAATTTTGGAGGAAAAAGTGGGCGGAGTTTTGGGTGTCGACTGATCTCAGATCAAATACTATAGAGTTGGGAGTTGGTGGTGGTTGAGGTGAGGAAGGGGGGTCGCAATCGTCACGGTTGGACCCTGCAAGGGGCTCGCAACTGGACCCCCTAGATAGGGGGGGTCGCAAAAATTCCGAAAATGTTCGAACGTGACGGTTGACCCTGCTTACAATCACAATCATGGGTTTGTATCAATACAGAGGTGGCCGAAAAAAGGAGACACTCCTCCTCCTCGCCTGGAACGACAAACAACAACAAATAACACTTTGCTAAATTCAAACCGAATGCTCCCAAATGAAGATTGAGGAGCATATCCCGTGCTATCAGCAAACGTCAGGATAGCCTTCTAAATCGACGACATCAGAAAATTTACCATGGAAACGTTGTGCGCGGTTAGAGTTCAACGTGGTCCTCGACGGACCTGGCCATTATGAGGCTATTGGACGCGCTGGCCGGAAGCCATCTTGCACGTTCGGAGGTACAGTTTTCAGGAAGATATCCATCACTTAGGCGATTGAAGTAGTTCTGTCGCTGTTTCGGTGTGGAGCGATTACGGAAGATCTCCTCGAGTTGACGGCAGATACGTCAAACTCCGAAGGCGGTGAGAGCGGTGAAGGAGGACAGGCTTCCGCTCATGGAGACACCTAAGGAATATTATGCAGTAAAACACCCATCAACAGCGGCACCCTGGAGGACGAAAAGTTTGGTGATGTGTGCCATGGGAAAAGTGTCTTTTTTTTGGCCACCCCTCTATAGTGAACAGTTACAATTATGTACAGTGTGACTGAAACGCCCCTCATTCACAAACGGCCAGCCGGCTATATGTAAGCCAAAGTGAATAACTTAATTGCTAAACACCATAAGCATTCTAGGAAGTTTTCCCTTACCAAGAGGTATCAGGGCTCAAATGAGGAAAAGGCAGGCGAAAAAAGCCGTTGTGTTGGAAGTTGGAGCGTAGCACGTAAACAAAAAGCATCTCAAGGACAGCAGCTATACGAAGTCACTAAAATATTGCGAGTGAAATGCAGAGTAACATTGTTGAACTTTCATTCCTAGTAAAACTTAACATGATGCTATTGCAATGAACAGTCAAGAGGGATGATTATTCTTCTCGGGTATTTCATGATGACAAGAGAATATAGCATGGCTTCTCTTATTGTTAGATACTTGAAATATAGGTCGCGATAGCGCATCCCACTTTAACGGATGCTTCTTTGCACTTTCCAATCTCTGGTGATGCGTGATTCAATAATCCCAGAATTTCGCCTAACGAGCTACTGATATCTACGTCTGGGTGTGAGAATGATCCTGATTGGAGCGCTATAGAACTCATTTCTCTTCATTACGTCAAGTTTCGAGTTTTTTTTATTCATCTTTCTCCGTCCAACACTTCCCGGAACTCTCGCCATTACGCTGCGGCCGTTTCGTGCATTGAGGTCAATGCTACCTGACCAGTATGCGGGCAATTGCACTAAAACTTCTCGCCTCTCGCTCGATCGAACCTCTTACTCACAGCCGCAACGACGTTCCAACTTACCAAGCGACTCGATTCTCTTTCTCTTTGATTCGCTTTCCCTTTCAGAAGATGAGAAAAGAAAAACATATTCGTTGTAATGTTATGAACATGAAAGTAGTTCGAGCGTTATATCGTGCTTTGATTGAAATTTGAGGCCACATCTTCAGATTCCTTCATTTATCACAGTATCAAGGTTTCATCTGGTGACTGTACAGCTCTCCAATAATATTTCAGGCAGCAGTACTATCCTTCCTTCATAAGGTTATTTCTAAGCTATCTCAGCGCAAAACTGAAGTAATCTTCGTACTGGCTTATACTCCTACATCGAGGTTATTAGCTGGAATGTTTATTATGTCAAACATTTTGACCGTCCCGTCGTTTTCAAAAGCCTAAACATGGTTAAAGTTTAAGAGTTGCACGCTATCCTATGGAGTGCCCACTCCCCTCTAGCGTTTCTGAAGTCTTGTCAGGAGCGCTTGAAAAACTCCAGAAATTAAAATATGAACTCACCAGGTTTCCACTGCGAAGAGTAGCGGAGCGCTACGCACAGTCAGTCAACAGAGAGAATGATGTTACTTTGTTGTCCGTAAAGAATTAGCGGACAAGCACGTTCGCAAGTTATGAACACAACTCGCAATGTTGCATAGATGGCAAGAGGTCGTTAGTGATGGACACGCTCCCATTCCGGTTGTTCATCTCTGGATTTCTAGCTGAAATCCAGAACGCCGCCAACGCCTTCGTCGACAAAATCTTCGTCTCATGGGCCAATATCGTGCACGTGATGTTGAAATCATTGCCATCGTGCTGTTCTACTCAGTGTTTTCCTAACGGAGTCAACAAATTACTGCGCCGTTTACCAGCTAGATGTTCTCTGATACGCTGACAGAACTCTCCCCGTTTCCCCCATGTATGTTGGATTACATGCCTCGCATTGTATTCGATGAACTACGCCGCTGAAGCGCAATCTCCATTTCTCCCATTTGGGCGTGTGATATAATCCTCTGTTAAGCACTGCTTCCCGTAGAGTGTGTTCCTCGATATTGGCAGATAAGACGGAGATTTCGTCGAGGGATGCATTGGAGGCGCTCTGGATTTCAACTAGAAATCCAGAGATAAACAACCGGAATGAGTGTCCATCACTAACAATCTCTTGCCATTTATGCAACATTGCGAGTTGTTTTCATAACTAGCGAACGTGCTTGTCCGCAAATTCTTTACGGGCAACAAATCAAAGTAAAATCATTAGCTACTGATGACTGACTGTGTGTGACGCTACGTTACTCTCCGCAGTGGAAACTTGGTGAGCTTATTTTTTTATTTCTGGGTGTTTTCCAAGCGCTCCTGACAGGATTTCAGAAACGCAGAGGGGAGTGGGCGCTTGACAGGATAGCGTGCAACTCTTGAGCTTTCAGTTATGTTTACGCCACTGAAAGCGACGGGACGGTCTAAACCTTGTCCGTAATAAACATTCCACCTTTAAACCTTGAGGCCGAAGTGTGAATCACGAACAATATCGAAAATGCCGAGGTTTCAAGTTGAGAGCACATGGAATCTGAAGTAATTGCGACACAATCACATGTGATAGCTGCCTGTTCCTTGATCACTGCACTCTCTAGCGTGCATGTTCGTCTTCTTGTTACTTTCCTGGAATTCTTATTGCATTTATTCATTGGAATGTATCACCAGTCTGTACGGGAGAATTTAGCGCGAGCGAGTGACAACGTTGAGTTGTTTTTACTACGAATCGAACCTTGACATCACTGTTCTCCAACTCCCCTAACTTATTTACATATTTATTTGTTTGCTTTTTATTTATTGGAGACGTGAGGAAGAGTTCACGTGAAAATATCCGATTGAAGCCATAAAACTTATAAAAAGAGCCATAACCTAGGATATAAAAAGCGTAGTGTACAAGAGTGTCAAAAAAGAAAATGCAGTGCCTCAGTTAATTTTTAAGTGAATTAATGTGTAATTTGATCATAATTAATTTCATTAACTAACAACTAACAATTACAACAATTAAATAATTATTTTACTAACAAATGATTACTTTTAACTAATAATTACAAGAAGAACGTATCCAGATGCGGGGACCACAGATACCACATAGATCAGGTGTGAAAAAAGGAAATAGGTGCTGAGTGAAGGCGCTAATATTTTGAGTAATAGGCTTTTTTAGACCAGCCAGCGCTTCGATGAGGTTTAGCAGAACTGTTTGTTGGAACTAGAGATGGATCGGTGACTGTATCAAGATCCTGAGCGGAGGCTGTGTGGATGTAAATGGAGCCGCTTAGCACGAATAGAGGTCGAGGTGGAATTGCGGATCGCATCGCCTGCGCCTAGGCTATACAAATCCTTCATCTCCACGGGATGGTAACTGTTGCCAGGTTGACTTTGTCCGTGCAATGAGTGACTTGTACATCGGATGCCCACGCTACTTATTCCATAGCCCCAACTAATTCAAATGTCACTGATTGTAGAGGGAAGTGGAGCGAGTGGCGCGTCGCAGAAGAGATTCGTTCAATGCCGTATATTTTATCTCTCACGTCTTACTTCTATCACTGTTGAAGCTTATCTTGGCACATCGTTCTCATCCCTGACTCGTTTATTTACTGGTGCCTTAATTTTGGAAGTGATCAATCCTATTTGTCTTAGGTAAGACCCTGAGACCTTTATGTATTTGAGTAATTCCATGCACTCTTCTCTTTTATACTTTCGCTTGCACTGTCGAACCGTGCGCGTCAGGCGCTTCGATTTGGTCCCTTGAGAAGAATTTTGTGATGAGATGTCATACCGTAATGAGAACCACATCAGCTTATAAATACTACTACTAATACTTTTTTTGCTTTCTTTTTTATTATGTAGAGGATCGCTCCATGTGATCAGAGCATGAAATCACTTCACACTACTCCAATTTCCGTTAGATGAGCCCTCGCCGAGAACACTTAAAAACACCTCCATTGGTGCAGTGTACTTGCCTACATCGGAAGGCTACCGTAACTTGCAAATAGGGGTGATTCGTTATCCTGATTACCATAGCGATATTCATTTCCAGCGGTGGCGCCATCTGGCTCCACTTAGCGTCACCTTGTCACGACCCTTGTTTTCACCAAAATCGGTGTAAACCTCTGTATAGGTGTTGTTTGGTGTCTAGATTACGGATATGACATTCGTTTTTGGTATTAGCATTGTTCAACGCACATTTCTCGGTTAGAGGGCGCAGACGCGCAGAAAATAGGCCCCAGTAGCGCTAGCGCCGGGAATTAATGTCGTTTTCATAATCAGATCACCAAATAACCCCTCTACGGAAGCTTACATGAAATTTGGTTTCGAGAGTGAATGTTATTTTCGTAATTAGAGCATCAAATTACCACCATAGGTGAATTTGCAGTAGTGTATGTATACACAATTACTCTGGACGAGTGTAGGTGTTTCTACGTGAAATCGGCGCGGCCTTATCTACCGGAAATTAGGGTAGTTCACTGGCTATTTGGTAGTGCTAAATGTTTCCACATTTATTAACTGAAAGTCTACCATGAATTGCTCTGCTAACCCCGGTGGGCTTCAATGTTACCTCCTAGCTGAATCACTACATACGCATTACCGCCAGCGAGGTTACATTGTAGTATGCTGGAACGTGTAACACCCAGACCCCAGTCACGTTTTATTCAACGCCATTGCATACTTGATTTCTTGTCGTATCAACAACTGCTTACTCAGAATGGGAAAGCGGTTTCTTGAGATTGCTCTAATTACTAGCGGCTACAAAATAGCACACAAATGATCGCAGTAGATCGACCGAAGTTCATATGTTCGCCGTTTGCTTGAGTTTTTGTGAGAAGCCATAACGTCGAAGCAAATCAATCTTATCTGTTCATTCCTTTGACATCCCGACTGATGGAGGTAGCATCCTTGTGCTTCTTACGCTTTGCAATGTTGTGGACATCGATGGCTTGCGATCTTTTCAGCCGTGTCATGCGCCCCTGGAAGTAGTACTCTTTGGCCTCGTGTTGAAAAATTGTTGGTTTATTTCCGATTGGTTATCGCCGAGAGTGCCATAGTATTGAAAAACTGCACAGGAGCAGTTGTCGCAGGTTGAATTTATTAGTATTAAAGGCACAGCCTAGGCAGAAGTCGTGGGTACGATCCCCTTCGGTCTGTAGGATAGTTACCTAGGGAACAATCACAGTTGTGGCATTCCCGTGTACAGAGATTGCCTAAAGAGCGCTAGGGCCTTGCAAAGTAAGCTGCGGAAGCTGCAGATTTTTTTCTCATATCAGGCTGTTGCCTTGCACCCTCT
>KZ344992.1:660467-674002 GCA_002352805.1 Teladorsagia circumcincta
CGGGTTCGCATTGGCGCGCACAATGTTCTCCTCGGCCCAGCACAGGTAGACTGAGGCAGACAACTAATTTTCAGCTGAGTGTGTTTCTGTTCAACGTCAATATTTTCAGAACCCTTGAGAGATTTGTAATCTACAAGACAGCTTCTTCCAGCAAACTACCACTTTTGTGCAGTATCTACAAAACTGCGTTCGTTATGGGATAGAGAAACAAAAATCCACAGAAATGCGCACTTTTTAGTTTGAAAGGTTGTAAATTTCTTCAAACATGAAAATGGGAGACGTGGTATGGATATTCTGATAGTCCAGACTGTTTTTTCTTCTAAAAAGTACTTCAACTTTTGCGAAGTCTCTTTTCTTCGAGAAATCGCCCCGTTGGACCGTTTTTCCTCCTCATCAGGGGTTTTCGGCTTTCAATGACTATAACTTTCTTTAGAATGAACCTTCAGCGATTCTTTTCCCCTGGGATAAACTTGAAGTTTCAGCTTTACAACGAATACTTTAACTCTTTCTGAAATTGATGTAGTCAAAAAATCGTCTCGTTGGACCGTTTTGGGGAAAACGCGTACGGATTTTTCGCGGAGCGTTGGTTTTTGGCTTTGAACTGTTATAACTTTCTTCATATTCAACTTTTTGCAGTTCTAGCTCCCCTGGAAGATACCAGAAGGTTAGTGCTTCTCAATGAATACTTAACTCGTTTCCAAAATGATTGTTCGAAAAATCGCTCCGTTGGACCGTTTTTTTTCATGCATTTTCGGAGCTGCTCTCCTGAAAACACGTGTTTTCAACATTCGAACACCCATAGCTCTCTCCAAACTCAAATTTTGTGGGCAGTAATGGTACGATGACATCGCACAATCTTTGCGCTATATAACAAATACTAAATGCTGTTCAGAAAACAGCCGACAGACAAAAAAAACCCCCAAACTCTTCTTGTACGCCTTTAGCAGTCATTCTACCCAAGTGGTCACTCTTTTGATAACTCAGGTCCAGTTTGAAGGCATTGCTTCTCCTAAAGAGTATATGTGTGTACGTGAACAGTTGAATATGGGCCCTCTGCAGTAGGTTCCTGCTCTGAGGTGCGTCATGCACTCGTTTGTGGTTAGTAGTGAGAAGCATTCGAAAGTTATGCCTGGTTACCTACGTATTGCAACGTTGACCCTTGCGACTACGACCCCTCCCCTTTCGGTTAGCCAAATACGATCCCCTCGTTGGACTTTGTCCAACGGACGGTTGACCCTGGGTGGAGGCAGTGACCGTCAGGGGTTCTATCAAATAATGTGATTTTGTAGAACAGTCGAATTTGTCTGGTGATGCTGACAATTACTGCTACGAATTGTCATCCACTACACTTCCAACATTTTCTATTTAATTTGACTAAAAGGGCATTATAAGCACTTCCAGGCTCAGCTGCTCCCCAAATAACATTGTTTTCCCTCTGTTTCCTCGTACGCTGTCCGACCGAACGAGTTTTCTCCACTAAGAGAGGAGTTTCCCTTATTGAAAACCTGCTGGCCTGCTTCTTCACGAATGGAGGGATTGCACGATCGTTGTCGGGGCAAGGATCATATCATATCATTCATACCCACGGGCAAACCATCTTTCTATTTTGATGGCATTTTTGCACGTTCTGGAGTTTCGACTTCTCTTCCCCTTTATTGCTCGAAATGTCGTCAAATACAGCAGTCACACAACGTCTGACCCATACATACATAGTCAGAATTACAAGCCCGATCCACTGAATATAGATTTTATGATGAAAAAGCAACCCATTCCAAACTAAGTTAGGGATGGTAAGTGGTGCCAGAAAGAAGGAAAAACTATGATAAACCGCCCAGAACCCGAGAAATAGGCTCCTTCACTTCCCGTTTGATCACGGCATTGCGATTCCCATCGTTGTGCCCTCTTCAATATAACGCTCTCTCTGCTATCTAATCACTCGCTGCGTATAGATCTGCGAAAGTGATTAGATCATCGATGGGCGTGGATCGCCAAGTGCGCTAAGAGTGAGCCAAGCTTGATCGCCGAAGTCAAATCTTTTTCGCTGCCGATTGCGTGTCAGTCCGCACCCTCAGGAGTTCCGCCTGTCTCTCCACTGTACAGTTCTCCACTTCTTCGACCTTCCTTCTTGACGTGAATCCTCATTTAAGGTGGTCGTCATAATACAAACTGTTGACAGCTACCTGTTTAGATCTAAATATAGGGCTCCACACGAAAAAATGCTCTATGTGAGAAAGATGTAGGATAGGCTTTCTGTAATCAAACAATAATGGTGGTGGTGATTTCAGTGAACAAAGTCAGATGTATTGGTTATGGAATGTTCTTGGTTGGTATCGGAGCGTTGATTCTCATTCTTCCACATTTTCTTGATGGGCGGTATGAAGCCGGTGCACTCCGACTAGACTCTTGTGACCCAACTCGAGGGAACAATGGATGCAATTCACAGCAGTCTACAAGTGTTTAGTGAGTTCAAATTTCTGAATTGCCGAACATCGTCATTTATGTGACTGGTCCACATCAAATTTCCAATTTCTTTATTTGAATACATTTTCGTATTGCGAGTGAATTATTTACCGTTGCGCCTACGATGACGTCATTCTGGGGCGGATTTGGCACATGAAGTCATTTTACCTGCGAATACATTTTGCCTTGTTGACGATTAACGCCTAATGTCTTTGCTTGAAAATGAGTACTTGGAAAGGGTTATAGAGATTAATGTGCGCATAGTTGTTGCACTAGATTTAGTGCTCTCAAAAAGAGAGCAACCTCAAATAATCGTGCGCTGGGAACGAGTTTTTCTGACCCCCCCCCCCTCCTGCGTGTGTGGGTTGTAGCCCATCTCCGCGATGAGGACGAGGATACGAGAAAAAACGCTCATGTTTTGGTGACCAATTTAGAAGCCAAGGTAGGCGCTTACGTCCTTAGGGGGGACATTCAAGTTAGTAAGTCAATTATTGTGCTTGGGACTAAGCCTTGGGCAAGACAGGGATCCTGGATAGAAGATGTGCGCAATATGTATTCGCCTTGGTGTTCCTCCCTGTCCTAGGCTTAGTCCTAGTGTCACCTGCCATTGGCCCTTCTGTGCTGTCCCCCAAGGACATGAGCGCCCTAAGGTAATAATAGGCTCGTTTGAATTTCCATTGAACAATTTTGTAGAATCTTGGCGATAGAGGCGCTTTAATTGTTTCTTGGGTGCCTTCACTAAGATGGTAGTGGGGGTGGGGCTTTTCACCAGTGGAAATAACACGGCATCAAGGCGTGCATCTATACAGCTCGAAAATTTTCTGTCCCTTCCCCAACTTCAGAAGGTTGAATTCAACTTTATTCTGCGATACGATACCCGATATGTCGCCGCCACACTACGTCCCTCGCTCCATGGGCTACCTAGGCTCCGCTTAGATGCTTGTGAACTCTCGCGAGATGTGTTTTAAGAAGCTTGCTTCTTCTCATAAACTGGATTACTACGCATGGAAGTCGTAGGCCAGATTTAGTGCCGGTTTTGAAATGATTTCGTTCAATTCATGACGCTTCCAAGCGGAAAAGGAATACAGCGGGGTCCGTGTAAGATTCTCATTCTGATCTCGAATCTTACTCAACACTCGAAACCATGAGCTGTCGCACAGAATTATCACGGATGCCTTATTATTACCCTTTTTGTTGCACTCGAAGGTGTGCACAGTCATTGAAGAACTACCACGCAGGAGAAGTAGTTGAATGATAAAAAGCTTCAGCAATTCCTAGGAATGTTTCAGCTCATATCCAGTTCTTCTCCTCTCTCAGCTATTTATTGGATTCGGAGCCGCTCCTCTCTTCACATATGGCTACAGTACTATTGACGAATTTGATTCCCACAAGAAAACTGGAAATAACATGGGTAAGTGAAAGACGAAAAGTTTGAGACAACGTCTCATTTGTTGAGGCTTTACTGAAATTCTTGTAATGAGTGGGCATTAAAGTTTGAAGTATAGAATTGATCAAGTGGTCACGTTAGCAGCTATTTGTTAGCGGAAATAATTTCAAGCAGCGCAGTAGAGAAGATCAGCGCTGTGTTTGGCCCAGTCCACGCTACTACTAAGGTACTGAGCGAGTGTTTCAATCGTAACGACAAAGAGGGAACGAGCTGTGAAATCCAACATTATACCTAGCCTCCTGAAACTTTTGATGAGGGCCCCTTGTACCATAGATTGGGAGTGCATCCGGATTATACAAGGGTATGGCAGCAGACTCTGGGTGCAGCCAGTGCGCCAGTACACGCCATTAGGATAGAATGCACTGCAGCAGTATGAAGTCTTGATGGGAAGCAAGCACGTGTGACCAGCTGGGTAGAGGGGATTGCATTCAGCGACCGCATGAGCAGGGCCTTCCCTAGTCGCTCACCAGTGGATACGAGTCATGAGTCTACTGCGACAACAACACAGGACACGTCTGATAACTGCCTCGCATCCGTGAAGCAAAAGATCACCAAAACAAAACCAACTTATTCTGACAGTATCATTCTCGGTTTGTTGTATTCGCTGGGTGGTCTGTTTGGGAACCACTTCACTGTATGAAGACAGGCACTGTAAGAGTCAGCGTGGAAAAGCTCTCCAGACTGACTTTAGTATTGCGAGAAGACCGTCAAGAGTGTCTCAGAATCTCCTTTCTCAAATGTACGCCCGCCCTACATTGCGATGCCAACTCGTCACGTTCTGAGGGAGATAGGCAGGGCTAAGTACCATATCCACCGTATAGCTGGCATCGCTCCATCGGACTATCGCCTCCCTGCGCCCTGAATCAGCATCCACGAGAGAAAAAAGTTAAGGAATAAGACCACCCCAACAACGGCCTCTCCCAATTCCTGAACTCCCAGCTTCACTCATTCCAGGCAGAAAGCTTCCGAATATTCCCTAGCTAACGTATCCATATCAGCGGTTATGCAGTTGAGCAGTTGTTTCCTGGGAGAAAGAAAACTCGAGTAAACCTATGAGACAACCCAATATTTCAACTGAGCCGGTTGGGAGGGGGAGGGGGAGTGCACATGTCTAAAGAGCGAAGAATGCACCAATTCCGCGTATTACATTTTCCTTGAAGTTTCAGCCAAATTCTTCGAAAAACTGTCGAAAGCGACCCCTCTGCCTCCATTGCGGACCACCACTTACATCTCCACCATCCCCTCTAAAGGTCTCAGTTACGGCTTCTTTGTCACCATCACCAACAAACATGAACCACAATAAGGCCCTTCTTTCCCAGCAAAAACCCGTCTACCCGTTTGCAAATCGCAGTGGACGGTTGACCCTGCGGGTAAATGGCACAAAGTGAAGACGGCTTCCCTTCTCTTACACTATCAAAGGCTCATCACATTCTGCAACAGAATGGTCTGGAAAATTCGATTTAGCTCAGTACAGAGATATAACTGATTTTCCGTAAACAATAAGTGCGCTCCTACCTCATTGAAAACCTCCTATTCTCAGAGGATCAAGCAACCCCAAACATGTTTTCCCTAGGAAAGGGCATTTTTCAGCCGCCGTCGAATCTGAGCCCGATCTGGTTCAATAATTTTCTTGGCCCCCGCAGTCCAGGAGCGAAAAGGAAAAAAGATGAATGAGAACCTCAGTTTATTAAGATTCCTTAATCATGACAAATCACACTATATTTGAAGCAAACACATAATCACGTATGTCTTGTTGTCATTTCAGCCATTTTCATGGGGGTGAGTACCGTTGGTCCAGCTCTTGCGTTTATTGGTGGAGGATATTTGTTGACAATATGGGGAGATATTGGAAAGTCCAATTATCTAGAGTAAGTTCATCTTTTTCACGTTCTTCTAATACTTTTCATATGTAAATGCCATCAAACTTCAGCCTCAGCATTAATGGCCCATCGGATCCGCGATGGTACGGCGCTTGGTGGATAGGATTTCTCGCTGCTGGTCTTGCTTCTTTTATAACCTCGTTGCCGCTGTGTATGTTCCCAAAAAAATTGAACGGTAAGCAAGATTATGTTCAGCATTCCACTAAAGGCAGAATTTATAGTAAACGGAGAAATGTAATAAGGAAAAGTGTTGTTTTGTTGTTTTGAGTCAGCTATAGAACTCGCCTTCCTTATTCCCGTTGCAATCTCGACACAGTATGTTAAAACAGATGTTTTTGGGCATTTTAAGATTGTCAAATGTGGGGGTAATTGTTGGAACGACCAGTCGTTTCAATTAAATTATCAGAACCATCTATCTTCCACCTAAAGACCTTCGAATACCCAACAGACCTTGACAGTCACGTTTATTTTGGAAATCCAATCCACCATACCTTTTGATATTGTTTTTCCTGATAAATGTGAAACAAACCAAGTATATGATTGCCTTGAATGCCCATGGCCTTCGCTTGTTTGCCTTACAACTCTCCGATGCCGCCTCCTCAAAAATCGAACGACTGGGACTGAAATTGTCGACGAACGTTCCTAGACCCACATCTTTGTCAGAGTGCTCGAGCTCAACGAATTAGTCGACGGATCTGTTGTCTGGCATGCTGGTCGGCAAGACTTTTGCATAGTTGGAGCTAAAAAAAACTGTCTACCACTTAGTCGATCGAAGAAATTTGGTAGCAGCTCCAGGTTAAAGCATACATCAGTACTCCTTCAGCGCGACCGCGATGGCGGATGGCTTGAAATTGTGCAGAGGGTTAGGGAGTGAATGAGGGGTTGCCCTGCTCATGAAGAGGCGTATCAGCAATATTCTACGGCAAGACTTCCATTGAAGTGATATCCTGTGCGAAGACACGTTTGATGATGTATAGTGTAAATCCTCCCTACCCTCCCCTCCACGCTTTCTGAACTTTCAAGCCATGGAATCACGAGGAGCGTGCTGGAAGTTTCCATCATATAGTTGACCCGGAACCATATGCGATATTACGTTTTTCGGGTGCTTGTGGACAGAAGTTCCGAAACAATTTGTCAGCATTGGTCCTAGTGGTTCACTGGTTATCAAACCTCTTGTCATATTGTTTGTGAGTTCAGTGAGGACAGTTTGACTATTGGGAATCTGCGCAAGTTCCTTTCGACGATTTACTTGTTTCAGACACGGATGAACGCAAAAAGAATGACGTCGTACAAACTCACGTCAAGCTCAATGTCGACTTCTCTGGTGACAAATTCGCATATTTCAAAATTTTCAAGGTATGTGCGCTAACAATCGCGTGATAATCCATAGAAATGGTGTATCCAAAAAAATTGAATATGAAAAAAACTGTGACGTCTCTAGTATGTGATTACAGTGGAGTTGGAGAGATCTTCTAACTGCTAGAGAGCGCCTGCATATGAAGATGAAGCACTTTTGTAGAGACAATATGTGACATCCCATCTCATTGAGTTGAGTGTGTTCGATACCACCTTCTAGCCATATCATCTCGTACCTTTTGATCTTCTCATTAATAAGTAAATTACGCACCGACATAATTTCGAAATACGACATGCCGTACAAAACTGGAATCACTAAAACTGTAATTTGACCACAGGGGGAACCAGCGATTCTGTACATTTCTCAGCAATAGCTACATGTGGCAGTTTCAGTCATGTAGCTATGCTGATGATAGGTAAGGTTATAGCAGTTTGACGAGATACGATTTGAAGAACATACTTTATCGGATAATCGGGTCGCTCAAAAAGTTTTATCGGTTTTTGACTTTGAACTGGGGTCAACCGTGCGTTGCGCACTTCCCAATGGAAGGGGTCGTATTTGAGTTTTCGGAGGGGTGGTTGTAGCATTTGGGGGTGATGATGGAGACCCGAGCAGAGTTACTCGTTTATAGTGACGCATTCCAATCGGCAACTGCTCTGGTCAAGGGCCATCACAAAATAAACCGGGAAGTGCACCTGCGCTAACACCTTCTCGGCTTATCATCCTAGGATTACTCGGTTTTAGTTTTAGAGTGAAGGCCAGGATGCTTTGGGCGTCCACGCGAACATCAAAGGTTCGAATTGTGAAAATTCATATGTGTAGCACGGGTGAAAGAGGTCGAGGAAACAGAGTAGTGAAGAAACAAATAAATAAGAAACAAACAGAATGTCTAAGTTCGAATCGATTCCAGATGTTTTTCTTCAGTAAGACCTGCATGGCCTTGATAGCTATGCAAACAGCTGAGTCTATGATTATGAATGGGTATATCACATTCATACCGAAGTTGTTCGAGAATCTCTTCGGCTTCAGCAGCAGTTGGGCGAGCACAATGACAGGTATGTGGGTACAGTTGCGGTCGAAAATGTACGCAGGAACGGACATTCTTGCATTTCTGTTCTTATCTCAGGAAGACTCAACATAATACTGATACTTTTCTTCCCCAGAACACGACAAAATGTTTTGGCGCGAACTCTTAACCGCTAATGTATCTTTGAAAAGGAGAGCTTGTCCATAAAGTTTGGCTTTACTTTCAAAAAAGTGTCCTTATAGTAGCAATCAGTGAGCATAGGTTTGCACATTGACTCTCCCTCTCCCTTCCATGAAGCTGAGTGCATTCGACCTTATATCAGAGCAAGAATGTTGCAGAATAAAGTTCACATGAACTGTGACGGCAACTGTTTTATGTGAAGACTCTACTCAGCGGTACAATCTGCATCAGTTCAGTTTTCTCACCCCCACGGCCTTCCAACAACAACCGCGTCGTGATTTACAGTGAAAAAGGGACAACCACATATAAAATAACGAATGAAGAAAGAAAAGCCAGGGGATGTAGCACGTCGACAAAGAAGATCGCTCAAGGCAAGCAAAAATCGAACTTAAACTCGAAATTCATTGCTGAACCTTTCAGCCTTGCGGTTCACTGCCGATGTCGGCTAACCGGCTTAACACGTTATACGTGTGAGTGCTGGAGGCCATGTTACGTATACCATGAAAAGCTGAGTTGGAATGAAGTGGTGCCCCGGTAGCGTAACTGGTAGCGCACTTGCCCGGACAGCAAAAGGTGCGGGTTCGAGTCCCGTCTGCGGCGAAAATTTTGTTCACAACCCAGCATTCTTGTAGAAAAAAAAACTGTTTTTTTTCGTTTGTTGTAGAAGGACATGCATGAAACACAAAGCCGGCGTTCTGTATTGCTGAACGGTTGTGTAGGAATGCCCGAGAGAATATAACATCGTACCTCCGAATACAGTACTTTCTACAGCTTTAATGGTTGTCATTCACAGCAGAGACTAGTTGCGTTTTTTGCAATTCACTTCGTTCAAACACGCTATGGTACGTATACCATGAAAAGCTGAGTTGGAATGAAGAAGAAAAAAGGAAAGAAAAGAAAAAAGCCAAGAGCATACACAAAAGAAAAAAGCCAAGAGCATACACAACACATCTTTTTTCAAACACTGTTTCAAAAAAGATGTGTTGTGTATGCTGTGTGGTGGAGAGATGCGAATGGTCATCCGGAAAAGCGAAGTTTTGTCATCACTCTCTTTCCTTTTTGGTACTCCCATTATCGCTTAGCGAGAAGGGAACGCGGTTTTTGTTCCTAGTATGAGTTTTTGAACCTGCGATAAACCGTTTCGAAAAAACCACTGCTTATTCTGGGGATTTCTATCTCCACCCCTCTCGCAGATGACGCAGTCCCTTTGCCTGTGCGGTATGAGCGCGATGTGCCCGGAAAAGAACGGGTCCCTGTAGAGTCCAGCCAAGAGCACAGTGTTCTACGCATGATTCTACACCATTGTGGATATAATACCTTCGAAATAACTCAGCGAGCAACGAGGTACTGAAAGAGTAATAAAAATGTCATCCGATTCGTGAGCGGTGTACCTAATAACGTCCCTCTTGCCTATTCTCCACTCCACCTCAATTTGAGTAACTCGTAAACCAGCAGTCTCAGCAGCACTTTTACCTTTGACACTAATACTGTAAAACGATGCGCTAGCCGTATCCAAGAATATAAGAAGTCAGACTGAACAAAAAACTAATCTTGGAAAGCTGCTAGAAAGCGATTTGAGCGCTTTCGGTGGGGCGTTCCCAAATATCTCCGCTGGACATTTGGCAACGCCCACTTCGAAATCGCCCAAGTCGCTTTCTAGCGGCTTCCCAAGGTTAGCGTTTTGCTCAGTCACACTTCTAATGTTCTTGGCTAAGGCTAGCGCATCGCTCTACAGCATTAATGTCAAAGGTAAAAATCATGCTTAGAATGTTGCTTCAATCCAAGTCAGTGTGCTTCCGACGGCAAATGACAACGACAAATATAGAAATTGTAAAATGTCAGCTTTCATGCTAACCTTTATTTCATGCGCCAATTACAGGGCTTATCATCGTACCTATGGGACTGATCGGAAGTTTTGTTGGTGGAAAACTTGGAGAGAGAGTCGAAAACCGTTTCAGGTAAAATCGCAAAATATTCATTCACGGCTTTCCATTTATTTGCATTGCATTTTATTTTTACGATTCTGCCTTACCACAGTCTTTGTATGATTACGTAAGCAGGAACATGCAAAGCAGAGGGCATTCGGCTCCGGTTATCCTTTTTTGGGAAGCGCTCTAATTCCATTCACAAGCGTAGGCGCTCTGCGATTTGGCGTATACAATGACTTACGGGGACTAGCCTCTGCTCAGGGATGCAGAAGGATTATTCATCCTTCTGCAAGCAAATATGGTGCGAGTATCCCACCTCCAAGAGATGGAACATGCTTTTGTCTGTTAGAATGTTGTTTCTACTCGCACGCGATAAACAGTCTTGACCTTGCAGACAATCTCCTGCTGGGAAATTCACTGTAATCAATAGCCTTCTCGAAAGGAATACGGAATCTAGACCATTCAAATCTTTGCTGATAAACAACAGTAGCGGAAGTATGTTATAACATATGAGTTGAAGTAGTTAAGTCTAGGCTAATCAACGTCAAAGCTCACTCCCCGATCACAAATTTTTGGTTACTCCGCTTGGAAAGAGAAGTGGACGTTTCACGAGGAGCGGCAGAAGAGGCAGAAATTACCTCACAGACTACAAGAAGAGTGCAATCCCTCCCCACCTATAATCGAAACGAAATATTTACTCTTTGCTGAATTCAAACCGAATGCACCCAATTGAATACTGAAAGGCACATTACAGTGTATCAAAAGCCTTCAAAGTAACCTTCTAATCCGGCGGGATCAGAAGATTCTCCCACGGGAGCATAGTGCAGGGGACGAGTTCCCGACAAACCTTGTGTCATTAGGAGCTTCTCAAAAACGCTGGTCAAAAGAGCTTATCACTAGAGCCCTTAGAGAGCTTTCCGTCAGTGAACCGATTAATGTGATGTGCAATGTATGTAGCAGCTTCAGACTGAAGTAATTACGGTGGGCCTCCTTTTGTTCTACAGTGATGGCAGATGACGTCATTCTGAGGACGGTGAGGGCTTGTGTGGGGGGGGGGGTGTAAAAAAATGTCTCACATAAATTCTATCAGCAGCAGCACCCAGTCCGTTGGAAGTTTGGTGATGTGCGCCGTGGGAGAAGTGACTTTATTTGACCCCCCTCCCTTGTGTAGTCGCGGGACCTGCGTCGAGATGCAGACTTTGGTCCGGCTGGGCAACAATACAGGAAATGGGAAAACGGGCAAATTCGACTGTTTTCGAGCGCATTCATTTTACATACTCCGCGAAGCCGATAGCTTTTGAATGGGATCAAAGTGCGATTCTATGGACACCTTAGCCAATTCCCTCGTTTTCTCATAGTAACTAGTCGGCACAGAATCGCTGCTTATCGTTGCTTATTGTTGCTTTGCCAACTTATCGTTGCTTTTGTCGCACAATTTATCAAAGGCAGCGATTACGATATGTTCTGGATAACAGATGTTAGGAGGGGACGTTGGGGTGCTCAGTGTTACGGCATTTTCTAAAAAGCAGAGAAATCCGCCAGGGAAGCGCAAAACAGGACCTTTTTGTGTGGCCGTTGAATTCCGCTCACGGACGGGCAGCGGCTAAGACGGCGAAAGTATGGACGAATTATATCGCAACGCATTTGGTGCCACTATGGCGAACCATTCTCGAGGCAAGTTGCTCCCGTTATGCTGGCAATACAGCTTGTCGAAATCATCGACTGAACTTGTGGGAGGAACGCTTTTAGGGCGGGGCCTGTCCAAGTATTGCTGACCAACCAGCGCACTTTTCGTCTCGGAAGTGCCACTCCTAGCCTCTTTGGCAACTAAGCTACTGCTTCGTGTAGCGCATATACATCCCCGATCCGCTTCCTCTTTCTCACAATTTCTGTGGCTGAAACGGTTGCAGCCAGGGTCAAGCGAGAAGTCGAGGAAAATTTCGGAATACGACCCCCCCCCTACCCCACCAGCGGCCGAAGTGCAAGAAAAGCTCCCTAAAGAAGTCGAGTATGCAATATTTGTTTGAGCCTTCTTTCCTTGAAGAAAGTACAGCTATTCGGCCCTACCCTCCACTATGAGGATCTTCACTAATTAGAAGAAGTCGAGGAAAGACCCTTTACCACCAGCCCTACTGAGAAACGAGAATAAACTTCGAAATAGACAGGAAGAAGCTATAAACTCGCTGCAAATTGGTTGATTTCGGACGTTGGTCCGAGCGTTAGCCATGGAGCAGCTTACCCAGTATTTGAAATTATAACATATATTCAAATGATTATAACTTTTTTCAAAATAAACAAATTTCTGACCTGAAAGCAGATTTAGAGGTTTTGCCATGTGTTCTTTCTAATCATTATGAAAGTTGTGGATATTGATGTGGAATGTTCAATTTAGATTGATTAACGAGGAAAATTCATGACGAATGCGAGTTTTCACACTTTTCAATGCTATAACTCCGTTCAAAGTCATCCTATCGAAAAACTTAATATGTCATCGAAAACTAGAAGATTTGCTCTATTTAACGGTTTCTAAAACAGCTTAGTACGTTCAGTAATTAAAAAATGCCCACGTCGAGGATTTTTAAAAAATTAACGAGGAAAATTCACGATGAGTGCGAGTTTTTACGCTTCCCAAAGCCATATCTTCCTTCAAATTTATCAAATCTCAAATGTAAACACGTCAGCGTAAACCGGAAGATTCGCTCTATTCAATTGTTACTAGAACAGCTCAGTTTGTGCAGTAATTAAAAAATGCCCACGTCGAGGATTTTTGCCCGCGTACTACCGAAAGGCATTTTTTCGTCGCATTGACTTTCTTTCAACAACTATAGCTCCTTTCGGATGCGACGTTACACAAAATTGGGAACAGGTTCGTAATCCACGAGCTTTTTTCTTTCCAATAGGTATAAAACTGCATTGCATTTTCCAACTTTAGCGATCATATTCTTATGAACTTGACGCCGAAGACTGCATTCCCTGTGAATACATAGTGGATCCCTCCCTGCCGTTTCACACGGAGCCTTTCGGAACCCTCTTGTTTTTTCCTGGATCGATATTTTCCTTTAGCGAGCCGTAGGGTTGAAGTGCGCGCTATTGATTGGATCCACGCAGGGACGCGCCGTGTGTTTCACATCCCTTCACATTCGTGGCTCATTTGTAAGATAAAATATCCGTCGGAGGTTGTGATATCGAATTTTTTAGCCTTGTGTTAATAACCACTGAAGTAGCGTAAAATTACAAAGCGGACCATTCTAAACAA
>KZ344992.1:690418-704185 GCA_002352805.1 Teladorsagia circumcincta
GCGCAAGGCGTGGGCTCTTGCAACATTGCTTCATCTGACGCGTTTTCTGGGCTGTGGAATAAAGAGTGGCCAAACATGCTTTCAGTCAAAGTCGATTTTCTCAGCCAAGTCGCTGCAAAATCACTCGGCAGAAATACACTGAAGAGGCCATTGACCAAGGTTCACAAGCGCATTACAGCTGATGTTCAAAAAGCATCCCTGAGATTTCACAACATACAGATGAAAATGGCCAAAGACTTCTAGGACAACCTTATATTTTCATCCGTCATTCAGACCTGTTGAACGTGTCCTTCTTTGACGGTTCAGTGAAATCCTTCCCTTTCAGAAACCGCCTTCATTTTACCAGAGTTAGAGACCTTGATTCGCTCCAATCCAATTAAGTTTCGTTTTTACTTTTAAATTTTGCCTCTTAGCTCATTTACCTTATAGATTATCTAGCTTGTTGGCCTAAATTTTAACCAATTTTCATCCAATAGTAGCTGTTCTCTGAATTTGTTTTGAATTTCCTCTTTTTCACCTTCTTCTCTTGTACTTGATTGGAAGTATATGTTTTCTTCCAGATACGCCGAACATTCAAGTAGTTTTCAAACATACTGAGCATCACTCCGAGCTGCTTCAATCACTATGTTGCCTCTGGATTCCCTCATCCCCATGCCTCATCTACCAGCGTTAGACGTGCCAAAAATCCTTGTATAGGCAGCAAAATGAATGAAGTAAATAAATGCCTAGCTAGTTGAATGTTAACACGTAGACGGCATGGTTATAGGCATGCGCTGCACGCTTTGAGCACCGTGTGGGACCGTGTGCATCGCATGCGCTTCTCACCAAAATTATTAAGATTACACCATTTCCTAACTACAAAGGGCGTGGACCATAAAATTACAACGTATGCTTCATTTTAGCAAAGGATTCCTGAGCCTTACCAAATTTTCGATTACATTACATTACATTTCGATTACAGTTTTATATACACAAAGCAAGCAAATAGACTGGAAACATGTACAACAAAGGAGATGCACAGAGTACAGGATACAACAACCTCAAGAAATTGGAATTCTATGGGAGGCAAGGTAGGTTTCTCAGTGGAGCAACCGACACACAAGAATTTCTTACATCTGCTGCAGCAAGTTTACACCAATTTTGCTTTTTTGAAGCCACAGCACGTCCATGTGCTTGTGAAATTTTCCCGTAACATCAAGCACATCTCCCAGCCGCCCCTTTAAGACCTTTAGGCATTTCTTTTGATGCATGTCGAGGGGATTGCAATTGGTTGTATTCGCTCACAAGATTCATCAATGACTCGACCACGCCATTTTTTGGAGTCGTTCATGTTGTTTTATTCACAAATGGCATGTAGGCCGCCATTTAATCGGAGTGGTCAACGAATGTCGTTGTAATTTACCACAAGTTTCGGGTTCTGAGAGGGTTAAAGAGCGGCGTCATGTTTTGTGAAAATTATGTACATGACTGTTTCATCCCTCCATTTCAGCACCAAGATACCGTTTCGATTTTGTTTGTAACACAGCTGACCTCTTTGCAATTCCTTGTATATGAATTCGTTGGGATTTCCTTTTCTGCTTCGCCCAGATTTCCGACGAGATGAGTTCGATTCGAAATCAACTTCTCGACTAGCACGACACTCGAATAGAAATTGGTACGCCCTTCAGCAAGATAACCTCCCATCAGCTCCAATACCTGTCAGCAGGTGTCCCTTCCATTGAAGGATCTCTACCGGCATAAGTCTTCACTCTCGCTGTATATCCGCCTTTCCGGCATTGAAATTATGCCGTATTTATGTCGCTTAGCAGGCAGGCATTATATTACTGTATTATCATTATTGTTCTTATCGTCATTGATTCCACTGCTAGGTATGTCTGGAAACAATTGCGCTTCGGAATGGAACTGAAGACACATCGATGCATACTACTTTTTCAGAGATTAGCATGCTGCAGCTGCGTCGTCGAATAAGTCCGCAAAGCATTTAATTTTAAATAATCGGTCGCTGTCGCTGTCCGCTAAGTGAAGGTACCTCAACAGATCTTCGGAACTGTTCCTTGCCATGATCTTGGTAGCTGACGCGTCCACCGAAAACAGGTCATGAGCTCCAATAACCCCGCAAGTTTGGTAAGTGAATCAGTCCCATTTGCATGCATAGACCAAGTAATCTTCTCATTTCATGAAAATCAGTTTCTTGAAAATCCTTATTCTCTCTGGTTCCGTAGCGATTTGTCTCTTCAACTATTGGGGCTAACTTTCCCCATTCAAGAACAGATCCTAGAAGTCAACCAGGATTTTGACAGCCGTGAACAGCATCACCCGAACCGGAGCCGGCGCTTGAAACCCACGCGTCGTGAGACGACACCTCGCTGAATCATGATGAAACACCATCAGTGTCAGATTTCTCTGATTCTACATCCTGCAGTATTTCATCAGCTTTATCTTCTGTTTTTCCTTCGTCTTAATCGTCTGATTTGATTTGGCGCCATTTGGAGCGCAAGCTATCCTCAATACCTTCTCGAAATTCGTCCATTATATTAGCCTGGATACGCTTCTTTAGGATAAGCTTCTTCATGAGCGGGATTTTTAGAAGAGGATTTCTTCGTGTGTGCTCTCATTATCAAAGCAGCTCACGCGATTATAGCCTTTACAGATAGCTATCAGTTTTGTGCTCCGAAGCGCGCCCTGTGGGACCGTGTGATGCTCATGCGCTTCGCGGCCATCGCGCTCGACAAATCGCTCTGATCCCACGCGGCGAAAAACCCAAAATACGCGTTGTCGTCAATGTGTTAAAAAGAGAAAGAGTGGCGAAACGTGCCTGGTCACCTCCACGAGACGGTCCTTTTTAATGTTAATCGTGTGGCAGGTGAGACCTATCGCTGGCTAAGAAAAAGGGCGGCTCCCTTTCAAGAGGCTTGTACAAATCTGTCTTCACAGCGGCACATCTGTAGCCCTCATGTGTCAAAGAGCAGCATTTGCGGGCAAACGAAGACGGGATCGGTGCCGCGCTCTGTAATACGGGCGCTTCCACGAAAGTTCCATGAAGATTACGTGGCCGGTAGAAAGCTATTCAGTGGCCCCTATGCAATGAAGCGGTGGCTGGAGGAATCTCGAGTTGGCTGCTCGAGTCAACTGGAGAATATGCGATTCGCGTGAAGTTCTCGGAGGGTGGGTGAAACAAAACAAAGCGTCTGTTGTCACCCGCATGGAAAAAAAGGCGGGCGCTGCGGTGCAATTTATCGTGAAGCTGTAATGATGAATTCAGTCAATGTCTTCTGCTCTGCTGATCATCCGAAGTTCCAATAAATCTCCGAGTCTGGTTGGATATAGAGAACTGGTCGTTTCTGAGGAATTTCAAATCCCTCTTCATTCTTCTCTAGAAGCTCCGTTCGTTGCACACGGCGGAAGCCCTAGCCCGTTTTTTCTCTAGTTGGCAAATGAACTTTTGTCTTTGTCTGTTTAGGTTTTATTGGCTTGTATTTTAGAGCAGGACTTCGTAAGCACTTCGCCTCCAAAAACGATCCACCCATCATTAGTTGTCGGTTTCGCCGAGGTGAGTTGCCAGCAGCAGCACACTGGAGCAACTCAATTTTAACACAGTTCGACAGGATGCCACTAAATGCGTGTGGTGGATTCGTTCGTATTGCCGCTTTCTGAGCTGTTAATCGTTCATGACTGAAATTCGAAGGCCAAAAAGAAGATCTCGTTATGCGTTTTCCTGCACGGACTTCTCTGCTTCGCCACTGGCGTACCACTGACCTGCCCAATGTCTCTTGAAAACCCTGCCAAAACCTGTCGTCATTATCTCCTTCAAGTATCCATTTGCCACGCAAAAAATGCTAAAAAATCGCTTTTGAGCGTCAAAATTGTGTTTTCTTGCTCCCACTGCTATTGGTGTTGTCTTGTGAACAGTGTGTTCAGTTTGTTCAGCGTTTTGCTTTGTTCTTGTATAATTTTAATTTTTTTCTGTTAAATTTTTTTAGTCGTTAGGAAGGCTTGGCGGAAGCACCATGTTTTAATTCAGCGGCAGTGTACACGTTCATTAACGAAGTATTTATTCAATTTATTACAACAGAAAATAAATGTACGAAGAAAACAAGACATGTAAAACCGGAATTGTTACTGCCCGCATGTTGTCAGTGTCGGGATAGTTGTGTTCGTGTAAGCTGATGATTAGGGCTAGTTATAGCGACCAAACAACGGCACCAGCAGGACTTTGGCGGAAACCCCAATCGTGCATTCCAGCCAGGCCTTTATGGGAAATCTAGTGAACTATCAGACCAAATCCACCATACTACACATCGCTGAGCTTGATATGCAACGACAAGTTCAACGCTACCCACGTAAATCCATATTATTCATCCCAAACGGTGTGTAGATAAGAGGTGAGCAAAGCAGCCCGTTTGTCATTTCTGCTGGAGCCGTATGTTGAGTGTTGGGGAGGGGATGGGATCCTTGAGGTCGACGGACTACTTCAACTTGGTCGGTTCGATAAGAGAGTGATGACGGAAGTGGTGCACCTACGTCTGCAGCTCTGCCAAACGGGCTGGTCTGCTTACCTGACGACTAAGCCTTGAAGAGAGGATGGATGGACTCGCCTTCTTCCCCTACTCCGTCCCCTCTCCCAGGCTTAGTCCTGAGGTAAACATCAGCTTGAGGCGGCTCAAAGCACTGAGTTGAAGTAGTCCGTCGACCGTCGGGGACCCTAACCCCTTCACATTCAGCATACGCCAGCAGAAACGCCAAACAGGCTGCTTTGCTCACCTCTTCAGACCGTACGGCGGTTTTCGACAGGTTTAACTGTCGCATGGCGTTGACTTGCTAGAAATCTTAAGTGCTACTGCACTCAAGGGACAGCTCCTCCTTTCAGTCACCGACAGCTTCAATCAACCAACAGATCGCACCAGATGTTGCAGTCAATGTGTGTTAGAGCGCGTGACTTAACATTTTCGTCAATACCATGAGTTATGCGCTTTTGAAGCACCGCAAGTGGAGTGAAACGATGGATGGGCAAATACCTATTAGGGGGAGTTTCGTGATAGACGTACTTGCAACAGTCACAGGATTCTCGCATTTTAAGTAGTATTTCGCACTAGCATCTTCATCAAAAATTCTTTTCAAACATAGAACTTTTTGGTTTCATTTTTTCCATCAAATTTAGCATGATGTATCTCTGCCTCTTTGGAGGTCTCGTGGAATAGAATAGCTTTTAATGAGCGTGATTATTCCGCGAAATGCTGGAACAATAACAGGATTTCCATAAAGGCGGCCACCGTTGTAAGCACCATATTCTATAACTATTCCACTTTTTCAAATCCATTTCTTTACAAAATTTTCAAAATAGGAGAGGTATAAGCAGAAGTACCTGATGCTATACTATAACCATGATCAAGTTTATTTCGCTATACTGACACTATTTTTTCCTTCCGAGCAACTCATAAACCGTTCGTGTTCAGCACAGGTCGCGGTTAATGCACCATTGGGATAAAGATCGAAACAGTTATCGTTCAACAAGTTAGAATTGAAATTAGTTAGAATCTTGTACAGGACTCATTGTTGTTAGTTATAAAAATTCTTGTAAACCACTTCGCTTGCTTGCTCCGAATCAAAGTTGGTGGCTTAAGGCGCAGAACTGACTCAATGCTCCTCTCCTTTTCTGCAGAGGCATTTGTTGTTTGTGACCACAAAAAACTGCGTTAACGCCGGCGCGAAACAAAATCTCAAAGGTGAACAAGTTCTGGAAGCGCTCGTCTCGTGAGAAGCTGTAAGCCGTGTGGGCGCTTTCTTGCGTCGAGGTGGATAGACCAGGCTAAAAATCACATAGAGGAATTGCGCACCTCCCTCCCCCTCCCACCCCCAATGAGGACTTCGATCGATGGGCCGATTCGGAATCGTCAGTGTTATACAAATCCTCCACACTCTTGGATGCGACTCCAACAGCGTTTGAGAGTACATACACGGCCAGGAAGTGTTCTTCAGTATCTATTCGGTTCGCTGTTATGTAGTCGAAGGAATAGACGCTGTACAAAACCACCATAATGCAGAAGAATGCTTCCTCGAGAATGCCGGGTCATGCACAGAACGTGGCTTAAAAACACGGTCCGGAATGAGGCGCACTCACATGTCCCATTCCCCATCCTAGCAGAAAGGGGGACAATCTTCAATGTCGCGTCCCTCTTGCGACATAAGTGCGCGACAAGTGCACTAGAAGCTCGTTCGACTAGCAATCCGCACCTTCGTCCGCAAGCCCCGCTTGCCGCTTTCAGCTGCCACGTGACGTCGTGAGGAAGGTGCAGGCGCAGTTGCAGCAGCTTTGCATTATGGGTTAATGTACTGGCAACTGATCAACCGGAGCTGAATTGAGAAAACTCGCCCGCAACGCCCTTCCTCTATTCCGAGGTGATATGAGGATGAAATAGAGGAGGTCCTTGTTCGGGACGTAATCGCTATTTGTTTTGCATGCATTTTTTTGCCGGATTACACCACACCTCCACTTTATTACTGAGTGCTATCAAACACCCATTTGATCACGGGGCTTGCCTTCGACTGCGGTTTGAATAACAAATTAGCCCGGATCGCTTTCCAGTCGCCGCATGGGAGAAAATTCTGTCCATTTTTCAGCATTCTTGTGATTTGTAAATTTGTGTAAAGGATGCCGTTTGAGGGCATAATAGCAATAAACGATTATCAATGCAAAGATCAGAAAATTAAGTGTAGGGTTCACTTAGTGAGTCACTAACCTGAAAACAGATTCAATTGTGAGAGGAATGGTAATGGAGGAGTAAGGAGAGCATGGGCGTCAACTTGTAGGGGAGGGGGGGGGGGGGAATTAGGATATCCCTAAAGTATCGCACCACACTTTGACATAGAATTTTTCGGGTTTTCATAGCTCTCCTTCAAAGGTTCGCAGACCTTCACATCCCACAACCTCTTGTGAATAAACTTGCCAAAATTCCACGGCATGCCGCTCGGTCTACCTCATGGTGCGCCTGATGTTCAATAGTGGATCTCATCTTCAAGTAGCCAGGTTGGACATCCGGTGATAAAAACCACTCTTTTTTGAAATCTAGTATAAGTGCACAGGCGCCACGGCTTAGTCGAACTAGAGAAGAACAGCGAAGACAAAAAGTTCGAAGAGGCGGCGCCACGGGGCCGAAAAAGGTGATTTCGTGGATACCATCTTGATGACGACAAAATTGTCACTGTGGATCGAAGCTGCAATCTTTAAACCTTGAGAATTCTCTCATGAAGTTTTGAAGCTAATGAAGCAGTAATGAACATTCTGCATAAGCAACAGCCATCCCTATCATGGTTGGACAGGGCCTCATATCGGTCGTTCATCACTACTGTCTGGGTGGAAAGGAATGAATTCAATATTCATTCCTAGCTAACGAGTGTTCGGTGCAACATCTGGTACCAAGGTGTCTAAACAGTTTGAGGAAGAATGATATCCTTTAACACGTTGACAACCGAGCGGATTTTGGAGTGTCTGCCGTCTGGGACCACGGAAAACCGTACAGGTTCTTCTTGGTGGACGCCCATTTCTATAGCTTGTCCAATGCGCTGATTATGAATATGACACTGATCAATAAAGCTCGCGCCGAACTGGCCCCATTGGCGCCAGCTTGGCGTCGCTAATATTCTCCATTGTCGAATTCTCCCTCTGCAAAGAACTATACGTTTTAGTTATCAGCTACCTTAAGCACGAATATAAGTCTGATCACGGATACGACAATTTGCGATGCCAAATTGATACCAACTGGCGAAAAATTGGTGCCGTAAGTCTGCAGGCTCAGAGGCAATGGTGGTTCTTGGAGACCGCGGATGCAATGGAGACGGCAATTTTAAAAATAGACCTGAAAGTAACGAAGTAAGCGCTGATTTATGAACCGAGGGGGATATACGCACAACCAATTCTTGGGCTTCATTGTGATGCTGTTGAGACGGCAGACGTTGTCGAGGCTGCTATAACATGTTTTCTGTTGAACATGGTCTTCACTACTTCAGATCGAATATATAAAATAAAGAAGTCGATGTAAAAATTTCGATGTCAAAATGTACTAAATCCATAGCAGTGACGACGAGTACGTAATGCCAATGACTACTGTTATCTTTACAAATGAAGAAGTAATCAGAAAAGGAAACACCATGCTTTTGGGTAAGTTGGGGTGTCGCCCGATGTCGGGTGCCATGTGGTAAAATAGCATGTAGCTCCTGCATAGGAGGTAAAAGTTGTCTAGGACTAGTGCACTCTACCCATCTTCAAACGGAAAGTTCTATTCTTTGTTTCCAATGTGCAGGACCATCCTACATGGGCCGTAGGGAACAGAGCCTGCGCTGAGCATTGCACTCACTCGAATGAGCCGGAACAATTAGAACAATTAGATTAGAAAGTTTGAAAGATTCAACAGCAGGATGTCATGAGGGTCACAGTTCCGTTTGAAGCAACTGGGAGCTGTTCTCACAGCAATATGTAAACATACTGAACGAATGCCATTCCTTTCATATTTATAAATGCTACCAAAGATTGTGTGAACCTCTCTCGAGATGCTCCATTTCGAGCGAAGACAAACTAAGAAACGAGGTGCAAAAAGTATGGAACACCTTGTAGAACTCACGACAAGTACTGCCAGCAGTCACCGATGAACTATTTTGCACTATGGTCGCATATCGAGTAAAGCGCGAAACAACTACAACAGAACGCACGGCTTCGAGATATCGCTAAAAACCCTTTCCTTGGAGGGCTATGACTCCTCATTGATAGTTGTCCAAAGAATGGAAACGGGTTTTCCAAGAATGTCACCTCTAGCCTCTGTTATTATGATGAACCTTTCCAAACAGATTGAGTCGTCTTCGTCGAGACTATCGGAAATTCATAATTCTCCTGTATCATCTATGAATATCACCTATGAAAGATCATAACTTGCTAAACTGCAGAGTTTTCGAAATTTCGGGGCATCCTCAGAAAGTAAAAGATCGCAACATTCTTATAAGTATTGAACATTACTCGAAAGCTTTCTAATCGCTAGATATCAGCTCAGAGAGAGTATGTTCCCGAAACAAAAAAAAATATATATCTCCTCCTACACCATCGCGAGGGACTTCGTGCATACTGCCCGATTGCTTTATAACACATCATCTGAGCTCATCATGAGCTGAAGAAGCAGTGATAGTCTCGACGTCAATTCTTCTAATTCTGATACGCGCCGTGTATGCATATGAGTCTATTCGGAATCACATGGAGATGTCATGTCATTGCAACCGAAAAGTGCCTCTAGTGTAAGATATCTGAAATAGTTTCTGTGGTTATGGCACAATCTGGCACAATCTCGTAATTCTTTCATCTACACAAAATGCTGGGTCGTGAACAAAACTTTCGCCCCAGACGGGACTTGAACCCGCACCTTATGCTGTTTGACTGGTTTTTTGATTGTTAACTGCTCTCTTTAGCAGCAGTTCGTCTCGCGAATGTTTCGCAAGAATGCTGTACAGCAAATCAGTGTGACATCGTTTTCGATTGTTAAAGGCTGTTTCAGGACACAGTTCTCCTGATAGCTGAGTTGTGGTGTAATGGCGCTCTGGTAGAGTAACTGGTAGTGCACTTGCCCCATAATCAAGTGGAGCCCCGCCTGGGGCGAAGGTTCGGTTCGTAACTAGCATACTTGTGAGTCAGACATCTTTTGTGACAGGAAACCACGGCGAAAACGAATCACATTTCATAAAGATTGTTGCCAAGTTGAGTAAAGTGAGAACGCTCTTTTATCTGTCATGTTGTGACTTGTGCCTTTCTTTCTCTTACGTTTTTCTTTCTCGAAACGATTTCTCCCTCTTCATCAAACACAAGTTGTGAAAAAACGATCGAGAGCAAGGTCAGCGGACTCCAAAACATATCAGATAAACGAGTGTACTTGCTTCATTAGAATTAGTAACACGTCTTGCTAAGATCAACTTTTTCTTCCAGTTTCTCAACGCGAAAAATGTCTTACTTATGTGTTCAATATGGATTATCTCGAAGCTCTGGAAATCACGTTTAACTGCATTCGTTGGGACACTGGTTTTTAGGAAACTTCTGGTTTCGTTTTTGTCTTGGTGCAGTGTTCTTAATCTCCTCTCGGTTCTCGGACTCGGTTTCTCATCAAGGTTTCTTGCAGGATCATATATCGCAGAATCCGCCAAGTTTTTTTTTTCGTAACAAAGTGACCTCGACTGAATTCCATGTAGCCAAATTGACACACTGACAGTTGCTGCGCCTCTCAAGTTTACTTTTTCGCTGGAACTTTCTAAGATGCGAGTTCCTAGAAAATTGGTGGGTAGAAGTGTTATTATTCACCTTGTGAAAATTAACCTAACTGACAACTAAATAGCTCGGATTCGATCTCTCCACAGGAGAAATTGATCGATGATAAGCTTTCCAGTTAATTACGATCTCATCTGAACATTCTGCTAATAGGTTGTTGGGGGAGCTTTCCGCTGTGTTTCTATCCGAATTTGATTCTTCTGCTTGACCGTTGGCCACATCGGTCTTGAACTGGATTTTCTTTCCTCTGAAATTCCATTATTCTACATCAAGTGACAGCTTTTCTTTCGTAAGCTTTTTTTCGTCACGAAATAGGTTGAATTTCAAGCCCAGGCGTTCAGATTTTCAATCCTGTAGAATGAGCTTATTTCTCCGAGGAAAACTCCCTTGAAGAATGATAATATTGATCAGTCACGTCTTTCAAACCTAGTCATGACTAGTTCTTAACATTCCACTAATTTCTCAGCGCCTGAGCTGCAAGAACTTTCAGGCATGACGCTATAGCGCTCAGTCATCGTGTTCTTTCAGAAGTAGTGAAGTTGAAAAAAATTTGCTGGATAGCATCAGTGAAATGCTGGGGAGCGATGTGGCTAACGTGGTGTATTTACAGATTTTCTTCAGGGCAAAGTAGTCGGCTGGAGTCATTTCGCAAGTCTGAAATCCAATGTTTTCACAATGAATGTGAAATCGAAACATCCTACGTAAAAACGTGTGATTTAGTAGAAAATTTCTCCTTTGAAGAAAAGTGATACTACATGTGGGACAACCTGATATAATTTTTGCAAGAAACAGGCAAAAACAGCAGATAGCAATACGAACAAGTCAAAACTAATATCTGCCAGGAGGGCTCGGCGTCGAGGTTCACCGTAGACGTTGGCTAACCGGCTCACCACGCCCTAAGTTTGAATGCTGAAAGGCGACGGACGTTTGGTGCGTCCGGGCTGGCACGCGGCAAATCGCTCGGCGGCTGCGCGGCGATCCAGATGCAAATCTCGCGGGCGCAGTGGAACTTACCACGTAGAAATGTGAAACGGATAAATTTCGCAAAGATCTGCGACTCGAATTACTTTCCAACGTGCGAAGTTTCAGCAGTGATGGTCAAGAAACTTTTTTAAAAAGGGAAGAGAAGGAGCTAACATTGAAGCAACAGTCTCAGGACGAATTCGATGAGTTATGCGATCGGAAGCGAAGTTAAAGGTAGGAAGCTGACTGATGATGAACAAACAGGGGAAGAAAAAGCCGACGAGGCCTCAAAACGGGGATCCCCCTCCTTGGCTCAGAAATGAAGAGAAGGATGGTGTGGACGAGCTGTCTGAACTGCTCGCGCCCAATAGCGATTGCTGAGCAGTGCCTTGCTATTTGCCAGCAATTGCCAGCAATTGCCTTCGGGGGGGGGGCAGTGCGTCATCAGGTGACTGCGAGCAACCCGAGTAAAACCATACTGCTTCCGCAAGGCTAAGTAGCCGCAAGGCAAAAGTAAGTTGCTTTAAAGGATCGACCTAAATTAGGTTGGAGTCCCGGAACGAATACGCAAATACTCGCGCATCCAACCTCGCACTGTGCACGACGGCAAAGGGGAGATGCGTACAGTGCCCGTACGCACCTCCTCCGTCGTCAGTGATTCGCCCCGTTTGAAGGTGAGTTTCTGTCTATTCGTGTATGCTTGACTAGGGCTAGCGCATCATCCCACACCATTAGCATCAAATTTTTAGAACCCTCCCGAGACTGTTGCTTTAAGCTGTGATAGCGATCAGGGCGTCATGTCGTTGGGGGGGGGGGGGCATCCAAGTAAGTGAGCCAATTACTGTGCTTGGAACTGACCCTCAGGGGACGGGATTCTGGGAGAGGACGTAAGCAAGTTGTGTTTTTCCTGGCGTTTCTCCACCCTCGTGGGCTCAGTCATAGTATCACCACCATCGGCTGTTTTGAATGTCCTCTTACAATTAGAGACACGAGCGCCATGATCAGTAAAGCATTATATAGTTGACACTGAACAACTCTGTTGCAGTAAAAACTCCTAATATCGCATGGATGATGGAAGTGCCGTTTCCATGAAGTCTCTCCCTTATTTCTTTGCCTGAAATCTTCTCACCGACACTGCTGCATCCAAACCTCCGCGCGCAAAAACTTTTTTCGTAGCGCAGAACCATGCGGAGTTTATCCGCAGTTTGCCCACGCTTTGACGTTTAGAATTCTACTGCGAAGCCTGAGAACAGTCCGACCTTCTTCCTGCTGGTCTCTGGGTGGTCTCGAGGACCGGACTGTGCTAGGGTCGGCCCGGAGATCGTAGGTGGCCCACCTCTGGATTACGTGACGAATTCTTCGATCTTCAGTAGGGTTGCTGAGGTGTTTGGTCGGGTAGTCATAAATTGCTTCGACCCTTTCAGGCTCTGAAGAAGGCGATCCCGCCGAAAAGTCAGCCCAATGAAATTATTTGCCAACCTCGTGAGGAACTCGAAAGAAGATATCAACAAGTTGATGTCAGTTTCGACTGGGCTCGACTATCAAAGCGTTTCTACTTCAAGATGTTGGGGACTCGCTAAGAAGTGGTGGTCTATGAGTGAGAGATCGCAAATAGGCTTCGTATCCCAGTTTGTTCGGTTTTGGGTTGTCGTAGTTGTGTGCCGTGTGGCCGCCTATTGTTGCGTGGGAGTGTGAATCCTTCGCTATCGAGTAAGGTCGGGCTCAGTAGTTGAGGCTCCAAATGGATTTGATCCGAATTCCGAATTTTCTTTTCTGCCATTGATGATTTGCTGAGTTTCAGGTAGCTGTCATGAATCAGGCCTGAAGCAGACCACCACAAACCACCATGACCTTCAATTGGCATATTTTTGGTTTGGGAGTCAGGTGTCTTCTCAATGCGGCTCAACCACTGCGCGAATTATCTCCGATTATCACAAAGGATCTATTATAATATTGGGCTGTCCCATAATTCCTGTCCGAATTTCGACACTTTCTTCTCTTCAAGATTTATCTTTATTAAAAAACTTTTGATCGAAAATGTAACAGTTATCATGATCATTAATATGCAACAGTTTGATAGGGAAGCTTTGGGTGCTCGCCCTCGCAGAATGAGTGAAGCTAGAAGTTGGTAAAGTGGGTAAGGTCGTTTGCGGCGTTGTTGTATTCACTGAATTTTTTCTCTCGCTGCTGCTAGTTCGAAGCAATGTAAAAGCTGTATCCCGATAGAGTAATGTCATGGCTACATGGTGGATCTGCTATCCTGGTATGGCTTAGCCCCCTGAAAAAGTGGCAAGTTATCTTTGCAGTGTGAGGTCGGGCGTCTATTTAAAGAAATGAGATTCTACAACGTATAGGACGCTTTGGGCGGAAGTGATGTAGTGGCAAGTGGCACGCTTACCACGCGAGCGGTCCGGGGATCAAATCCTGAGTCCTGAGTCGCCAACCAAGCTTCCATCCCTCCGAGGTCGGCTAAATGGTACCAGACTTGTCTGGGAGGATAAAAACACTGA
>KZ344992.1:729871-761116 GCA_002352805.1 Teladorsagia circumcincta
ACGCTTGACCCTGAGCATAACATTAATGCGTACGCAGCGTTGCGTGCGTTGCGTTGCGGACACCACACCTTAACTGCCAAGCCTTCTTAGAGAAATTCTATCACTCCTATGATGTGAATTCACATCGAATTGGTATTGGTTTCGTTGCTGGATAAGTTTTAGCACTTGTATGTCCTGCATTTTGAATCTTTGTGCGAAAATCGGCTCAATTTCCGCATGGCTTCCTGCCACTGATGGTGCCCTCCCACATTCTGAAGTTTAAACTTGGGGTTCTTTCACAAGCGAAACACTGCTCCGTTGAGACTTCCAGTTTCAAAGAAGATTGGATGACAGAGCACGACTTGATGAAGTAGTATTGCTCTAGTGCTTCTTTCTTTCCCTTCTAAAGTGCGGTTGTAATTATTTTGATGAGTATTGTAATAATCAAATTATAATGACTACTCGAATACCTAACTAACCGTTATTGAATAACTGTTTTTGTTCTAACTGTGATTGTTTGTATCCTTCTGCTAAATAAATATCTTCGTATCAAACGCCTATAAAATACACAAATGGTTAATGCACACACTAACGAGATATAACCCATCTCCTAGACCTTGTGCCTTGCTATAATCACTCAAAGCCGTGGGTCGGCAGTTTAGGTGTGGTGTCCGCAACGCAGGTGCTTGCGTTGTCTGTCGTGCGAAACTTTCGTTCTGTGAGCTGCTAGCATGGATCAGTTCGATGAACAAATGGATGAAGTTTTTCCTCTTTCTTCATTGCTTTCAGGCGACTGAGCACATTGCTCTTAAAGACTTCAACCTCCCCTGCTCTACTTGTAATGGAGCGTCTGAAACAACTCTATTGTCTTTTTCAATACAATCCTGCATGTTAGAATTACCCCTTCACTGCCTTAACATTTTCGGGTTTTATTTCTCTAGGCCACAACTTGAGGAGTTATTCTTGCAGTGAACTGTTCCTTGATGCATTCTTTCTAAAAGCAGTCGCCATATTACGAGCCGTCCCTGGCGTGTCTCCTCCAAGTTCGAGGTCGTAAATTACTAACACTCGCAGATCGCAGAAAATCGCGAAAGAGGCCAAAACGAGAGGGGGGCCAAAACGATAAAAAGTTCAGAACGACACCGAATCCTCGGATGAATACGAAAGGGCTGCTCACTCCTCTACAAGGTGACTCCCAAAATACCTGAATAGTTCCCGAAGAAAATAACAAAAATGCAGGGAAATCCTGCAAACAGCTGAATAGTTTTTGGCCGGCCTGACATTGTGATGATGTGTAATATAATTATTGCGACTTTTTTTTAAAAAATCTTATCAAGCAAATACGATAAAAATATTTGGCAAAAAAATGTTCGAATTATTCTCCGGAACATAGTCCCCATCCGCTTCAAGAGCTGCTTCCCATTCGGCAGTCGGTCTATTTCACGAGCGAAGGAATCACGATTCCCGGGGCGATCTACGCACGAAAATGGGCCACGAAGTCATCGAAATCGTCGTAAAATATTTTCTTCGTTCGATTTACGTGGTGGTCTGTAGGAACGTTGAATATGGCCTTTGAGCCTCTTGAACCATCTTTCAACTTGTCTTATGCTGGCTGTTCCCTCGTGATTTCCTCGGGATCGGGAAATGGCTCTTCCTCCTTCCAACCTTTCGAAGTGGTAGAGCAAAACATGCCAAAATAAAGATGATTTTCGGTAAGCGCTCTTGTTAGTGAAAGAGAGAAGATCATACTTGAGAAAAAATATCAAACAAAACGCCAATTTCTCAAGAAAAGAAAAGCCGCGAAAAATCCTCACTAATTATGCATCAACCTCATACATTTCAGCGGCACCTTTTTGGTTCTGCGAGGTTTCAAGGCTATAACTCAAATAAGTTTCTTTATCATTAGGGTTTCAGAAATAGCTTTAAAAATATTTACTTTCGTAAATGTTATAGATGAATCATTGATTTCATGAATGTTCACTAGTCTACTGTTTTATTAGGTTGTCCGGAAATTAATGCGGGTTTTGGTGTGCCATACTTTATTAGTAGACATTTTTGTATAAATTTCCTTTTGATTGCTGTGCTGTTGCCCATCGTTAAGAAGCCAATTTCATTCTCTTTCTTATGCTGCTATTGTGTTTTGGAAGTACGCGCACCTCAACGTTTTTCAAAGGTTTGAATCAAAGCCACCAAAGCATTAGTTCGAGCAAGTTGACTTCTATGAGTCAAAATTCGGAAACTGTGCTGCGCACACAGCTTCCGGAAGGTTTTTCGTGTAGGGCTAAGATGTGCCAACACTGCATCAACAGTTGCAAAGTTTTTAGAGGAGAGAACTCGAAATTCGATGTGAAGGCGGTCATGAGCGTCATTCTCGTGGTGACAACCACCTCCTGAGGAGGCGGTAGCAGAAGTTTCCCGAATAAAGTTACGGTCGCAAGCAGCATAACCTGGAGCAGGCATTGCAAAAATATCGGAGCGCCCGGAGCAATTTGGGAAGGTAAGGAAGCTGACAAGAGGGAACCGCATGGCTGACTGAGCAGCAGCGATGTCGCCCTTCAGGGATCTCATAACATTTTATTCAACAAAAATATCCGAGATTTAGAGCATTTCGTCATCCTTGATGGAAATCGGATACTATGCAAGAGGATTAAGCATTTTCCCGAAAATCTAGGCAGCAACGAACACCACAAACTTTTCCCAAAGGTAGAAATCTACAAGTTGCCGACTGCAGTGATGGATTTGCGACCTTCGAAGTAATGATGCATCATGGCTCTCTAAACCCAGGTGACTTTGACACGGTGCCAAGGTCTGTCCATCATGCCAACGTCATACACCGGAAACAGGAAGGACTGCTCCAGGAGAGCGAGAAGTACTGTCCTCCATGTTGATGCCCATCCACGTGTCGTACAAATGACCTCGCAAAAAATGAACGAATCGACCTATCCAGCTTTGTTTCACATAGTGTACTCGCTGGACCTCTCCCTCACCCACTTTTTCGGCCATCTCGACAGCTTGTTGGGCAGAGAAAGGTTTTGAAAACTGAGACATGGTGAAAAAGACCTTGGACGATTTGCGCGCTTCTACGATTTCTATAGTCTGAGTTCCTGCAATATTTCAGTATGCCTTCTGTTAAGGAAGGTGCGTAGTTTCCAACACTTCTTCACATAGTTGAAAATGTTGACTTTGGGCTGAGATATATTGGTTTCAAGACGGAGGTCAGGAGCCCGCATTAATTTCCGGACAACCTAATACATGGAGCTTCGAATGAATCTGTCTGTCCACTGTCTCCTCATCATTTTCCCGCTTTTCACCGGATGAAAATCACTTATTTCGTTTGAGCTCGTCAATCCAATTACTTAATTGTTTGCTTTTTCTATAGATCATAACTAGTCAGCGTTGAAGTCTAGAGTAGCTTCCCCTCGAATTTCTCCGAGCTGAGCAAATCGGATTTTAGCCTACAAAGCAAAGTTGTGATTAGACGCTTTACAGAACACCAGGGATTAAATCATGGTCACCTATCCGCCTCACACATCTGCCTTTTTGATTCCACGAGGTAGGTCAATATAGCCAGCCAATGTGTACCGCTGTGCTTCACTGCTCATCCAGAAAACCGTTTAGCAGACTTTGAAAGTAGATTCGAGTTAAGAGCTTGAAGAACATACAGGGACACCCTTTTCCAACTCTAAGGAGGAATATCTCTTTTTCAGTGGTCATGGCGACCCAGTATCATTTCTCTGTTGGGAGGGCGCGTCCATTCTCTGTGTTTCTTCTCCGTGTCTTTTGAGAGACAGCCCGTTCCTTTTCTGATCCGCCCAGAAACAGAACAGATATGAAAACTTACACGTTCGAGCCAGTACGGCCCTGATATCATGTATGTAGTAGCACTCGTTGTAGAGCGCAATCCAGGAGCAATTAAAATAAAATAGACGAAATGCTAGTTGCGACGCACTTCCGATTCTGCCGTGTCCCACTTATTCAGCTTGTGTCGATATTAAAGACGACCACTTCGAACTACGCAAAATTGTTGGCTTCCAGAAATAACTGTGAATCACATTTCTTCTACGTCATCCTATATGGCAGGTAAAAGTGCAGCCTGGAATTATACTAGTTTTTTGCGTGAGCTTCTACGTCTTCACATGTGCATAGCTAGGGTTGATTCAAATTTTAAACCCCGAATTCAGTGGTCCAAATAAACAGCTTGCAATGATTGAAGCGGCTGGGATTTGTGCATCAGCTCTATCTCGTAAAGAGTGCAGAACCCATTTCAAATTACCGCAATTGCAAGCAACACTTGTGCCCTGGAAACTCCGAAATTAACCGATTCAAAGAATAGTTTACTTGACCCGTTGGCTTGCAAAGCGATGTTAAATACAATACTTTTTCGCAGTAAAGCTATGACTTGTTAACCTTCCAAATTGATTGGATCAGGTCAAAAACAGTGTTTTCATAAGAGACTTTACAGAGTGGGGCCAAATTATGTTAACACAGTCAAACCCACTTCTTTCAAAATCCAAAGAAATTTCAGAATTCAAAATCATTTCTTTCTCCTTTACCGTACAAAGTGTAGTTGGTTACATGCGCCCTCCCCAGTGAGACTAATCATGCACTTCCTTTATCTAGTGAAATCACCTCATCGCTTGATGACAACCCTTAAACTGAGCCGAGAAGGAGTAATGGCAAGCTACATCTCGCAGAAGTTCGCTTCAGTAGATGTTGGAGCATTTCATATGAGAAATGCGCAGATTCAAGGGCTACATCTATGTACCAACAGTAAAAATTTCAACTGTACAAACTCCGTACCCTCCTTGAGTTTTTCGTGCCCGGGTTTTCGAGTTCATAGCCTTCGGGGACACAGGTTCGCAACTCCTACCGATTTCAGCTAGATTTTCTTCATGTCAACCTGGAATCTAATCTGGACTAATCTGGAAGCAAGTGCTATTGAAAACCCACAAAGATTCTGTCACCGTAAGAAGGAGCAGCAGAAACCCTTGAATTATTCTGACGTACCTCACATGCATTCTACCATCCATGCCCTTCCTCTTCCTTATTCTAAGGCAAAAAGTGGTAGATTTCAATCCCCACTAAGTTTGTCTCTCCGCTGATACTTATTCGACGTTTGTTGGTTTCATTAGGCTAATATCTTAGATGATGTCTTTTTCCAGAATTTTGGCCTACTCCATAATATACAGGGGTGGCCAAAAAAAGGAGACACTTCACTTCTTGCTCGGAACGGCACTAGTGGCACTTTGCTAAGTTCAAACCGAATGCTCCGAATTGATGATTGATGAGCATACTACCTACTATCAGCAGAGGTCATGGTAACCTTCTAAACGGACGACTTCAGAAGAAAATTCCATGGAAACGTTGGGCACGGTTTTAGCTCAACGTAGCCCTCCACGGATTGTGGACCATTATGAGGCTGTTGGAAGCGCTGGCCGGAGGGGGTCTTGGAAAGTGGGAGGTACTGTTTATAGGAAGACATCCATCAGCAAATCGATTGAACCAATCTTGTCGCTGCTTCGGACTGGAAAGATTACGGAAGACATCCTTGAGATCGAAGGCGACGGCCGATGACGTCGTATTCCGAAGACGTGAGGGCAGTGAAGGAGGAACTGCTACCGCTTATGGGGAGACAGCTAAGGAATATTATGCCGTAAAATCCCATCAACAGCGGCACCCTGGGGGAAGAAAAGCTTGGTGATGTGTGCCATAGGCGAAGTGTCGCTTTTTTTGGCCACCCCTGTATGAGCAGCCATTTTGTGATAAGGCGCTGATTGGTACCAAAAGACATTTTTGAGATTAAAGGTTTAACGAAGCTTGTTTTGAATCTACTCGCCTCTCGTCGTCTTTATCTTCCCGCGGTCACCTTCTTCTGAAGCAATCCATGTGGCAGCACTACTAATTCTAAGGCGTCTTGCGAGAACATTGAGTGAAAGGAGTGCAACTTGTTCACTGCTCGCTTAACGAACTTTAGCGGAGCACCACTTTAGTCTCCATTCTTCCATCAAAAGTCTTTCGTGGTCACCTTAGCGCTCATCGGAAAAACAGCAACAAAAAATCCATTACCTCTAATCTGCGCATACCATGAGGGCTGTTGAAGGCAACCATGACTGAATAACCAGTCATCAGCAACAAAAACTAACATAACAGCAGCGAGTCCTCACGAAGGTTAATGGAAGTCGGACGAAACTAATGGTAAGAGATGAAATTACCAGAAAGTTCAAAATACTTGAGAACCCTTTCAGTGAGTTTTTTTAGAGTTGTAACTGAAATATTAGAATTCTCTACACGTCTAGCGCTTTTTGGCCTTGTCGCCTTCGTGAAAGCCTGCAAAGCCATAAGACCTAAACCAACTTTTTAAACCTCATGAAAACACGACTATATCTCGGATCGCACCTATCTCCGGCTTTCTAGGGTTTGGCAATGGAAACTTTATCTGAGCATAGGCCGGTTACAATGCAACTTTAAAAACCCAATTGCAGATTCTCGACATCTACTGAGGATTAAATGAGGAATGCTTGAGAGCCTTTTGAGAAGAACACGGGATAGCGCGTTTCTGCTGAAATCTTGCCCAGGGACGCTTGGCAGTGTGCGAACATTAAGGCGAATTCCACGGGTAGCATTCCGGAATGAAGGCCCAGTGAAAAAGGCGGAGTTAATGGGAAGTTAAGAAGTTGTAAGACGCGGCTTGCAGCAGGAGATACTAATGCCCAAGGATGCACACGTGTTTTCACCAAGCGTAAGTGCTTTCGGCTAGAAATCACTGCAACCGCAGAAACATGTTCCCCAGTGAGGGTAGTTGGTGGTCCTTTAATTTTTCCTGCACTGCCGGTCCCAATCGCACTTCTGCATACATTTTCGAGGGCTGTGACTATTTTCTTGTGATGGTGAATGTGGCTTCGAGAGGTCCTTCTAAACCTTCAGCTATAGTCAAGCAAAGGTGTTGAGCTTCTTAATGTCAACCCAATTTCTCTCTATTCAACAAACTAACTAGACCTTCAGAAACACTGGAACTAATATGAATAACAAATATTACGCCATAGGCGGAATCGAACTTTAACTTCTCGCTTACCGAGACAAAATCTAAATTCATTGTGGTTCTTAGTCTTATCACCGTAAATTTCTCTCCTAGGCCTATTCTTAGGGAATGAGAAATTGGTGCACCCATCCTGGAGCTTCTTCCAACAAAACAAAAACACAAACAAAAAACCCATCGTTTTGACTCAGAATGATTTCTCTCGCGATGCACCTCAAAACCCGTACAAATTCTAAAAGCTCAAAGAATCGGCGCAGGAATGGAGCCGCTAGCGCTTCGCAACTACAAAAAACTCTTTGAGCAAAACTGAGATCGAGCACTTCACATAAACTGTTGCCGTCTCCTCTTTGTTCTACAAATCATTCTTTCAAAGCATCTTCCTCCTCTTCTGTTCATTGACGTTACCGAGATTTGCCTTTCTAACACTTTTACATCTCCCACTCTTCTGCACGCACACAACTGAGAGGAGAAACCTGTCTAACAAAGGAGGTCGTTCAAGGCGTGGTGCGCTTTTTGAAAACGATTTTTTTCTGTATGATCTAGAGGCATGTGTATGAAACACCAACTGTGGTCCATTTCCGCTAAATGGCCCTTTGAATACCAAAAAAAGCACGAAAATGATTTCTTAAAAATGGCCTCTTTTTCTTCCTCTTTCTTCAACGTGGAGTCTTTTGCTCCCGGCGTCAACTACTAGCATAGTAGTGCGGACTGAAGCTGGATGAGATGATGGTTCGGTTCCCTGTGGAGCCCAAGTTCCTGTATTTTGTGGCGATCTTCCAGATTGGCATCTAATTGCACCAACGCCAAAATAGGTGTCTTATTCATGACCGAGAGCATTGATAATCCCATGAAAAAGGTTTCGACCGAAAATCGGCGAAAAAAGTAATGGCGACAGAATGGCGTCATTGTGGTACGACATGGCGTTACTGCCAAGAGTGAATGTAATATTCTTAATCAGGGCACAGATTTACCTTCATGACCGAAGTTTAGGGGATACCCAAAATATTGACCTAATTTCGAAAAAATTGGACCATTGGTAAAGTCCAGCGCTTCATCATGGCCAACGAGGCTCCACGCCCTGAATAACCTCCCCTTGTGAGACCTTGATGCAGATCAAGATGTAAGATCAATTACTGATAGCATTTCTCTTTATAGCATTTGCTTCAGGAGAGCAATTCACCTTATGGTTAGAAAGATAGCCGAAACATAGTGTTATGAACAATTGCCCTGGAGTCAATCTATAGTATGGGTTTGATGAAAAACATTGAATCTGATTAGAGATAACTGCTTCTCATGAATTATGCCATGCAGTCCTCTTCACTAATGAAGAAACCGCTTAAACCGTGGTGTCGTGTACGTGGCTGAAGGAAGCTAACACGTTATCCCTGATATTGGTGCCCTGAAAGGTGATTTCTTCAAAAATATTCATGTTGCCTTTTTATGAATCCACAGTGATTTACTCGAGTAGTGGCGCGAGAAAATGGAATCAAAGCCCGTATAATCAGTCTGCTGGAGTGCGAAAAGTTACGTGGTCGGTTACGTAAGAATCCTGTTGTAGCGGCGACGCTCCCCCCCCCCCTTGGCAATGCATCGTGGGCGAAGTCCAATATGTCCGGTCCCAAACGATCCAAATGGTGATTAAAATGAAAAACGACGTGCGTGAAACACTTTGAAGTTACGAGCGCAACCGCAACCAGTTGTATCCGTCAATTAGTGAAGTTTTCTCGGGGTACAATTGAACTCTCGGCTTTGATGGAATCACTAGAGTTTGCAAATTTTACAAGATAGATTTATGTTCCTCTTGGAGGACACTTTTCGTCATTGGGCTTTGTGAAAGTGTCGCTTCTTAGAAGTTCTATTGTTTGTGGGAATCCCATCGAAGAAATTGTCCAAAAATCAGGCAGTTGTTTTTTAATTTAATCAGAAATGCTCGTGCTAACCTCCAAATTCCACAAGCTCCAGACATTTGTTTCTTTATTATTCAGTTTTAGGACTCTTTGGAATTCTCTCTCAATATGACAGCCAAAAAAGCAGTGGAGATTTGCGCGGAAGCAATGTTCACGCTTGCAATATTTTCCGCCCTCTGCAACGTTCACGAAATATAAGAGAACAACCAATTTAAGCCATAGTTTCACGGAATGATGCATAATCATTCAATCGCGCCGTAACAAGAATTGTTCTAGCATGCCTTAAAGATTCTCCTCCGCAGGGTAGGAAGCAGGTTTTGATATGCACTATCTGTCGGCATGGCGTTACGTGACATGCGAGAAGCGCTGCAATAGCTCCTGCAAAGCCCAGCGTAGTGCATCATAGTTGACGCCGCCCTGCGCGATTCACTACCGATTACATCGTATTCATTGATGCATCTATACGGTAACATCCGGTCGTGCAACGCGTCGACGTATTTCTGAAAGAGTCGCGAAAACTTCTGTACGCGAACGTATATCAATGTCGGGTTCATTTTTTTCTGGTTCACATGTGTGCAAACGACTGCGCCCGCCGTCGCTGTCTGCAACGATGGCGCCGCGATTTTCGACCTCGGAAGTTTTCTTATTCATTTTTTTTCGAATCGCTGTCATTATACGTTCTCGAACCATTTCGCTTCCGTGTCGCAGGCGTCGCTATCGTGCGATTGTCGCCGTTGCGGTTGCATGGACACTAATCACGAGAATGACATCGGAGAGGATCAATCGTCTTCAACAGTTGGCCTCCATTTTCCATAGTTCGGTGGGGAAAAAGTGTTAATGTGTCAAGTAAGTACATCTGTTACTCTTTGTCACATTAACTCGCCTGCTGTACATCTCATACTGTCGCCAGATGACCCTGACTGTATCCTGACTCATACATGCGAGCGAATTTGAATCGAGTTCACAATGAAAGTAGAGTTATACCGTGCCAAGGATAAAGCACATGTCATCGACATAGTTCGTTATAATGCAGAAAAATTGATGTGGATATTTGTTCCTTCCGCTTCACAGTGAAGATAAGGAGGGGGAGTGGACATTACTACGAAATCCACACTCCTACCTAATTTCACACCTTTGTCTGTACTAAAGTCCGTTACCCATACCTTACCAATGTCCAAGGAGAGGGGCTTAAAGCATTGCCTTATCGAGGAATAACAATTTTTTATGGTCAAGGGCTGCTCATAGGAGAGCAAACGGAACAGTATCACTTCCGGTTGGATTTGTTGAGCCGTGACCAAGGTATTAGTAACCTTTATTCGACTAAGTTTCGACCTTGTCGAATTCGTCAGAGCCTAGAAAACCAAAAATAGTGCGACTTACCCCGGAACAAGTATCGCTCCATGTCGAGTAATCCGCGAGATTTGGATAGTCTGAATGTCTCATCGTGATCCAATTTTTCCAAAGTATATGTGTGTCGTGTATTTTTTCTCGCACTTTGAAACCTACTTGTAATTTCGAAAGAGTAATAACTGTCGTCTGTACGCATCCATAAATACGAACGAAGATGATGGATATCCCCTTTTTGCATCAGTGTCGGCAAATCCAATTCACTGCGCGGTTCTAAGACGCTCATCACTTTATAATCTTTTGAAATCCGTTTTCTATAAATCTTATCTGATTAACAGCTGACTATAGAATTGACCCGCTTTGCACAGAAGAAACTGAAGCTGTTTTGAACGCTTGAGGTTATAACATAGACGTACTGTGTCATTATGACGCAAATTACCTTCCAAAGCAGTATGTTATACTCAAGTGGTGTTTAAGCTTAATGACGACTTTTTGTTTCTTAAGTTCAAAACATAACCCTGGGTGGATACGCGCTTCCTTGCGAAATACCCATACTCATTTCCGCTCCGAGTTTGGACATGCAGTGAGTCAGCACTCTTCACTCGAATTTTCTTCATCGCATACGACGTTTTCTTGATTTTCGCAATAGGCTATACTATAAATGTGCGGTATTCCCTCCTTTCACGTTACTCGAAGTTGAGCCTGACGTATTCGCTTTCTGTTGTAGCCAAGACGATCAAAGTGATCGCTTTTTTAATCTATGCAAGTTTCCTCAAGTGGTTCTTCATTGATATATATCCTATTTTCGACAAGTGGTACTCATGGCGGTGGCGCTTACGTCACTACAAATCTGTCCTAGGCTACTCAGATCCTGTTTTGACAACCGATTCAATTTTTTGGAAGATTGTTTTGACAACAAAAGAAGATGCGGCTATTCCAGTTATGCGTGTTTTCAATGAAATTGTCCGGCTCTTAGATTCCTTTTCACTTGTTATTTTAATAATAATTGACATTTGTGTCACCTTTCTCGTGCGTGATATACAAAACTGATTGCGCTCTGTCCACACGTGTTGTTCGTCAAACACGGGGGAGGTTCTGCGATAGCCGTAAAATGCGTTCTCTCATTCTAAGGCTCTAGCAAAGTGGCTGTAAACTGCCTCTACAGTCTATTACAACCTGATTTCTTGGACGCACTCACTGTTTATCATTCTGGCATCGACGCCTCGACAAAAACTTAATTCAACCATTCGGGCAATAGCAGCAAATCCTCTTTCGGCTCAACAAGAGATGGTGGATTGGTCATTTCGCATGTTCATTCATATTGCGATTCTTGTGGGCGCGGTGCCCGGTTCCCTTAGGTCTTTGCGGTGCGTGAGTCATCTTTGACCAAGCTGCAAAGCCAGTCTTCACCATGAGAATAGCCGCCGCCCATCTTAATGAATTGAACTCACCCACTGGCTGATTCAGCGCCACAATATGCAGAGGCTGACCTCGATTCATGGAAAATGTCGAAAGTTGGGTGACACATAGGAAACAAAGGAATCAAATCCCTTCTGTCGCGCGGACATTCACCCGTTCATGATTTCTAACTTACTGCCAATTTCGAAACAACAGCTGCTCCTGACTCATGGAGTTTGATCGCTACTATATAGGCCAATTCATATAGTCAGGTTGTAAAACCGAATCAAGTCAATTCAGCTGAGTCTCAGTCCTTCCGAGTGGTTCAAATCTGCCTCCCCCCAAAGGTTTATGTGTTCGTATCGGGTCTAAATAGCATGATGGTCTGTCTGCCACCGACTGCTACTAGTCCAGCGCTGAGTGCTGTTTACATTGCTTTAACGAATTGGCCTGAAAGGAAAAATATTTTTCCACGTTGGACAAACGTAACACAGGACTAAATCACACTTCTCCGAGGTTCTTTGGGTCATGATTTACTGCTCATCGAAACATCCTAGTTTCATCAAACTATTACAATGAAACGTCTCTCAACGCAATAATTCAGTGCACGGTAGTCTCCGGAAATATTGCCACAGCAGCGTATCCTACGTGAAAACTGAAGAGAATAACAACGTGGAATTTGACGAGTGTGTATGACCAAATTGTTTGAAGAGATAGCACCACGAGTACCTTCCAACCAGTATCCATCAAGTTTTTTATCACAGTTACTAAATTTACAAGCTCATAAAAGGCTCCTCTAGCGAAAGGGCCGTTTCTTACGAGAAACACTCTGCTCTCAAATGGATTTAAATCCCTACACTGTTTACTTCTGTAAATCTATCTGTGGACCTCCTCAGTAATTCATAGTAAAAGATCCAACTTAGAAGAGCTTCACAACAAGTAGAGCAAGTTCTTTATTCGGGAAAAGTATCGAAAACAATGAATCGGATCGTTAATTTCAATTGCAGATTCTACCAACTAAGAGAAGTCTCTCTGAAAAAATATGGGTAAAAATCCAGTTTGGGGGGGGGGCACTCCATTGAGTTCTCCGATACTTGAGATAAGAATGATGCACTCATGATGCCTTATCAAACATTCTAGATGTACTTCGATAAGTGTTGGTGTACTGTGGAAACACCCTGAGACGCTTCCATATCTGTACCTGCCATGGTCCAAGAAAACGGTCCTGGACCAGGGAGACCGACACTATAACCAAGTTTAAGGGTGGAGGCATTCTCGGGTGGTTACCAGGTGGTAACAACTGGGCAGGAATTGGGCAGAATCCGTGGATTTTGGGACACCCACCGGTTCTTATCAAATGTACACCACAAATGAGCCGCTTCGCATGTTATCTTATCCTTGGGATAGATAGTCCGGAGAAGTGCTCTCTAAGACTGAAGATAAGATAGCAAGGAGTGGCCCCCCAAACTGGATTTTCACCAAAATAAGATTATCAGAGAAAAAGCGTTCCCATTCGAAAAAGGTGTTAGACAAGCGTAACCCGACTTCAGAAGCAATCTACCAATAGGCCTTCTTGTTAGCATGAGTATTTCGAAATTAGGAAGAGAACTAGTAGAGCACTTCAGGAAGTCAGTCATTCGTTGTGAAAACCTTTCTTCAGTGCTGTTATCGCGCAAGATATAACGGGAAACATGGGAGTGGATTCGCGGAGTGTGGGAAGGAACATTAGTGAAGGGTTATGAATGTTCCATATTCTATTTCATTCGGTCTAATGAGCCACTAGGGGAGGGACGGCACTGAGGGATTCGTGTGGGTTCCCGGAACCTGTTTGCAAACGACGTGAACGTCAACCGAAGCGGCAGCGGTAGCTATAACTCTATCATGTCGAATGTGGAAGTGATGCTATGTGGTGGCGCATGATGTATAAGTGCTGCTTGTAAGTGCCTAATGTCGATTACTCATCCTTGCTTATCAGTTATCAAGTTTTCCCTCGTCTCATAAGCTCAAGGCGTACACCAGTCAGATCACCCTCGACCACGCCCTCATCAAAACGTCGTTATCTCATCACTAACTCATTCATCTACTATATAAGACGACGACTCCACTCACTGCGCAGAAATCTTTACTGTCAACGCCGACCGTAACTCCTCGATATTTCTTTTTTCCTTCTGCCGGTTCCCTCCTTCTTCCTTCGATTAGCCCTAGGTTCATAGCAGCCATCTTTTGGAAGAGTTTCTCATTACCTGTAAAATGAGGCTGCATCAGCTTCACAGAACCGTGCACTTTGGAACGTTTTTGCGGAAGTTTGGGTGTTCCCTGAGTTCGGCTCCGTGATTGCGCCCTTCCTGGATATTAGATCATTGCATCCCCCTAACTGCTACCGTGACTGCTTTGTTGATTAGGCAGTCTTGTGAAATATACTGGAACGCTAATCAGAACCCAAAGTCCGCTACCGTACAAAGTCATCAGATTGACTTGTCGTACGCCAAAGGTCCATTCGTGTTTTTCTTCACTCTGAGAGGGCGTGCATCACCCTTCAATTAGACTCAAACACTCAAAGCGAATGTAATGATGAAACTCATACCGTATGGTGGAAGTTGCTCCACCCGTTGTTTCCCTTTTCATGGCGCGAATGTTGACATATTAAATCCGGGAATTGACCTTATGGTAAGCGTTCAGCGCAACATTCCTTCCTCTACCTTCTACAACGAGTTCCAACTTTTTCCTCTAAATTCGTCGGGGAACAGCTGCATATCGCCGCTAGCCGTATTTCGCCTTTTAGTTATGTTCAGTCTAATGAGTATTTACCAATGGTGGCTCAAACTTTGTGATGCACGAGCTCTTCATGGACATTTAATCCTCAGGTTCTGCTCTGAGAGGATCTTTTACCTAGTGGTTCCCATGAAATCTCCCTTCATTGTATTTTCATCGATTTCACTTTTACAAGTACATTCTATTGTAATATTGTTTGTATTCCCGTACTCGTGCATACCATTTCCGTTTGTCACTTCTGCAATGTTCTGAAACGTTGATAGATGCGCGCACGTGTCACGTCGCTTCCGGTTGCGATTGTCACTACCGTACTTCAACGATGTTTGTTATTGGTTTATAAAATGTACGCTAATTGGGAGGCAATTTGCAGCACCCATCTGGCAATGATACTGCGAAGTGCTGAATGGTTTTCTATCGTATTTTTACTGCTGGTAACATTTGACGCCGTCTTCAGTCACAGCAGGTAAGGAGCTGCATACATGCAGTGGGGGGGGCTAAAAAAAGAGTCACTTCCACCCATGTTCAAAGCAAAATAAATTGCCCTTTTCCAAAATCAAACCAAATGAACCCAACTGCATACTAAAGAGCACTTTCTATTCCATTAGAAAAAGTACATAGGGTTCCTCTACACCGACGACATCAGAAGGTTATCCCACGGAAACACGATGCACGGTACGATCTAAACGAGGTCGTCGAGAAACCATAGACCATAACGACGACTCCGAGACGCTAGTCAAAAGCTATCTCGTATATTCACAGCTAGTGTCTCTGAGAAACTATTCACCACTTATACGATTGAAGAAAATACGTAGCAGTTTCAAAATTATTATTGAATAGAAATTATTGTAGGCCCCCTTGAGCTCGACGGTGATGACGGATGACGTCATATTCTGGAGACGGCGAAGGCAGTGAAGTTGGGCCTGCTTCTGCTTATGGGGGGACATCTAAGGAATATATCGACGTAAAACTCCGAATTATAGCGCTAGCCTTTGCAACAAAAAGTTTGATGATGTACGTCATGGTCAAAGTGACTCTTTTTTGGCTCCCCCCCCCCCTGCATGTGTTCAGTGTAAGCTTCAGCTGAAACGTGGCGGAATATCACCGCTCTCACACTTTGAACACACCCTTGTTCGCAACTATAGTAAATCTTAAGGTTCATGGTGAGGAAAGGTGGCCGTCTAGAACGCCTTCATAAGCGGACGCTGTTTGAGTGGCGGCATGCACATCGTCATCCACGGCACCGTCATCATAGGTAGTTTTTTGCTCTGAGATACTATTTTAGTCCTTGAATCCGAGCCTTTTTCATGCGGTTGGCCCAAGTGCTATTACAGCTATTACAGGCACAAGCGTAGACGACACGAAAGAGATGGTGACATGAGAATCGAGCATATTCTTGCTCAGATGGATTCTTATGTTCGACCACGATTCGGCCGCTCGGCTGGATTTTTGCGAATACTCACACCAAAGTGGAATCCACCGTCTCCATTGTAAAAACACAAATATGTATATTCAAAACATCACAATAATATCAAAGTATGCTTTAAAATGTAATATGCCCTAAGTATTAAAGTAACGCTAGAGTTAGTAGTGTGATCCAGTCGGGAGCTATTCACCAGGCTTTACATAGAAACTTTTCGTTGTGAACTAGTTCTAGCAAATGTTGGTGGTCTCATCGAAATGCTCCCGTCTGGCGCCTTATGACTTTCATGCGCTTTATCAATCACTTTATTTTGAGAGCTTTCTGCCTCCCTCCCTCCCTCCATCCATCCCCCCATCCCCTCCCTCCCTCCTCCCAATACGTTGTCTTTTCGTACGTCATTTTCTATCTCGAACACGATCGCGTCATTCAACCTCTCCAATTCCTTCTTCTAACTCTCTCATACATTCCTTCCTTCCGTGCCCCAATACACTCCCACACTTTTTATATGGGAAATTTATGCGCACCTAAACTCGTGATCACCCTATTTTTCAACATCCATCTTGTTCTGTGGCTGACGCACTTTTTGAATGTAATATTACTTGTTGTACATATTGATGCTAACAGCTGACAAATAAATTTTAATGTTGTGCGATTGTTTTTACGTAGAGCGTCTCCCCTGTTTATACGTACGAACATATTTTCTTTAGTTCAAATAGAACAGCCATCGGCCAGAAGCAAGGCCTCGAAATCGGCTAGCCCAGCTCACAAGTTCAAGCCAATTTCATTAGAAGTTAATCCCTCACTGAGAAAATGGGCTACTGTAGTCCAGTAGTCGCACTCCTGATAATAAAATTGTTTAAAAATTGTACACGTTCAGGACGAGATCGCATAGCGCATTAGGGATAACAGCTCCTGAAGAATAGATTATAGCTAATGTGTGAGCCTCTCATTTCCCTCTAGTTTGTGGGGACAAGCTTTGATTCGGAATCCAGGCTTGGGAACACAACAGTAACATAGCCAGCTATTTTTTGGCAGAACGAGCAGATTCTTCGAGGCTCGCTGATGTGCTTGTACTGTGAACTGCTTACCCATTCATGGCATTGTGCTCTTAAAAAGTTTCTTTGCACTTTAACACAGTTTAACACTTTCTTATAACAACGGCAGTAATTTTATTGGGGAAATGCCTTCTAAAATAGTCAGTGACTTCTTCTCATCATTCCGAAACTATGTCGATTCTTTTACTAGCTGATTGCTTCAATTTTTAGACATACATGGGGGGGATGCAGGTTATCGATACAGAAAGATCTTTGTGATGACTTCCCAGTTTTTCCCCACTTAAATTGGAAAGGTGTCCACATGGCTTGACGGTTGACCTTACTTATTGTTGTAATATTTTGTAGGAGCCTACAGTGACGCAGCAGTTCCGTCCACCAAAGTACATAGCGAATAACCTTGTGATGATGACTTTGGAGGGTAGAGCTCTTTTTAAAGGTTTGTGCCCACACAGCGTTATGACCAGTGAATTCGTAACTGTTCATGGTGAAAATCCACGTTTGGGGGGGGGGAGGCACTCTTGCTATCTTATCCTTAGTCCTAGAGAGCACTCTGGACTTTCTATCACCATGGCAGGTAGAGATATGGAAGCATCTCAAGGTGTTTCCACTATACACCAATGGAGTGCCCCCCCCAACTGGATTTCCACCCTGTTATTTCTTTTGACTCATCGTTTTTCGCGGCATTAGCCAGAAGATCGACACCTGTCACGCAGCGCAGTGGTTCTGAGTTTTCATTCGCAAAAGTAGGTGGACCGAAAAGGCGACAACTTTTGGGTTTCGTCAAAGGAGGTCAAATTGACACTCTAAAAAGTGCAAGAAAACCTGTGGAGTAACCCAGCAACCTATTGTTGATCAATTTTCAGAGGAATCACGAAACCATAAGATTAGTGGTCACTTTCCCTGAGCAGGTTGCGATGTGACTCCTGGACAAACCCGAAACGATAGGTTATAATAAAACCCTTGCGATCTATAAAGGCTAGGGAGAGGCTCAAGGGGTTACTCCTTAACAGGGTGGCAACAGTGCGGGACACGTACGAGTTAAGAAACCAGCCCTTTTGGCGTTTCTGCTGGGACCGTATGCTGAATGTTGGCGAGGGATGGGGTCACCGAGGTCGATGGACTACTTGAACTCGGTCGGCACGGTAAGAGAGTGGTGACGCAAGCGATAGCTACATAAAAGCTCCGCCAAAAGGGCTGGTTTTCTTACCTCAGGACGGACTAACCCTTGGAGAGAGCACGGATCTCACAGGTCCGTCCTCTCCAAAAGGGGCAGTCAGGGACCCCACGGGGACCCCACTCCATCCCCAAATTCAGCATATGGCCTCAGAAAGAACGCCAAAAGAGCTGGTGTGCTTACCTCGACACACACACACACACACCTCGCATTTCCACGATAAGGAGACTCGTTCTGCCTACGTTGTACCTCTATTCTATGTTCCAAATTTGTCCATATTCATTATTGACTATATAAAATAGTACACTCATTACCAGTAATGAAATTATTGGAGAAGTAGTAACAATTGATGCAAATTTGTAAAAAAAAGATGAGTAGATGCACGCACAATGGCGGGTCCTCAACGTGTTAAAGATCATCCCACAGAGCTCATAAACCATCGGAGGCACTCTTATTTTTGCTTCTTTGAGGGCAAGGAAGTCGATCATGGGTTCACGGATAGTATTAAATAGCCACGTCAACATGACATAAAAATAATGACGTCATTTGTTGCCCTTTTAAGAGCTGAAGTGCTTTTTAGAGGAAGCCCATCATTTAGTTTGTGTAAGCCGCTTGCTAATTTGATGCACGATATATTATTCAAATTACATCAGTATCAGTGACAAGTCACACTGCTCTGACGACTGCTCTGCTAGCTATTTTATGCACCCAGTTCTTCTGTAGCGCATGTGCTGCGTTTCGACTGCAATTGGAGCACTTGTCCTCTTGATCTCCGCTTCGTTATCGCTACACCTATCTTTTTCGGGAGCGCATGTCAACTCTCGCTGGAGCTAGACACTCTCTTGAGAAGAAAAACATGTATTTGCGGTCGATCAGAACACGAGTGGAACATTTTTTCACATCTATGAATATCTCAAAAAATCCCACACGGGGCGGCGCTTCCCTGGCACACTTTCCTCCATACGCTCACGTGCAAACTGTATGCAACGTTAGCACAAGGCACTTCGAAGTTTTCTATAGAGAAGTTTTTGCTTTTCATGCAAATTGAAGCAGTCTATATAATGGAAGTCCCATGTTTGGCGAAACTATTAGTCTGCTCTATAGCTTTCTCTCTAGCCTTTAGCTTCTATGAAAAGAAGGTCATTCGCCTGCAATGTGTTCACATAATAACACTCGCATTGAAAAAGTGGTCCCTTGAGTTACGAAAGTTTGTGCAACAAAAAATGTAAACGGCCAAGTTGAAGAGATTCGGAAGAGGTTGCAAGCGAGTAATGGATCAACTTTGTTTCTTCGGAAAAACTCTTGGCAACCAAGTTTGAGAAGCCCAACTTTAATTGAAATCTCATGCAACGGGCACACCGCACTCCTCCGATCGTGTTCTTTCACACCGCTTCTTCCATAACTGTCGTGCAGTGAAATAACATCTGAGTGTCTACTAACTCTCCAATCCAATAATGTCTAGAGAATCATGTTCTCATTTTGTAGATGTTCTAATTTACCAACCAAACCGAAAAAAAATTGATTCACTGATAGCAAGTCTAAGTCACCACATTGTAGAAGGCAATACTTGTTTTCGGATAGAAGCTACATAAGCATGAGGTCAATGAGCTTTCCTTCGTACAGGAACACTTCTATCCATTCATAGTTATGCTTCTATCCTATTATTTATTTGATTTTATTGATTATTTAGACAACAGTCGCATAGCCGCTGACATACTTATCGTTAGTGAGGATTTCACCAGTACTGAATCACCTGTAATTCGCTTACCACCTTTTGATGCGATTGCACGCTTCATTTCGCAAACTTCTACATTTTGCGTCATGAAAACAGGTTTTCTGCACGGAAAACTTGTTAAAGCAGATGCAGAGAGCTCCTAGGTAAGGCGAGAAATTAGGGTCTGGAAGAAGTCCTCCTTCTCTGTCGAAATCGCCCATTTAGTCCAGATGAGCCTTGCTCTTCGCCTCACGCAAGAGTTGGATTAAATAGAGTTGAGAAACTTTTAGCAGGGGGTGTAACCAAGCCGGTCGTATACATCATTACTTTTTTCTTGAAACGGTGAGTTAGTTAGAACTGTTTTCCATATCTGCAGAACGACGCTTCCTGTAGGCTTCCATAAGTAAGCATTGATGCAAATAACGTGGAAGTTTTTCTACCTACATCGCTCAAGAGGGCATCTCAACAAGGAGTCGATCCAGCGACCTTATCCGCATAAGTTCGGACCAGGGTCAAGCGAGGAGTCGAGGGAAATTTCGGAATACGACCCCCCCCCCACCAGCGGCCGAAGTCCAAGAAAAGTTCCTTTAAGAATTCGAGTATGCAATAATTGTTCAACCCCTCTTTCATTTCAAAAAAAAAAGTCATTCAGCACTACCCTCCACTATTATAAAGATCTTCACCAATTAGTAGAATTCGGAGAAAGACAATTTAGAACTAATCCTATTAAGAAACAAGGAAAAACTAGAAATCGGCATGAAAAAGCTATGAAGCGTGTTTGGTTTCTAGGTTGGCCATGGAGCAGCTTATTAACATATATAAATGGCTATAACTTTCCTCAAAATAAACAAATTTCCAATCTGAAAGCAGATTTCGAAGTTTTTTGAAGAGCTCTTTCTAATCAGTATGAAATTTATGAAAATTAATACGAAATGTTTAATCTAGGTTGATTAGCGAGGAAAATTCATGATGAGTGCGAGTTTTTGCACTTTTCAAAGACACAACTCCGTTCAAAGTCGTCCTATCGGAAAACTTAATATGTCATCGTACACTAGAAGATTCACTCTATTCAAAGGTCACTAGAACAGCTCAGTACGTGCAGTAATCAAAAATTGCCCACGTCGAGGATTTTTGTCCGAGTATCATCGAAAAACACTTTTTCGTTGCATTGACTTTCTTTCAACAACTATAGCTGCTTTCGGGTGCGACTTTGTACGCAAGTGGGCGCAGGTTCGTAATCCACGCGCTTTTTTCTTCCCAACAAGTATAAAACTTCATGGCAATTTCCAACTATAACGATTATATGCCTATGAATTTGACGCCGAAGACTGCATTTCTTGTGAATAATAGATCCCTCCCGGCCATTTCACCCGGGAACTTCCGGAATCCTCTTGATTTTCCCCTGTATCGATATTTTTCCTCGAGGAGTCGTAAGGGAAGCGCGCGCTACTGATTGGTTCCACGCAGGGACGCGCCGTGTCTTCCACATCCCTTCATATTTGTGTCTCATTTGTAAGATAAAACATCTGTCGGAAGAGGTTGTAAGTTTCGGATCCTTGTGTAAAAAACACTGAAGTACGTAAAATTACAACACGGCTTGAACCATGAGAATTTTATGTGTGCGGAACAACATTATTATCGAAAATACTGGTTCGAGCAGCTTTCAGCTTGCACATAGATCACTTCTCGACGTTTGTGTTTTTTGGACTCCTCTGAAAGTGGTGATTCTACTACTTTCATCCTCCTCATGGGTCAAATACGACCCCCCCCCATGTCGACCTGTCGAGGATTCCTCAACGCACGCTTGACCCTGGTTCGGACCCCTACCACTTCGCATTTTAGCTCTATGACGTCATTCACAACAACAGTTAACAAGTATGGAAAGCAGCTATAATTTCGGTGTCTCGAAACTCAAATGGGGGGCACCGATCAATTTGCCTTTCCTGGCTAAACAACTCTTCATCATTGTGAAAGTCTGATCAGCAGTTCACATGTAGGAAGCCATCAAGTAAAAGAAAACATATTATAGCTAAGAGATGCAAGCCATTTTTGGAATAATAATTTCTAAGGCGATTTGTTCAATTCCCATCCTCTGGTGACCCGCTGAGCTATTTCGGCTGTTGTTCTCTGAGCAGCAGATACGACTATTAAACCCCGTCCTGCCCAGCGAGTAGACACATGAGGTAAAGGCAAAGGTAACCTTGTCGCGCATCACTAGTGCGAGCCATTCCAAATTCAACTGAAGGTTCATTGGATACAGGGTCAGGCAAAATTTGCTGCGTTGATCACGGTGATGGCAGTCATAGCTAACTTTCAACCAGTTGAAAAATCACAATTAGCTTAACTCAACATTTTTAGATTATTCCGTTGTCACAAGACGAGCTGCGAGCCCGCTATAACACCAGCAAGTAAATACATGAGGTAAAGGCAAAGCTAACCTAGTCGCGCATCACAAGTGCGAGCCATTTCAAGTGTGAGCAAATTCAACTGATGGTTTATTGGATACATGGTCAGGGAAAATTTGTTAGTAAAATAGGAAAGTTCGGCCACACTACTCACCTCATAACCATAAAAAGGGTCTGTGCACGTAAAACCACCCTTCCCATTGGTACGAATGGAAAGTCAGGCTTCAAAGGAAGAGGCCAGCTGCGCAGCTCACAATCTATTGCATTTTTCCTACACAATAAAGCCAAAATCGTTCCCCGGGTACGTAGTGTTTCTCCTCCTGGGGTCAGGTCACCACGGAAAAGGCACCTCTGATTTGATTGTAATGATCCAGAAGTGAGTCTAAGTGTAACCATAGGTTTATCATAAGCTAATCTATGAGAGTAAGCCTAAGCTTGAGCATAGCCTTAGGCCTCCTCCGTCAGCTCAGGTCGCACAGCTCTAGTGACCTGACCTCAGGAGGATCGCACGTCTCCCTCGTTCGCCCGCCCGGAAAGGCCTAACTTCTTCCACTTATGATGTTTTGTACAGCGGCAGGCAGACTCAAAATCTACGAGATTTCTGCCCTCAAATAACTACCAAGAATATCTACTATGTCGTATGTCCCATTGTTGTGAATTGGAAAGGGAATTCCACTGGAGTGCGCTTCGTTTTTATGATAATTCCGTGCGAGTTGACGAAAGATTTGGAATGTTCAAGTCATTCACGAGAGTGCTACAACCTTCTCGAGTAGTCAACACCCCGTAAAGTCCCAAAGCTTGGCTATTTTTTGTAGACATGCAAGTTTTCAGTTCCCTAGTGACGCAAAATTCAATGCAGTAGTTCTAGTGTAAATTAGCATGAGCGTCGAGGGCTGGGAAAAATCAGCTTTTTAAAGGGCATTAAAAGCGATACCTCGGTAGCGCAATTGGTAGCGCACGTGCCCGGTCAGCAAAAGGTGCGGGTTCGAATCCCATCTGGGGCGAAAGTTTTATACACAACCCAGCATTCTTGTGAACGATTCGCAAGCGGCCAAAAACAGCAGTTAATAATCAAAAACAAGTCAAAAAGGCATTAAAACTACCTCAAAAGGTCACTAAGGCATAAAATCGCTGTATCGTGCAGTTTTGTGGGGCAGTTTACGGGACGCTCAAGTTTTTGGCCTTTAAAGGCCATAACGTCCTTGAAGTGTGTTTACTAGCAATCGGTAAAAAGGTACATCCCACAAAATGCTGTCCCTCTGAAGGGGACATTCTGTAACGATTATACATCATGGAAGGCCAAAATAGTGGCCAGACAAGTTAGGGCCACATTAGAAAGTAAATATTGACAAAAGGCCAAAAAATGCCGGTTGTGAAATTTTTCGAACTTTAGAATGTCGTCTCCTCCATATTAATGCAAGACAACGCATTTTAATTTGGTCTGAAGGCTTCTTATTCATATTATATTATTATTATATATTTTTCATCTGACTTTTACTAAGAATTGAATTTCGATAGTGTTGTTCACCACAAACGCTTGCTATGCAACGTGCCAGAGTGCTGGTGTTTCTGATAACATTTAGAATTCTATAGCTGAACTATCCTACCCTTCGCCCTACCCCTCCATTGTTTTCAAACGTCCTAGAGGAGCGCTAGGCTGGGAGTAGGCTTCGAGATGTAACAGCTTATAATGAGACCTAAGCAAGTGCACTTGATTAATTGTTATATTCCTTTTTCTTTCTTCACAATTACAAGAACTTTTGAAGGCTATACTTCACAGCTCATCCCCGTACAATTATGTGATCAATAATGTACACGTCACTAGTGACCCGAGCCAAGAAGTATCGCTGTTATAAATGTGACATATCTTGTGTCCAAAGGGAGCTGAGGGGGTGGAGAAGTTGACGTGAGAGGAGAAAGCGAGAGATTTAGTACCACATGGATTTCACGCATACTGAGAACAGCGCAGCCCTCAGTACTCATCCTTATTCTTGAATACTGCCATGGACCTTATTCGGCCCCCACGCCCATAAATCTTCGAATCTCTATTCAGTAAAAGAGCATGTGACCTATCGAACTATTACTCATCACTCGTGTTTGAATCGTGATCATATCAGTCTCGTCCTATGCGTTTCATTTTTTGCTCGCACCCAAGTTTCTTGATGCCCAGGCGAAGTGCTTCCGCAGTTTTTTGATCTGTTCCTTGCCATTACCACTACGGGGGGGGGGGCAAAAAAAGACATTTTGGCTATGTCGCACTTCGGCCATTTTTTCTCACAGAGATCGCCGTCGTTGGCGGAAGTTTCTTAGCAAAACAGCCCCTAAATGTTTCTCTATAAGTGGACGCAGGCCCTCCTTCACTACTCTCACGGCCTTCAGAATATAACGTCATGTGTCATCGTCGTCATGCTCAAGGTGGCCTAGGGTAACTGCTTCAGCCTGAAACTCCTACATTATTTTTTCAATCGGTTCAATGTGGGATAGCTTTCCAGAGACATCACTTCTAACTATGCAAACCCCCTCAGAATCCGCCTTTCAGATACCGTTGTAATGGTACAGGATCGGTGGAGGACTCCATTGAGGTCGACCAGTGCACCATGTTTCTTGGGCGAATTCTTCTGATGCCGTCCATTTAGATGGCCCCTATAGGGATTTTCTTATGGAATGAAATCGCTCTTCAACTAGAAGTTGGACGCACTCGCTTTGAATCGATCAAAGTGTGATTAAATCAATTTGAGTACAGAGACAAAATGTCTTTTTTTATTGCCCCCCTCTGTAGTTCTTTCCCCAAACATTTTGATGCCGTTGCTTCGCGTGCTAGCGTGCTTATTCGATGGACTGGTTTGCTCATAGCCCTCCTTCAAAACTCGGCTGTGCTGATTCGAAATAAGCCATCGCGTCATTTCAATAACGCAGTTAATATCGTGACCACGTTTGGAGAGACCCGCGCCTGCGGCTGTTTGGCGAGATGATATTGCGGTAGTACGTGTCCTGCGGCGATTTCCTCAATACTTAAGGGCCAACTTCGCTTATTTTCACTCATCATACTCAATGCCATCGTCTACGTCGATGAAACTCTGCCTTGTGGCGATGCTCGTCGCTTCAATTTGGGCTCAAGACGATTCTGCGTAAGTGATTATTTTGACATTCAACTTTGTACTCAACTTGTCAACTCCTTGCTCCGAGTATCTTGAATAGAGTCCTATCATCATTCGTGTATAAATTGATAGAGACTAGTAGAAACGGTAGCGCATAGGTAGTGCGTTTCTCCCCTTTTCAAACTCAGCCCACTTGACTTGAAGCCTCTCAGTACTATCACGTTTATGTTACTAACTGACTGAAGTTCAAGTTCAGCCAGTTAGGGTCAGTGCTTGAGCACCTCATTTACTGGGTTATCATTGGGGTTAAAATTTTAGTCAATCGAAACCGTCCCCTAAGCAACATTAGCACAACCACGCATCCAATTAGCCTTACAGTGTTGCGACGACTTAATTAGCAATAAAAACTGCTGTATAACTTCTTAGCTCTCTAGACTTCTTCACTTATTTTCTACTCTGTAGTAGTGCATACTTTCACAGATAGCTATTTCTTCAGCCTCGAAAAGCGGGCGATGCGCAACGCCTTAGTGCGTTTCGGTCGTGCCGGAGGAAGCATGCGAAACGCGTTGGTCAGGTGAGCGAGGATTTCGCTTTCAAATATTCACTGTTTTCAAATCATGCCGACAAAGTTACTGCTCAGATTTGGCAAAAGATCTTCGACAGCTGATGACGACTATGCGGCCGCGGTAGCACAGGACAAACGCAACGGCGCACCACAACCATTCGGTAAGCAGCGGCCACAATTCCCATAGTGTAAAATACTAACCTTCGTAGCAACTTCCGCCTTGGCCGTTCATTAAAGGCACCACCCGGGCAGAAGTCGTGTGAACGATTTCTTTCGATCTGTAGGATAGACCCCATGGGACAATCACAGATGTAGCATCCCTGTACACGGAAATCACCCACCAAGTACGCTAGGGTCTCACAAAGTAAGTTGCTGCAGCTGCAACGTTTTTCTTTCTTCTATTACGCTAATGTCTGGTGCTCTCTCCTCCTTTACGCTCTCTCGTTTCATACTCTCCTCCTCGCGCTTGGTCTCTCATTGCCTCGGCACAGTCGATTACAAAGGTGAGTGAGCCTCTAACCTAAGCATTTTTGACGGATTGTTTTCCTCTTTCTTCACTACTGGCCCTTCGCACCAACACATTCGCTTTCGTGTGCAAGGACCACACCAATTTGATCCTGGGGCAAGCGCACTCGAGACAGTAGGCTGAGAAACCTCAAAACACTGTTCGTCATGTTTATACAGGACGTCAAAAGAGCAATTGTTGGTTGTAATGGGTTGATGATGAACGGTTGAGTTTGTTTCGGGAGGCACAGATTGAGGCAACTTTTTTATAGCTCTTGCTTGATGCCTGTGGGATTTGCAACCCATAATGTCTTTTATTTGATATGATTCTTCATTCCAGTTCGATTCGGGCGATCTGGACATCTAGATCACATTCACGACATTCTATCAACGCTACAAAAGCTGCAGATGGCCAACTATTACTGAACTCACTCTCAAACTTCGATCATGCCGTCGTCATCGCACTTCTCTTGTTTATAATATGTGTATCTCAAGTTTGTTCGAAATCATCGAATGAATCTGGCCCGTCTTTGTCACCATCACCAACAAGACGTTGTCATCGCCTGCGCCTAACAAGCACGCCCATCTCCCAGGTCTTCAGCAGCAGCAACAACGTAAACCTGTTACATCAACATCCTTGTCATACTAATGTGCTATTTGGGTTCATATTGTTACATGCTATAACAGATAAAGGTGTTGTTAGTTGCACTTATGTCACATTTGTTGAAAGTTCTGATAATCTGACAAGATAGAACATCCGTTCGCAGCATTGCCACGAGCATCATCAATCGTTTTGGCAGACGTCCGGGTTAGACTTTAAGGGCAACGACATGCATCATCACTATGGCAAAAAGGAAGTGTGAAACTCGACCAATCACTCGAAAAAGGGAATTCCTTAGCTACCCTTCCTCTCTTTAAGACCAGCTATTATAGCTCCCGGACACTATCACTCATTTGAAATGCCTTACTCGGGTTCTCACTGCTGCGGACGAAATCACAAATTACCTGCACCACAGTGCTGCACTAGGTTTTTCATCTGCAGATGAGTTTTGAAAGCGTGCAAACGATTCAACCTAAAAACACTAGACAGAATACCAAGTGGAACCTGAATGTTTTATGTCTGACTAGCATTGTTGAGGAGCAATTTTATTCCAAAGGCTTATTGCAGTAGAAATAGATCGTTGTAAGGCACGTCACGGCAATCATAAATCACAATACTCTGAGAATGGTGAAATCGAGATGTCCTCACAAAATAGTATCACTTGCAGGACAGAAAAGGGATAAAGTGAGTTTGGGAGGGGGGACCAAGCTGCGGCGAGTGGGGTCTCAAGCGTGATGGCACTACAGGAAAGTCTTTCAGGAAGTGGAGCGCTTTTTCAAATTGGTTTGTTGCATGTTATAGGGGCACTGCTGGAGCACAAAACTGATGATCTTTTTTGAGCGGCTCTGGGAATGCCAAAAAGTATGTGGAAACTGTTGCTTGTGGTTCGATCCCCAACTAGGACAAATTTTTGCATTTCCCTGATTTCCACCTTCTTGCGCTCATATACAGGGGGGCCAAAAAAAGAGTCAGTATGCCCATGATGCACATCATCAAACTTTTTGTTACAGAAACTGCCGCTATAATTCGGAGTTTTGCGTCGATATATTCCTTAGATGTCCCCCCCCCAAGCAGGAGCAGGCCTACCTTCACTGCCTTCACCGTCTCCAGAATATGACGTCATCCGTCATCACCGTCGAGCTCAAGGGTGCCTACAATAATCGCTCCATTCTGAAGCTGCTACGTATTTTCTTCAATCGGTCAGGTGGTGAATAGTTCATCAGAGACACTAGCTGTCACTATACAAGATAGCTTTTGACTAGCGTTTCGGAATCGTCGAAACGATCTATGGTTTCTCGACGACCTCGTTGAGATCGTAAGGTGCATCATGTTTCCGTGGGAAAATCTTCTGAGGTCGCCGGTTTAGAGAAATTCTATGTAATTTTTCTGATGGAATACAAAGTGCTCTTCAATACAGTTGGGCTCATTTGGTCTGATTTCAGAAAGGGGCAATTTATTTTGCTTCTAGCATGGGTGAAATTGACTCTGTGAGTGACATTTTTTTTGCCCCCCCACCTGTATGTCTGAACTCGTTCACTAAACGACTACATTGCGACAGACAACTACACAACCTACAAACGTTGTGTGATATGTAGAAAAAATGTAAGTTTCAATTCCTGAGGGAAGTTTTCTTCCCTCTTTCTGGCAATCCCAAGGTCGCTTAGAAAATATTATTATTAGTTTACACTCCCTGCGCGTGCCCTTGTAACATGCGGCAAACCTTTTTGAGAAAGCGCACCCTTTCCTGAGCGACTTTCCTGGCAAGCCTTAACCAAGGGAGGAAGCTCAAAAGTGCCAACAATTGGATTCTGCGAAATCACGGAATCACTAATCACACCGTTCACAGTCTACCCGCTTCCTCCAAAGCTCAGGCCCAGTGCCATAGCGCTTGAGATACGCCGCGCCGCCGCACGATCTCCACCCCTAACTCACGCAGCAACTTCAATTTCTCTATTCTGCACCTACAGTGGAGTGCCTTTCCAACAGTGCTTGAGGAAAGGCACTCCAATGTAGGTGCAGAATAGAGAAATCAAATGAGAATTATTGACCTCACTTGGTCAGACACGAACACGCATGAGGAAAAACAGATCACGTGATCAGATAACATGTTCTTCTATTTATAAGTCCAAAACGGCAGAAATGTTCAATTTATCGTGAGGAGACCGTACATCGGTCATCTCCTTTTACTGACAAATCTCCATACACATTTCAACATGGCATAATTTTTTGATAGAGCATTGGATTTAAAGTGACATACTTCGTGTTGAGCACAGGCTGAGCATTTGGGTAGAGCAGTTTTGATTGGAATCCGAAATGCTCGTATAAATCCCGATTGAACATACCAATCCTAGAAATATGACCATAGCACAATATTGCATGTAGATGGTTAAAATAAACGTGAAAAATAACTTCTACAATTTGTTTAAGGGGTTTGTTGGCGCTAAGAAGGCCACTGATCATCCGATCAGAATAGTGGTGGACTTCAAAAGGCAAAGCAAGCAGCCGCGACCGATCCCAAAGAACACTTGAAAGAACATCATAAAGAAGGCATCACCGAAATCAGGGCCACGGCAGAAGATGCTTTGCACAGGACCAAGTGGCGACGTTTAACCAGGACTGGGGACCCTGCGACTGCGCGGGATTAACTCGAAGGAGAAGAGTTGGCGTAAGAGGGGCACATTGCACAATTGGTTACTGCTGTTGATATCCGGAATATTTCGAAACCTCCATTATCAGCTAAACCTTTCAGGGAGCTTACAGAACAAAAATTTAAGCATGTAACCAAAAACAAAAAATATCTAAGATAGCGTAGAAGCGAGGCTTCAGGCCATTCTAGAAGCGAGTTGTAGTTTTTGAGATGTTTTGTTAAAGGCACATGATTAGATAGGAGGCAGGGAATATAATGGTCCTGGCCCCTGCCCGTACACCCCCTCCCTCGCTTTCCGTGGACCAAATAGATCTCCCTTGTGTGACTCATCTAGAGACGACTACTAAAGATGGGACTTCTTTCTCTGAACGGTAGGAGATTGAGAGAGAAACAGATCAAGAGATACGTAGCAATAACAGAGGAGATGAGCGAGCACCGCGAGGAGCGAGATGGCAGATATACTCCGTTTCAGAAAACTAGAGGCGCGTCGAGAGCAGAAAACACACCACAAGTTACGACGGCCTCCAAGTGAATCTGTTAACGCACCCGAGTTTTCTTTCACTTTATCTGGAAAACCGTTAGTGCAGGTTCGCCAAGTTCGTGACTTAGGAGTAACCTACAACGACAAAATAGAGTTCGACTTTTACATAAAAGATAGAGTCAACGCTGCAAACTCAATGTCTAACTATCTGCTTAGGGCCTTCAAAATTCGTGAGCCAGCTCGCCTATTTCGACTTTTTTTTCTTATACGTCAGGCCACTGTTGGAATACTGTACACCGCTCTGGTCCCCTTACAAAAAATGCCTCATTGAAGAAGTTGAAAAGGTGCAAAAAAAGTTTTACCTACCAGTACCTACTAGTACTTTCCACATTCTTGCTGGACCTTGAGAATATAGCCAATATTCTCAAGGTCCAGCGAGAATGAGCAGAATCGGTTATCCTACATGGTGTCGTGAGGCGAGATTCGTTTCCGTGTCCGGGCTCGGGATACCATGTAAGACAATCGAAGATCGAAAGAATGGAGGTATGCCGGTACGTTTACTCGAACGATGATAAGGGGCAGGCCCCGCCGTTTGCTAGCGCGCGATCGTAACTTACGCTAGCGTGAGGGAGTTCGAACTCTATTTCATGCAACAAGATTCCATAGCATCTACGTGCCATTGACTGTACTGGAGCTTAGCGGAAGGGTGCCCCTGCGCCCCTTCATTTAGAATCACCATAATTTTTTTTCTTCTGGGCGCAACAACCGATTTAACATAACTGTTACTAAAAGTAAGATGGAAATGAGATCTTATGTAAGGCTTAAATTACGTCAAATGTCTAAAATTACTTTTTCAGATTACAAAAATACAGCACACTGTATCTATTTGCTGGTCTGGATATTTGAAACCTACCTTGTGTCTTTTTTGTGTGTATTTCTATCCTCATTCCTTGCTTAGTAGTTTGTGCATTTGTGCGTGTAACCTAGCTAGCTATATATCGAATCCTTCAATCCTCCACCCCTTCCCCCCCCCACCCCAACATCTACCGTACCGCATCAGTGGTTGTGTGGAAATGGATAGGTTGGCGGACTTACTAAGACGGTATCCGGAGCCGTACCCCCCCCCCCACTCCAGCGACTTG
>KZ344992.1:812396-828717 GCA_002352805.1 Teladorsagia circumcincta
GTTGGAAAGTTACCAACGCGCTCCACTGGTCGCACGCGATTCTCGATCATTTTCTCTCAGAAATTTGTTGTTGAGGAGTCGATGTTGAATCGCCAAAACCACCACGACTGAGCTGAAAATATCGGGAGTGGTATCTCACGTGGAAAGATTGTTGGAAGCGCGGTTAACGCGGCATCAATAAGGGTCTGGAGGTGAGTCGCGGCCAATGATGAGAGGCCGATAATTTTTGACGATTCATGTGCGGAGATCAGCAAGGGTGTGCGTACTAGAGCACGTATGGAAGCCTTGGTTCGACTCCCACATAGGGAGCAAGTCGTAGCGTTCCCAGCGGGACAACGCTACCGTTCACGAAGCGAAGCTCGTTCAAGACGTATGCGGACTGCGAGCTGCCAGATTTGCCGCAGCGAGAACTGGCCTCCTTGCTCCCCTAATCTCGATAGCTTGAACTCCTGGTCTGGTCAGTGGTTAAGAGCAAGGCATGCCAAGCTCGTCATACGAATCTGCGGTCACTGGAAACAGCATCAAAGAAAGCCTGGAAGAAGTATAAGGAATACCTGCATGCAACGTGCGAAGGATGCAGAAGCAGACTCCGGGTCTGTGTTCGTGCAGGTTGAGGACATTTCAAAATCTGGTTGTTGCATGCTGTGGTGCATGATGTTAGTGTAATGATGCTCACATTCAATTATCATTCTGTGTACAGAGCTTTGAGAAACATTGCAGTAAGTGGGCGCAAGTAATTTTGGGACACCCTGTAGATGGAATCTTCATCATTAAGCTCGGTAGATCGACTGGCTTGCAAATCGAATGTTTTTGCCATCTTCAAGCCTCTAAAGAATATCGAGCATTTCAAAAAAGAGTAGGTCAAAGCAATGTAGTGTTCATCCGAAAAGTTTCCTGTTCGGTAGAAAAATGTACGACATATCGATTAGATCAACTTTTAAAAACGCTTTCCTGTGTAATCAAAACTTTCAAGAAGATAGCTCATCATAACCGATAATAATGAAAAAACAAGGGAGTGAGAAAATGCTTATATAGTGAAACTCACTTGAGACACTAATGGCACCAATGTGTGCTCCGGATTTCGTTTGATCTCGAGATTCCTCGCATCCAGTAAAAAAGTAGTTCCACCCGCACCGGCAGCTCCTGATTAATATCGAAAGAATGATAAAAATTTCTGAACGGATCTCAATAACAGCAATGATAGAATCACAAAAGAGAATCCGACAATAGTATAAGAACTTGTTCGCCTAATTCTCAAAAGCAATCAGGACTTTGCAAAATGCGAGGCCCTCAGATAAGTTCGTGCGCTTTTTCTCCTACGAAAAAAAGTGAATTCAGTACATACTAAAACTGATTAACAAGAAGCTGATTATTTCCACAACGCATCAATAATCTATCCCATTTATCCGGAGGAATTTCAAAGGTGGAAGGAGGTGAACCACAAACAAAATATTGGCTTCTTCGGAAAGATTCCGCCGATTTCGGTTCTCGAATTCGGAGGAACTACGAGGGAGCTCTCGAAAGAGAGTTACGCGTCTATACCACGAAATGCGACGATGTGCTGATTATGAGCGAATGCACTGAAGGTTTTCTTCTATAGAGGCCGTTTTCTTTTTTCGAAGCGAGAATATCGCAAAATCAAAGTGCTCCATAATAAAAAAACGCTCAGTAGAAATTATGCTATAAGTGAGCGCCACAAAGAAGAAGAAGAAGGACCTAATTGGCAAAATTGGCTCCGTATGGAGACTTCATCACCGAAATCCTGAAGCTCGACCGCACGCTAACGCGTCGACAGTCCACCTGACCAAAACCGTCGGGTATGAATCCCACTAGTCGAGCGTAGGGGGATTCATACCCAATGTAGCTCGGGGCTTGTTGCGTACGGTTGAAAGTATTTGTCTCCTCATGGGAGCCGGGGCTTGTTGCATACGGTTGAGGGTATTTGTCCCCTCGCGAGAGCTGGGGCTTGTTGCATACGGTTGAGGGCATTTGTCCTCTCGCGGGAGCGGGCCTTGTTGCATACGACCGAGGGGATTCATCACCTCAGCTGCTGGGCTTGTTGCATACGGCCCCAGGTGGAGCAAAACTCCTCAATGCTCTTGCACACGAGTGCTTTAATCAGAACTCTTGGCTAATGGGTGGCAACGTCCGAAGGTACGACCACCACTCTTACCATACTCAATGCTCTTGCTTTCGTTACAATAATTTTTTGGAACACTGCTCTGACGCATATTCCGCGCGGATCTAGTCCATCGTCGTGCATCGTTAATATCATGGCATGCTCCCGTTACTTTTAGGTCTACTCGAAGCTAGAAAAAGAAAATAATGCTAATCTGCTCGAGTTGAGTTGAGTTTATCCCATTCAAAGCTTTTCGGTGAAATACTAGTTCCGTCATGCTGGTTTATTTTTTATTATTATTATATCTTTTATTATTATTATATATTCTTTTCTTTTCTTTTTTTTCCATAACTTATTCATCTACTCTACTCTCTCGATGAGGCAGCAGTCTCTCGCACCGGTGGTGATTATTTGGACCTTTGGTCCTTTGCGTCGAATGACGTTCATTTCTGCGCCCACAGGCGTTTCTTTTACTCATACATCATCCCCTTCCTTCTTTACTTACAACATTTGCAAAAAATCTAAGAATAAACGTCTTAGAGCAAAATTGGGGTAAGCCTCAAATTTGTTATGCACATTCTCATACCACATGCTCGAAGAGTAATATTAACTCGCACTAACTGATCATTCAAAATTTAGATGTCATACTTCTGTACATAGACTTTAGAGATTTCTATGGTGTGGAATTCCTGAGAATTTTTACTTCTGTTGTCTGCGCATTTGTCCGCGTTTGATAGCTTCATATTGACAAATAGGACCGCCCAGCTGCTCCGGGCGATCCTTCTCTCTTTGAGAGTCGGAGTGCCTCCCTGACTTCAGGCATTCCTCCCATATGTACCCTCTACGCTCTACTTCTTTTCCCATGTTCTCCCCTATCTCCTCTCTTTGGAACCCACCCATTTTTCTCAACACACTGTCAGAAATTATAATTAAAAAAAAACAGAATTTGGAGGCAACATGACCACCTTTGAGTTCTGGGAGTTGCGGGCCCTTTTTTAAGCTTGAATTGTGACGGCAAGTCTAATAGGCATTTATTATGTACTGCTGACTCCGGTCACCATCTTTACTTGTCAGTCTTCCCCCTAACCATAGCTTTCTAAAGAATTGAGAATGATGGAGGTGAAGGTGGTGGCCGAATGCAGCAGCACATGTTGCAGCTCGGAGAGACTTGCCATTAAAACTCAAGTTTAAAGAGCAATCCGCAATTCCCAGACTTGAGAAGTACCTAAACCTTATTTTAATTTTTAAGGGAGGGTGTTGAAAAGAATGGAAGTGAGAGTTGGGGATAAGATAGGATAAGAAGCGGAGTATAAAGGGTACATACGAGTGGTGTTTTCCCCTTCTCCGCTGGGAACTGCTCGCTTTTGCGGGAAGCTGATCGCGAACACTCGAATACAGGTAGAAATGAATACGAGAGAAGTAAATCTTCCAGACAAGTCAGGTGATGACTGTGGTACCCAGATAGTGAAGAGTGTGGTGAATAAGGCCGTTGCTGCAGCTTAATTTGCTCATTTTTCTAATTTCAGGGAGAAACTCTAGGTGTGCGATGGCGAGCGGTATAGTTATCGACTAGCTAAGACCCGCCATCGCCAAACCGAGGATATTGAGAAGTTTTTAGACATTAATGACGAGAATGGCCATCTCTTGACGGACCGCAAGAAAACATTTGTGGCGATGGCACGACTATTCCGAGAACGTTTCAACAGCAGAGATCGCTCATCCAGCCATTCCTGTTGCTTCGCCAGCAAACGGGTCCGTTCATAGGATAGCTATGCAAGAGTCGGTGACGGGTCTGAAGAAAATGGAGTCAGAGAAAACGGCGGAGCCCAAGGATCTGGCTGTCGATCTGTGGAAGTCGCGGTGCTGGAATCCTGCAGAATATACTGGTGTGCAAAACTTAGGGAGGAAATAGATTAGGCGGCATAACTTTTCAACAGTTCAATGGAACTGGATGAAACTTCGCGAGCACGATGCTAAAGGCCTTCAGTCATGTACTATTTACTAGATCTTATGAGTCGCGCGGTACGCTCGAACCTGGAGCCAGAACGGACTGGTCACGAAGTACGAGAGGGTAGGCGGAACAGGAGAAGAGTACATTGACCAGTGGCTTTTCGATAAATAGTGGTGTTCTTGATTACAGCAATTCTTCGAGGCAACACTAGCATGACTTCGCGCCAGGAAGAATCACTGGGGAACTGGAAGAGGGAAGGGGTGTCCAAGAGGATAGTGTTGCTCACAGCATTGTTTTGTACGCATGGGGAGCATATGGACCGTAGCCATTGCAGCCCACTGAAGAGAAGATCGTGGATCACGAACAACCGCAACGGCAGGCTATTGCTACGCTGTGCAGCAGGCAAGGATGGACCCACGTCAGTCGCAGACTGCAGTTGCAAACTCATTTATCAGGATCGTAAGGCATGTAATCCAGGCAGTGGCACAATGATCGCATAGGTATGGCATCTCTGCCATACCGACATTACCTGCTGTTTTTTTTTCGAAACCCGCGTATCGGCAGGAACACTTGCTAGATGCCGAGACATTGGAAATGGAGGAACGGAGGAACGCGTGCTCTTTTTAGCTCAAAGCAAATTGAATGTGGGTAGTGATTTTGGACTAACTCACATATGGCGAGAATTATATGTAATTCACCCAGAACCATCCTTAAAGCAACAGTGTCGGCAGGGTGGGCGTGGCCGGCATCGGCTGCAATCCCCTCGGCCAATTCTGACCCCGAACACTTCGAACCTGTTCAGCTCATTTCCTAACGCTTTCCATGGTAAGCTTTTGTTCAGTCGCACTTCTTGATTAGGGGCTGTACAGCTTCGGAGTGTGCATGGTCGGAATCGGCCGAGGGGATTGCAGCCGATGTCGGCCACGCCCGCCCTGCTGACACTGTTGCTTTAAACATGATTGTTTTGATAGCTCATTCGATATGGTGTGGGGAGGCATAAAGTAGAAGGGGCACCGACTTCCCTACTCGTGATCGTGGAATGCTTTCTGATCGAAGTCGTTGCGAGGCTGTTCTCCTCTCTTACGTGTATTTTTTCAGCGGCGCGTTTGATCCCAATTTCATTAGTATGGAGGACAATGTGTGGACTCATCGAGCAACCTAGGTGAAAAACCCTTGTAACGCTAAGACTTTCGGCCATTGGTGGAGCATGTCGAGTCGAACCCCATGGATCACGTGTGGCGTGGATCCAGAAGAGCTCTTGTAGCACACCCTCATGCGCCGACAACTGTCCAGCAGTTGCCTGTTGCGGTGTCTGAGGAATGGAAGAGATCCCTACAAAAATACTTAAACGACCTGCTGCCGGCATGGCAGCACGCAGCAGAGCACGCCTCGCTCTTCGCAGTGTTCGAACACACCATAAAAAACCAGCTCCTCTTCCCTGAATATTTACCATGAGTTGGGGTAGCCTCACCCATCGACGCTTCAGACACTGTTTTTGAAGAAAAATGTCTTTTCCAGTTGGCTCATTGCCTGCTTCTGCCAGTAACTTCTGCAGTATACTATTTCCTTCTATATGTATGTGCGAAATTTCATCGACCTACGTTGGGCAGTAGTAAAATATCATGCAAAAGTTACTTCCGTCCTTGAGTTTTGCACATCTGTGTAATTATTGACAACGTTTTTCAACCAGTTCATTGCAGAGAAGAGAGTGTCTGAGACCTGACAGCGAGCATGACGATTCCTATTTGGAAAAGAAAGTTAATCCTGAAGTCTGCATAAGCTAACGTTCAATTCGCCTGCTCATTTCGCATGGAAAGCATCGAGCGAATTGTTAACTTAGAATAAAACAAATAATAAAAACTGTTAACGTTAAAAAGGCGGAGTTTTTGAGCACTGATACCAGTGTACTAGGCTCTATTTAGATTGACGGTAGTGAGTTTACACACAGCCGTATTCAATCGCCACCGATGGCACTTGCTGTGTGAAGTCAATTGCCGTATCAATACAGCATGACCTGAATGGCTCGATGACTGGCTTTCTATGCGATAGGAAGATGGCAGAACGTCAAGAATCAAAGACCTATAGAATAGTCGTACGACAGGTTGCATTTTACTGTGCTGACCAGAGAAGTTGAGACCCGTACCGGTGTGATGGGACGAAAATGCTGTGCTAGACGGCCGCGCTTAAGCCGCATTCACAGTGGTGTCATAAGTGCGCGATTCGGTGTAGCTTCTACGAAATGCGCGAGCCTCGCCTTTTGATGGTACGGTCATGCACTGCGGCGCATAATCATACTTCACCTACAAATTCCCAAAAAGTTTGCATCCAAAGCTACTTGCGAGAAGGGCACTGGGGAAAATGTGATACATGTAAACACAGTTTCAAATATCAACACAGGATTCCAGTTCGGAGAGCAAAATTTGTATTTTCATTTTTTTTGAAAATATCCCCCTCCCATTATGACGCAAAATCATAATTCCACCACATGCTTCCCCGCTGCATTTTGGTTTTACTTAATTGAGCTTTGCAATTATGATCCCTTTGGGTTCCCTAGATATAAGGAACCGTAATTCTGACCATCTTCCTGATCTTTTCCTTCCCAATACATCTTCGCTACAAGGTAAAAGGGCGATCTGACAAGGGAAGAAAACTAGGTCGAAGTGGCCATTTGTAACGAGACAAGCACCACTAGATGTTTTTTAGATCCTATTTTGGATCTGCCTTCCAAAGCTGCGAAACAATTCTCTGAACAGTTATGAAGCGAAATAGCACAGTGGCATTCTAGAGAACATCGTTCAGAGGACTCTTACTCATGCTAATACATCAAATCGCCCATATTACAAGTTGAAAGAGCTGGCGAAGAGCTTCGAACACTGCGCGTGTCACTTGCAAATGATCGCCCCTGGCACCAGGGTCAACCCTGCGTTGCGCAAATTCCAATTTTTCTGCGACCCCCTCCATTTCAAGGGGTGTCAGTGCGACCCCCCCTATTGGACATCTGTGACATCATCATGTACTATCACCTTCTTCGGGAAAGTGGAGGACCTTCAAATGCGAGTGCGACTTCCACCCACAGACAGGTGCACGGCGTATACCCGAGCAGGCGTTTTTCCCATAAAAACGCCTCTGTTAGCGGTCGTAAGCAGACAAAGTTCAACAAGAAAATTTTGATGATTTTAAATCAAATCTAAGCGGAACAAAATGTAGCGAACTTGCTGAATTGAATTTCAAAGACCCCTTAAGAAATTGCAGCAGAATGAAGAATTCCATGAAAAACGCTAACGCTACGTTATTGCTCGTAATGAAGTACTCTTCGCGTAGATTCCAACGGTCTTTACCGCTTCTCATTTTATGAAGTTTGAAGGAAGTTGTGGGTTCTTGAAGATTGCAATGTCGCGGTTCAGAAAAAAGGCTTGAAAAAAGTCTGTGAAAAAAAAAACGGAACGACGGGACTATTTTCTGAACGAGTGACTTTTCAAAAAAGTTTCAGCGCTCATTTGAAAGCTCTAATCTTCTAGTTTCTAATTAGCCTTAGACATTCGCAAAAAGTTGAATACGAAGGAAGTTAAAAAAGCTTGAATGTCGAAAACTCGCGCTTTCTCAAAAATCAGACCCTAAACCCCCCAAAAATGGAACGACGGGACTATTTTTTGAAAGAATGATCGCTGGAAATTTTTCAGGAGCTTGTTTGAAAGCGCTAATCTTCTAGTTTCTAATTAGCCTTAGACATTTGCAAAAAGTTAATTACGAAGAAGGTTAAGAATGTTTGAATGTCGAAAACTCGCGTGTGCACAAAAAACGGAACGACGGGACGATTTTTTTAAATATTGAACATCCGCAACATTTCAAATGCTTTTTTTGGAGAGAACTATTTGAATTTTTAAAATTTTGGTGTCCGGTTCCATAAGAGCGCCGACGAACGAAGATATAGGTTTTCAAATAAGGACGTAAATTACAATTGCATATCCAGTTTTCCGGCTTATACAAAAAGGAAATGTGGAATTCCGCGAGAATCTCGGCAGATAAATGAAATGAGAGACCTCTGGGGACACAAAAGTACGTGGGTTCATAGGAAATTCTCTCAATTACTTAAACTAAACCATTGATATTTGATTTAGTCTTGATTTCCCATCTCGCACGAGTGGAAAACGCGCTCCATGCCACCTAGCGCCCGCTAAGGGCGCGAATTTCAAATTTCATGTCTTTTGGGACCATTCCCCCGCCTTTCACCCCTTTGTCCCTCTGTATGCGACCCCCCCTTTCGTTCGGCCAAATGCGACCCCCTCGTTGTTCTTTGCGCAACGCAGGGTTGACCCTGCCTGGCACCCATAGCTCACGCATCAGACAGCTTCAGGACAATCGGAGGTGATATTCGTGTTCAGCGCGTCAAGCTGCCCTTTTCGACAACTTTTGGACTACATTCAAAATTCTGAACTAAATTCGGAGATGTCGGCAGTCATCAGGTCGACTTATATGGTTTTTTTTCAAGTACACGCTCGCTGCCGTATATGGTTGGACAGCACTAGGGTAGTGAGTGGCTAGGGTTTGGGATAACACCCACGGCTGACTGCCGACCAAGTTTTCGAAATTTGGTCCAAATGCCAGTTTTTCAGAAGTTAGTCTTGCATGATAGTTTGATCCGCTGAGCGAACACCTCCCATTTGTTTAGGCCATCATCGGATATGACGTGTATGACGTATAACACCTTGACAGTAGTCGGAAACATCACGACAACAGTGGTTGATGGGCGAGACAAACCTGAACACGTGCCAGCATTGGACGCAGTGTAAATTTTGACACTGAATGCTCTTCCAGACTGAAAGCAGGCATAGACAAGAAGCAAATACGTTCCAAGACCCAAACCTTGGTCCCACCAGCACCAGGCGCCACCACTTCCACTAGGCCATGCCGCCACTGGCAGCAACCTGTTGAAGGTGTCTCATGTAATGAACATTCATTTGAAACAACCCCGTAACTCTTTCCAGAGAATCGTCTCGCGAATTTGGCGGATTTGAGATCAGCGTCCAAAAACACATGTTTGGGTATAGCTTTAATTACGGGTTGCCACTTCTACTTGGTATCCTTCCCTCGTGAGAAAGAAAAACGTTGAGAGAATGAAAGACACAAACTAGAATTGACAAATGATTGGGTGTCATCACTTCTCTTGAATCGGCGAAACCTCCTTCGATAAACGGCTAGTTTTTGTCTGTGATTTCTTTACACAAAAGGGATTTCTTATTTCACAGACACGGACTATCATAAGCGTTTTGAAAACCACTTTGAACAACATCGTTTGAGACATTAACTTCTGACGAAGTTTTGATTTCGTACCCGACTTGGTGAAGTTCATTTTTTTTCTAATGATATGGTCTTATCTCAGTGAGATAGTAACCATGTTGCTCTGCAATATCATATCCTGTAGGATGCGTCATGAAGTGATCCCGACAAATTCCAGCGCGAACTGACACTTCCACAACTCCTGCATCGTTTTTGCTAGAGTTTTTCCTTTAAAGAAGTCGACGGCGGTTTTGCTTTTGCCATTATCTAAGGAACCTGAGGGGATTGTCACGACCCCAGGTCATGGTATTCCAAAGCTCCGCCCTCGCAGGATAAATAGCGCCCGCGAGCGATAAGGAGGCTTCTTCCGCTACTCCTACCGTTGTCGCGGCTATCGCCGCTGATCGGGCATAGCTCACAAGAGCTCAAAGTCCCGCTGAATCTGGTCGCCGCGCTGAGACTGTGCGCTCCGGTCGTTTCCTCAAAAGGAGTCGTAAAGAAGCGATTCTGAGGACTCGATTGCAGCTCCTCCTGCTCTCACCTGGAGAGGAAGGGAAGCGGCTGAAAGAAACGGTCGGCTGACTGCTTCGAACGTTACTCACTCTATGAGAGTGAAATCTCAATAAAATCAAATTCAATAGATACCCAATCACAATTCCCATTAAATAATCAATCAGGGCATAGTTAGAAACGTTATATTTGAAATGGTGAAATCGTAAGGTATATATTTGTCATATATAAAAGCGTATAAACTAAAGTGTTCTGTTTCGGAGGATAAAAATTGGAACCACCAACAATTACATTTGGGAGGGATACCCCAAAACATGGTGCATCGGTTGAGAATTGCAGTCCTTGAATGCTCAGTTAAGGCTACGGTAAAACCAACAATATATAGTGTGAAATACTATAAGCGGAAACTGATCTATTCTATCTGTACCAGAGTCCGGCCAGCCTGGCAATCTGAACTTTGTTTACAAGCCAAATATGAAAATTTTCAAGTCCACCTAATGAAAATAACCATGCAAGAGCTGTTTTTGAGATGTCGAAAGGAACCTCTCTATTTTACTCAAGACACCCGAACTCATGTTCACTACCGTAAACGATGCCCACACATGAGGTCTTGTAAGGGACTCAAGTGCGCACAAATTTCAATCGACTCTATGATTGAAGAACTTGATATAGCAAATAGTTTCACCGGAATCACTTACTGCACAGAATCGTGCGGTGGACTGGGATGCTCATGTGGGTTTCCTTTGTCTGGATGCCTCTTTTATCGCATTTACCATGTCCCAACAGACGATAAGGTGTATGAGGTGTTCCACTGTCCTCCCTAGTATGAAACTGTCAAAATTCAAAATAGAGCACACGGACAAGAATCAAACTAAAAGGAACTACACCGGCGAAATCAAACCACACACGGACGGTAGGTTAGGAAAGACAAGAATAGAAGTAAACTCCTCATTCCTACCATTTCGCAATGCAGTTCAAGCAATTTATAACAAACAACAAGACAACAGCATATTCAGACGATGAAGCATCGTTCAGCTACGCATGTGCCTCAATTCCTTTGAAATTCAAACCAAACCACAAATGTTTGCAGCATCCGAGACACATGTAGGTGCAATCCAGCAGAAGACTCAATCTCGTGCTATTGAACACACAATAACGTCTCGCAAATGAGCTCGCTCTCACACACCTTACCTGTACCAATCTCAAATAGATTATAACAGCCGGACCCAAAAGGCTTCCCATAATCCGGACTTCGGCTATCTTAATCGAAACAGCAATATATGTACCACAACGCAGCTTACACAAGAAATTATGGAATTCAACTGTAACATCGTACCAGCTGCATTCACTGGCTGCTCAATTGCAACAAGGTGCGATGGCAAATGTTATGTGCCAAACTGATGTGCAACAAGCTACCGCACAGGCGACGTGCGGAATAAGGCAATTTGTGCTTCGGTGCACAAGAGCGGGATAGCGCAACGAAATCAGACTATTCTTCGATAAGGCACGAATAAGAGAACAATGTCGTGTTCAGTGTGCCTCTCAAATAACAACATTAGAATCAAGGAACTTCGAATTACATCAACGGCATACAACCATTATGGAAATATACAAAAATCTTCAACAATTCCACTCAAAATGACAGTCTTTTCGACATCGAATAGAACCTTCCTGCCTTCAACCATTTTTTCGGAGTATGCGCAATGTTTTACATGTACACAATAATCGTTCTCATCAGCATACCAAGCTTCGCCTTTATCTGTGCGCTGTATCTATGTTCAAGTAAAAAAAAGCCGTCGAAGCCAGCTTCAAGAATATCATCATCTTCTGTCACATCACTTGCTTTCACTCCACTGCTTGCCGCCTTGTTTCTCGAGAAATTCACTAATTTCATTCTTTTTCTTTTGCGATTACCATTTAAATTTCTCTGAACCGTTCGCAAATCTTTCATCAAATAGTAAACAAGCCACTCAACAACACTCATTGCTATATATTATATGTGATCATCCTGTTCATATTCGACATTTCAATTAGTATCTATTTTTTCTTTTATTTTTTTTCCTTTGTGCGCTCATAGACATATGCCTAATCTAGATTACCAATTCCTTACTCTTCATCAATTTTCGGCCGTTCCAATGGATCCCAAAATCATTCTCAAAATTATCTAATTAATTGTTTCCCAATTTTTCAATTTCAACTTAAAGCTTCAGAAACGTGTTAATAGGCCGCGTGCTCTTAGTCGTTTCGTTAACATATATCAAGTAACGTAACACGTCTATTTAATCCAATGGCCGACCAGGGGGCCGCGGACATCAACGGGGACCAAGGTTTTCCAATGGAGCCAGGGAAGGACGGTGAAAGCAGCGAGCAACAGCGCCAGGAAGCCCAGCAACCTCCACAAGCACCACCTCGCCAGGAGCCACGTGTCAATAGAGATCACGAAGAGGTCCCGTTGATGCACCGCAAGATCCAGCGTATACTGGTTCGCACTGATGATGTGGGGTCGATGAAAAACCACATCGAAACCACGCATGTAAGTACCCTACTTATTTCAACTCAAACAAATAAAAGTAAATTTCAATCATTAACGCTAATTTCCAATTTTCTCCAACTTTTGACCGCTCAGTCCGCTGCTTCATTTTTAATTCAAAATTTATCAACTTTTGTCATCTGCTGTTTCGTATCCTTGAACGTAAATTTTTAAGAAGAGGACTGTTTCAAAAAAGGAAAAAGAGAAATCGAAAAGTGACCTCCAACCCAAACCACAAAAACAACGGAGGCTTGAGGAGGTATTACCTCAAAAATAAACAGATTCTCAAAAGTTCCCCGTCAACATTCAATCAATCAATGCCTTTCAGCGTGAGCTGCACACGGTGTGTACCCGCAACGCAGAAATCAACGATCTTCTCGAGGAAGCGCTCGATGGACTGGAGCAAATTTTCGCCATGCAGAAGACCATTCTCAAGGAAGTCAAGCAGAAGAAAGATGAGCACAAGGACGCCCCAAATGAGAGCCTTCGTCGAAAGCGGGACCAAGCAAGAGGAACGATAAATCCGCAAGTTCTTCTCAGCAATGTGCATTTTGCGACGAAAACAACTTTTCCTGCGATTGCATGAGGTACTACACACTAGGTGAGCGCGAGCGCCGCGCCCGGGAGAGGGGTCGTTGTGAGCGATGCCTGAAAAGGGGATCGCATCTGACAACTTCGTGTACCACTTCTAAGACGTGCTACTACTGTAGACTGGCGAATAGACCACAAGCGGACAAGCAACACAGTGCTTTCTGCACATTCAAATTCCCAATGTGAATGGTTTCCATCGCAAAAACACTTTCAAATACTTAATAGGATTCCTCGAACCAATTGCTATAATTCAATTTTAGTTCATATTTTTCAAAAAAGTTATCATTTCATCAAGACACATTTCAAATTCTAAGTTCTCAAAGTTGATTTGAGGTTCCTTTCATGAATTGTTGGAAGCTTTTTCCCACTCATGATATAGTTCGATATCTCAACTCACTCTTGGCGTAGATCAACTTCTCAATGTGGCTTTTCCAGACACCGTACGTTGAGGCATGCGAATGAGAACGCTCCATCCTTCGATGTGAGCGTTCTACATAGACACTTGGTACGGCCGCTGGAGAGAAAGATCATGGAAGCGCGGGAAATACATCGACTCAAGCCAGAAATAAACGCAAAGGAAGAACTACGTGACCTTCTGAGACTTCTAGCGTAATCACTGAAGTCCTTGCCTCGGGGATGGCGTCTCATTTTTAACTCGTTCCCGACCCTAATAGGTCCCCTAAATTCTTCCTCAATCCTGGTATGTAGATGTACTGTGTTTATTGTATTGGAATAGTTGATTGAATGCAATTATTGTAATTTCAAGATTGGTCTGACGATGGCGTCATTGCCGAAAGCCTACCAATAAATTGTGGAACTACAAGAGCTTCAAGAACATTCAGTATCCATCTAGTATCAAATGAAGCTCAAAGATAGCAGTATTCTGTCAAATTTTGCTTTAGTTCAGTTCGATTCAATTGTCAAACTACTGAGTTCAATAATGCTCGTTTCAATAAGTTTAATGCAATCCAATCGCGAACAACGCTCAAATTCGATCTATTTCAGGAAAAAATTCTTTCGATTGGAAGTTTTCCACAATCAGCGAGATTCGTTGCCCATATTTGGAAGATTGTTATTTGGTAAATGCCCAATATGATCAATTGGAAGATTTTATGATTGTAATTAAGAGGCAATAAACTCTTCAAGTTTTAGATCAAGCAAATCACTTGATCGACCTGAAAAAAAGATAAGGGGTAATTCCCATACAATTAAGATTCAATAGAGAACTGAATTGAAAACTGAGGGAGCTGATATCCAAATCCCAACGTGCTGATTACCGACCTCTACTCGCTGCGGCCCGACCAACCGACTTGGCAGAGTAACGTGGAGCGACTCTGGTACAAATACATAGAATAGATCAGTTTCCGCTTATAGTATTTCACACTATATATTTTTGGTTTTACCGTAGCCCTAACTGAGCATTTGAGGATTTGGACTGTAACGATTTCTATGTATTAGTAATTCGCTGTTCGTTTGTATTTTTATCAAAATAGCTAAATTTCAAACCAACAAATCTCAATTCTTAAACCTAATTTTGCGTTCCGCGGGGAGGATGCTAAGGCAAGAATCAAAATTACTTCTGTCGTTTTTTTTACTCTGTCTGCCTCGGGAGTGTCATGACCCCAGGTAATGATATTCCAAAGCTCCGCCCTCGCAGGATAAATAGCGCCCGCGAGCGAAAAGGAGGCTTCTTCCGCTACTCCCACAGTTGTTGCGGCTATAGCCGCTGATCGGGCATAGCTCACAAGAGCTCAAAGTCCCGCTGAATCTGGTCGCCGCGCTGAGACTGTGCGCTCCGGTCGTTTCCTCAAAAGGAGTCGTAGATATGCGATTGCGAAGGACTCAAGTGCAGCTTCTCTTGCTCTTACCTGGAGAGGAAGGGAAGCGGCTGGAAGTAACGGTCGGCGGTTCCGCTCGGAGTGTTACTTACTCTATTAGAGTGAAATCTCAATAAAATCAAATCCAATAGATACCCAATCACAATCTCAAGTAAATAATCAATCAGGGCGTAGTTAGAATCGTTATATTTGAAATGGTGAGATTGTACAGTGTATATCTGTCATGTATAAAAGAGTATAAACTAAAGTGTTCTGTTTCTGAGGATAAAAATTGGAACCACCAACAATTACATTTGGGAGTGGTGCCCAAAACAGGGATAATAATTTTGAAAATTAGATGAAACAATAAAATGCCGTGAAGAAACATGTAGTGGAAGTGTAATTTTGCCTCAAAGCTTGAGCGGGTATTTTCAAAAAAAGCGAAAATAAAAACTGTTATTTTCCCGAACAAGAATTCTGTGTTGATATGCAGATGTGCACTTATATGTATCAGAATTCCTTCCCAGAGCCATTTTCAAAAACTTTTCAGATGCAAGCCTTTGAGAACTTTGTAGGTGCAAGTATTATTAGGGTCGCAGTGTGCTTTGCGCAAACGATGACACTGTCCACTGTCCACAGGATTGGTTTCAATCTTGAGGTGTCCGGGAAGCGACCTAAGGAACGCTCGAAGCAGCGGCTGCTTGATAGATTGCATGAAGAATCACAGCTAGTTGCCCTCCACCATGATCAAGCTTTCAATCGGGAAAGGCGATGTCATTGTACCAGAAAGCGGACGCCGTCACCGGGCGGGATAAACGCATGATCATATAAATTTTTGGTTCTCCCAACCTAAAATTTGGTGCCACTGTTTGAGTTCGCGATCACAACACACGGTCTTGACACTCACAATACAATTCTTACTTCAACTCTCAGAAATTTCCTAAATTACGAACTTTTAAACAGTTTACAGGTGGCCGTATCACTATCAATGGCATTGTGTGTGGATCCTATTTGTATTTTCGGCTTAGCATGTCGTAGTTTACGGATTAGAGGAATGCAGACCAGGGTCAACCGTCACGTTCGAACATTTTCGGGATTTTCGGGTCGCAAATGGACCCCCTTCTCTCGAGGGTCTTACTTACGACCTCGAGGGGGTCCATTTGCGATCCCCTGTGACCCGACACCGACTGCTAAGTGTGTTTACTAAGTGTGGCGTGAAATATTTCTTTCACAAAAAATGATCTTCACTGGATTTCAACATAATGAACTTTTTCATCGTCATGTTGAATTTTTCAAATTCAACCTTCATTTACAATTTAAAACCTTTCAAAATTCAAATTTCGATTTTCAATTCAAATTTCAAATTTCGATTCGAATTTCAAATTTCAAATTTCAATTTTCAATTCATTTCACGACAGTGGATGAGCAACAACATGAGAAAAGAAACTCACTGATCGGAATGGAGAAGAAAATTCTGCGTCAATCAAGTGCTATCCACTGTCCTCGCGTGGACTGCAGCGCACGAG
>KZ344992.1:835754-860867 GCA_002352805.1 Teladorsagia circumcincta
CGAAATATTCCAGACTTCCTTCTGAATGTTTCAATGGCGATGTCGTTTGAAGGACTTCATTTTCGTTAACATGATTATGAACAATATCATTTGAGTACACTTGCCATCGTCCGACGGTGCTCTTCTCTCATTTCGGACTCGCGGCGCCTGAAAATATTGAAAGCAATTAGGCTCCATGGAATACCTCACCGGCGGCGCGGACGCGTTCCGTGTTGATGACGTCACAGCGGCTGTGAGGTAGAGAACAATGTACGGTTCCGCCACTAATACTTTGTACATTGAGTATTCCGCTCATCCACCACGCCCTTATTTCACTGTGTTATAGGAAGAAGTAAGTAGAAATCGTACTTGAAGAACGAACATGGAGTTCGTGACATTTAAAAATCGAAGAAGAAACGGTGTATCCACTGGGCTACTCTTTCGGGATCAACTTCAACGTGACTGTGTATTCTTTACGGTTTGCACATGATAGCCCCGTTTTCCTCTAAATTTTCAAAAATTCCAATTTCTATCGGGAGGATGGCATCTGTTCATAGCACAATCATTTCGCTCGCGTCACAACTGTTTGAACAAGTTGGTGCAGTGCCAGAATGCACTGTCTAGCACTGTTTTAGCGAAGTGACAGCGGAAGTGGTTTGCCATTGCTTGCAATTCTCAAGCCTGCCGCAGCTGCGGACGTCATCTTTACGTCACGCATGCGCTCGCGTCCGCGCTGCCGGTGAGCTTTTCTCTCCCCCAAAGCAATTATAATTTTCATCAGGCCACAACATTGTGCAGAGATTACCTCCACTTTGTTCGCCTGTTCTGAAACCATGTTTTCACTTGTGCATCACTCATCTTGAGTTCTTCCGCTAAAGATGAACGTTCCACTGAGTTCAAGTATTTCTGAGATGCAAATCGCTGTTCCAACATAGCAATCTGAAAACGTTTATCTTGAACGTTCCTCAAATCGATTTCTCACCAAACAACATAAGTTGGGAGGTTTATGGAGATCTAATAGTAAGTAGCATGGACTGCACCTGACTTTTGGTGAATGATGTCCGCACTTTTTTTTCTTTGTCGTATTTACTTGCATCGGATCCATCACTTCCCTCGTCTTGATGCGGACAACCACTTCTCTGAAGATCGAGTATATCATAGTATAAGAGGAGGAGCGTCAGGCGAAATAAGGACGCTCACCTGTAAGCGCCCATGCAACAGGTTATGAATGGAAAACGATGAGTTTTCCATGCTCACTAGCGCCAGAACGCACTTGGTAGAGCAGCCGCTACGAGTTCACGTTGATGAGGAGAATGAGACTCGGAACCATCATGAGGGTTGCTGTTAATGACGAACAACCCGTTCGTTTGCTATTAAAGGCGACAATGACATTGAATTAATGAAAATGAAAGTGGTGACAAAGCAAACCACTGATACAATTGCACATGCTCATCGCCATGTGTTATCTCACATTACAATTCAAATACTTCCGTGCATATTCAAAAAAAATCATTTGTTTTGTGCTTGCTGGATGAAGGTGAATTTTTAATAAGCAGCTTTTGCACTACAAGAAAAAGCCTTCATGAAAGTTCACGCTACATAATATCCATGTAATCCACTGCCGAGTCTTTTACTTCGTGACTGTTTACTAGGTTTGAAAAGAAATTTTGAAACGTTAAGTTCGCGCAGTTTCTGAATTTCTCCCAAAGGCTCTAGCATTTATCAATGGTGGTACATAAAAGGAGCTGATTGTGCTGCCTGTGGTGCTTCAAACAGTTTTTCCAAGAATAATTTGTATCGCACAAAACCAACTTCACCCGCGAGATTATTCGAGCGCTCATCCTGTGCGATTTTGTCTCAAGGCATCGGCCCACAAGAGGCGCTCAGCATCAGTCCCGTAACAGACGAGTGCACGTTCCTTCGAGTGGCGGTTTCAGGATGGCTCGAAGCTCCGCAGCGGAGAAATTGGTCCCTCTGACGCAAAGCACGACTGAAGTTCACCGTCATACCATCTACCAGAGCGTCTTCTTCTTTGGGGTCATCTGGAATTAGACGATTCTGAAAAATATGGTCAATGAGCACTGCACGCGTTCACCTACTGGACATCTGCAGCTACCTCCCTTCGCTCAGCATCGACTGTAGGTTGCCACATGGGCCACTGGCAAGGGAAAGTGGATCTGCTGTGCTAACATACGCGGCATCAATCGAGCGCAAAGTACGCTGGCCTTGCCATCTAGCCTTCCTAGGCTTGGAAAAGGCGTTTTACTACTACTACTACTTTCTCGGTCCTCACACAATTGAGCTGCTTTTAGGTTAGCGATCAACGGTACTCAACACTTAACTTTCCGTTTTACAATTTTTTGATTCATTTGCTGCTGTTTTCAACCGCTATCTTTTAAACGTACTTCATTACAATAGTGCTGAGTTGTGGAAATTTCTTCCCGCTGCCGCGACTCAAAACCATGCCAGTGAGAGATTATGCTACGAGACACGGTTGGAAGAGGACTCATGCATGATTCAGTATCCTTGAAAAAGTATTTTCCTGCATTCTGGTAATTTTGTACAGCGTCACTAACGTTTGTGGTGAGGTGTCATCCAAATTTTCGAGGACTTGTGCTTGTGCTAGTCCGAATTGGCCGATCGGTTGTATCGTACAAAGTCTTCGTTAGGGGTGGGAGGGGCTTACTGATGTTGCCATTTCTTTGACGCATTTTCAGCCTGGTCCATACACTTCGTCACTCGAGACCGCCCACACGGCCGATCCTGGTATTCGGTGAATAAGAACATACAACGATTAATGAGCGTTCTATAGCTAGAAATAAGGTAGCTAAGCTAAGCTAGAGTAGGGTTAGGGATATCTGCTTATGGCTCCTCTATTTCTTAAATTCCTGAAGGAAATACTAGTGAGTTATAGTGCTCTTAAGGCAGCCGTCTCTACGGAAATCCTGATTGTGCTGAAGCACTTTGACAGCCACGATCATTAAAACTATTAATTCGAGTGATTTTGAAAGTTGAACGGAAGAGATACAGTGTGCCGAATTTTATGCAGAAAACAAAATTCGAAAGCTCTTATTTCAAAAAGAGTTTATACGATGAAGATGCTGATGCGAAAATGCTAGATTTCTGTTACTGCTGTGATCACGTCCATTACGAAATTACCTCAAGTAGCTACTTGGCCATGCTATCGCCCCACTTGCAGTACTTTAGAAGCTCTAAAATCATAGTATCAATAGAAGTGTCAAAGTTGGCGTTCTAACGCACAACTAGTGCGACATCTGATGCGATTGTAGTGTTTAACTATAGCTTTCCGTGGATGAAAAGGAGTAGTGCTCTGAGTGCAATAGCGCTCAAGAGTCGTGCAAGATCACCTCCTGCGACAGTTTGATCCGTCGACAACTACTGCCATGATGCCGTTTGAAATGGTAAAATTTAGCAACGTGGCAGCGTTGAACTAAGCTTTGCATCTCAAGCACAGCTGTGTGTAATGCGAAAGATCTCGTCGCTAACCTGGTTCCTAAGTAGGATCAAGCGAGGCGTCGAGGAACACTTCGAAATACTATCTCCCCTCCCTCCATCTGCCGAAGTTCATGCAAGGTCTCCCTTCACAAGACGAAGCATGAAAAAGTTGTTCAACTTTCCCCAAAAATCTTTCTCCAAAAAAAAACTGCTACATTACCCTCTACCATGAAAGCTGTTCAGCAAGTGAAAAAAAGTCAAAGGAAAACCATTAACAACGTACTACCAACAAATGGAGCAAAAAACGGGCAACTAGTTATGGTAAGCATTCAAAGCCATGGCCGTATCTTTCCTTCCTTTATTTCCTTTAAAAGGTGCGGAATCAGCCCTACGCACAATATTTTCTCAACCTACATGTTCACCTTTTGGTTGACAGAAGCCTTGTAACCGCTTTGGGCAGCTGTGTCTTGATTTATCTTGGGCGTTTACCTTAGAGCGCTTACCAATTATTGAAATTTGAACACATATCCAGATGAGTACAACCTTCTAGGATGAAAGTTCAGTCTGATATCAGATTTAGAAGTTTTCTGATGAGCTCTATCTAACCAGTATTGAAATCATGAAAACCAATCAAACAATAAATACCAATGTAGGTTGATTGAAGGGGAAAACCCTAGATAAGTGCGAGTTTCCACACTTTCCAAAGCCACAACTTCCTTCAAATTCGTCAGATCTGAGAAGTTAATAAAGCAATGTAAACTAGAAGATTCGCGTCACACAATGGTTGTTTTAATGGCTCGATTCGTTTAATGTGCCAAAAACGACTACTTTGAGGATTTTTGTTAATACAACGAGGAAAGTTTGTTGAGAGGCGCGAGTTTTTACATTTTCCATGGCAATGACTTCTTCAAATTCGAGAAATCTGGAAAGTTAATAATGCATGTTGAAGTAGAAGATTTGGTCTATTCAATGGTTTATATCAAAATACTGTTATCTCTGAGCTTCATATCACTTTGTGTTGAAGATTGAATGTTCTTGAAGCTCTTCAATTTCCAAAATTTATTTCGGCATTGTTATGTTATGCCAATTTCCATTTCCACCCGACTCCGATAGGTCCTTTCTCCTCCCCATTCTGGTATGTATCGCTGTAATGTGTTCTTGTAATGCAAGGAGTTGATTGGTAGCATTATTGAAATTTAAGATTGGTCTGACGATGACATTAATGCCGAAAGCTTACCAATAAGTTGTGGAAATTGAAGAGCTTTAGGAACATTCAATCTTCAACACATATTCAATGGTTGTTGAAGTGGCTAGATTCGTTAATTATGTCAAAAATGGCTCGATTTTTGTCCGAGTACGGTGGAAAGGTTCTCCTTCGATGCATTGACGATCTTTCAGCGACAATAGCTTTTTCAATACGACGATGACGATCCTTGCAAAAGTGGGAGCAGATTCGGAAGAAACAAGCTATTCTCTTCCAACTAAATGTGAAAGCGTTCAGCAAATTCCAACTCTAACGACTGCTCCATGGATAGTAGATTCCTTCCTCTCATTTTACACAGCCCTTCCTCCCCTTGGTTATTCTTTAATCAAGATTCTCCCTTCAGAGCAGTTGAATCGCTCACTCGGGGACACGCCGTGTGCTTCTCATCCCTTCGAGTTCGTGAACTCATTTCAAAGATAAAATATCCGTCGGAAAACGTTCGAATTTGGGATTCTTCAACCTTGCCGTAATGAATTACTGGGGTAGCCTAGAATTGCCATGTGGACCCATTTTAACCGCGAAAATTTTATCAGTGAGTAAGCTTACTGTTGTTGGGAATCCTCCAGCCAAGCTTCCGAAGCATCGATCACTTATCGATATTTGAGTTTTTTTAGCACTTCGATGGTGAAGATCCTGCTGGCACCGATCCGGATCGGTCTCGTGCCAAATAAGATCCCCCTGTCGACCTGTCGAGGATTCCTCAACCCAGGCCTGACCTGCTCAAAAGACTGCTCAAAATTCCTTAATGGCCACTTGTCTTTTTGCCCAGTCACGTTAACAGGAATTTTCAGAATGCTTCTTGTGGTGCCGATCTGTCATTTGATTCTGATCAATCAAACAAGCCGATTTTACACGCTGTTTTGAACTACAGCGTACAATGACAATCCATTCCAACCAGCCGTTCCGAGCGACCCTCTTACTTGCACAGGTACATCTATACCATCTCCTTTTGAGGGTATAGATAGCTCGATCAGAACCTCAGAGCCTTTCTTCTCCAGTTTCACTTTCATGTTTTCTACCTTGACCTCTCTCCTCCCCTTCTCACTGGGCTCCCCCTTCTTGAACGACTACAATGGCATTGCAAGCCCCTTAACAACTCGGTTGTTCAGCGATGCACAATGAAGCTGTGCCGGTTGGACATGACACCTACTCGAGGAGATAATGCGAGACATCTTGCTCAAAGACAACTACCCTAGGGCACTGACAACGCAAAGCCAGTAACAAGATTCACGCTTTCAATGTCTCAATTACTTTGAATATTTCTTGTTCCAATACGCCGAATAAAAGCTTCATTGACAGAGCTGTGAACTCTCAGTGAACTAAAACATGATGCATATAAACGAAAACAACGAAAAAATCAAAGTGAAACGAAAAATGACAGTACACAGAACAAATCGGAGACGTTGCTCACATGATAACAAGTGACAGGAGAAGCAAGAAAACACAACTTTGGCACTCTGAAATACGATTAATGGCATTTTTTTAAAGGCGAGTAGAAACTTAACAATCACAAAGACAAAATTACGACACTACTACATAAGCATATATTGAGATAGCAACTAACGATGCTATAGTTGCTATCCGTCTTCGAAGTTTTCGTTCTGAACTGGGAACACAATTACTCTGCCACCATAGTTATACTACACCTTGTAGTTCGAGTTCGTCTTCCAGTGTCCATTCAGCTCCGAGAATCGATTTCTCGAGAAGTTATATACATATAGGCAAAGTGGTGGTACAAATGAAACTAGTTATGAGTGCCGCCTGACACTTTCCAGCGGCAAAAACAATAAGTGCCAAGATATCCAGTCGATAGCATTCAAGGCTTGTGCGCTTGCCTTCAGCAATTCGAGTGCAATAGTTGAGAAATATTAAAAAACATCATTTTTTTATTCGCTAAAATCCAGTGAATATTGCCAATAGGTACATATCCGACGCAATCCAGAGAGGTATGACAATGTTGGCTAAGGACCTAAACAGTCGTTGCAGGAGTTGTGCGTAGCAATCTTAAAATACAAGACTTATATTCTGGAAAAGCCAAACCTTCGTGGGATGAAGAGAGAAAACCGGAGTCGAAAATGTATTGAGGGCCTGTGCGCGAGCCGCGTACGGAGCACATGTGATGAATGATGAGGATTTCTAAATTCCTGATAAGTGACCAGGTCACTACTCAACGAGACTCGAGTAAGTATTCATTAGTGAAGCGAAGCAAGTAGGAGAGGATAAAAGGATAAAGGATAAAGCATTGATTGATGATCCATTTCTTTTGGGATGCCGATGATCAATCCCTTCTGGGATGTGGCACGTGTTCTACTTTCACTTTTAAACTCGTGGAGGCAATCTGAATGCGATGTGGCCTATACAATCACTTGCGGAGCCAGCAGATGTACAAGTCAGTGTTTCAATCTTCCTAGACAAGACTGGTAGCAATTAATCGACCCCGGAGGGATGGAAGGCTTGGTTGGCTCAAGCGACGCACAACCCGTGATTTGATCCCCGGACCGCGAGCGTGATAAGTGTGCCATGCGTCACTACACCACTTTCGCCCTAGCAGAGTGGGAAAACATGAATAGAATCCAACATTCTAGCTCGCGATGAATTGAACCTATTCGCCCTCCTTCACGTGATAGGGATTACATACGTCATAAAATGATCCAATATCGCTTCATTGCCTAGGAACCACTTAATGGTGCACTAGTGGCCGTCTTCGTATGGAAGTTTGGCGGAAGCGACCGTCCTTACAGGGCGTGCATACCATCCCGGTTTCTTTACATACGATCCGTTTTGATTCAATCCGCTTTCCGAGAGGTTTATGCGAATCTCCTATTCGTCTATTCACTAAAGTCACGGATTCTAAACTCCTCCTTTTAATCACCATTCATTGACTAGGAATCACTGAATGTTTTACTAGTGCCCACGTCATCTTGTGTGGAAGTTTTGCGGAAGCGCTCATCATTTTATGGCGCGTAGACCATCCTGGCTTATTTTTACATAGGTTCTTTCTCACATCGCTCTCCGAGGGTTTCATGTGAATCGTTTACATGCCTGGTGGCTCTAGTTACAACTTCGAAGCACTCCTTCAATCACCGCCTCGATACCGAAGAACTACTGAAAGGCTCAGTATCGGCTACGTCGTCATGTGTGCAAGTCTCGTGAGAGCACCCCTCTTTGTAGGGCGCGTAGAACATCCCGGCCTCCTTTTTACATACGCTTCGTTTTGATTCACCTCGCTATTCGACGGTTGAATGCGAATCGTTCATTCATCCGGTTATTCCAGTCGAAATTCTAAACTACCTCTTCAGTCACCGCTTTATTGCCTAGGAACCATTGATAATTCACTATTGGCCACGTCATCTCGTGTGGAAGTTCCGCGGAGCATCCTTTCTTACAGGGCGCGTACATTGTCTCGGGTTTCTTTATATTGGCTTCGTCCTCGCCCCGCTCTCCGAGGTTTCAGGTTTCAATATCAGCGCCTGCCCTTCTCACTGTTGAAAATCTGAAAATCCAATAAGTGCATGATGAATGTATATGTGTTGGCCGCACTCAGAGAACAGATAATGGAGAATAATGAAACCAGATTTTCACTGACCAAAATGTTTCGAGCTCGAAGAACAACCGTCTCCTGAACAGGGAATGTTTTGCAAAGGACGATGCTCGAAAAGGTGCGTGCCCAACGTTGACACGTCAGATCCTGAAGAAAGGTATCCACAACGGACATGACGCGAAATCTCCTGTTTTGAGGAGGTTGGTGAATGTTTTAGAAACTCAAAGTATCATTCTCGTACTGCACAGCAATATAATGCATAGTTAAAACCGCTCTCCGTGGATTCCATGCGAACCGTTTATTCGCCCGGTGACTCGAGTCACCGATTCTGAACTACTCTCTAAGTCACCTCTTCATTACCTAGGAGCCAGTGAATGGCTCACTAGCGGCCACGTCATCTTGTGTGGAAGCTTCGCGGAAGCACCCGTCCACACAGGGTGCGGGTCCGATCCTGGCCTTCCTCGCTGCTTCTCGAATGCTTGGCAAGTTAGGATTACATGTGTGCTATGGTGACAACCAGCGATATGTAAGCCTTTCAAAAGAAAAGTTGTCATTTCTTTCTTGCAGGGTCGCAACGGTCATACGATGTACCTTTGCTAGCACACCGTCCCATGGAGGATGACCAGGTATATTTTGCCACCTATTTGTTCCTACCATTCTAGCTATGAGATTCGAATGAAATCAAAGCTGGATCGAAATTACCTAATTTTTCAAAACTGCAGCAGTTCCAGCTTCATTGGAACATTTGGCCGTGTCTATGAGCGCAGGTAGATATTGCGCGCTGGAACCCCTCACGACGCGACAATGATTGGCACAGCATGATGTGAAGCTTCGATTATATTCGGAGCGTACACGATGTCTGGCGTCACTGAAAAGAAAATATCATATACGATCGAATCAATCGAAACGAAAAAAGGCGAAAATGAGGAGATTCAGAAGAAAATGACGAAATGGCAAGATCAGCAGGTTAAGTCAACAAGATAGCAATGATAGTCAAAATATGACAACGTCGAACACAAGCATAAATGTTATGTTATCAACATAAATGTTTGATAATGGAAAAGAACAAATAAGCAGGTAAATATCGGAAACCATAAATAGAACAAGGTGCCTTGTCGGGTGGGAATACGAAAGGCGCGAAATGTATGTGGATATTGGCGCTCGCTGTTATGATGTCACTGGAACCAACGATGAAGTCATGAACGAAAAGGATCTCTCCTTCCCTCCGAGACTTATCGATAGGCGTCTATCGTTCGATAACATATATTGGAATGATCCAGCATTACCATCATAGGTAGAAAAGACAGCAAAGGGAAAGTGATTATCGATTCACATTACATCATTGGGCGGTAGCCCCCTCCCCTACATTTCGCGCCTACCATATTCAAAAAATCGCGTGCTATGCTGACAACTATTCCACCTGAAATGGTATGGAAAATAAGCAGACAGCAATGAGCATATAAATGGAGGAAACAGCTCTGTAAGGGCAGGCGATTTGCAAATTATGAGATATGAAGTTAATTTGAAGTGGTGCACGAAAAGAAATAGATGCACCACCAAAGTGTACTTTTCCACTCGATAATCTGAGAAGACCACCCTGAATACCTCCTACAACGACAGTCTACTTTAACTCAAAATAAATTACTCAGTGTAAAATTCAAGCATCACCAGGCAATAAGATATACCCAACTCAACGAATATGTCAATTATAACGCTGGGTTCGCACTTTGCGTCTAGTTTTCCACTGAAATGCAATACTGCCGGAATATTACCTTCAATATTACCTCCACCCCAACTCAACAAGAATACTTTCAAGGATGGCCAACGAATTTGCGACGCTGAATCCGACGAATGCATACGGAGCAAATTGGATCACTCTTTAGCTCCAAGCTGGATCTGGAGGGAAGGGTCACACAAAGTTAAGTAAGGGCGTGCGAAACGCTCACGAGCTACTCGAAGAGCAACAAACAAAATAAAACATACACAAACAATCACAAATCAGTGGAGGGGATTAGAGCGTCAGATTCCTGTGTATCCATGGCTTCATCGCGTGTAGTGCCATGATTGTAAAATTATGATAAATGGCTCTGAACACCGGTGCTAGTACTCCTCACTCATAGTTGAGCAAACAGGTGTCATTTTTAATCCATGCGTTCTCGAGCTTCCGCGCACAATCACCAATAGATCCAAAACACAATCAACAATCCATTTCAGCGCTCAATCAGCAATACCAACCATTTCATCGAGCTGCATACTTCACGGTATTACATAGTGGCCCACTTGTGGATATAGATTGCGCACTCTGGACCTCGAAATCTTTCACATCCAATCTCAGTTGCGAATTTTTCTTTTTATTTCACCAGAACCTCTTTTCCTTCTCACTGGGACTACGCTCTCTCTTCGGAAGATACGGTCACACTCAGGGTCAAAAGTTACGCTGGAGAAATTTCGGAGATTTAATGTCCCACTCTTTAGCGAGCCTCGTCTACTACCCCTCCCCCGCTTAGACACTTATAATGTAATGTTCACTTGATAGTTGTGAGTGTTTGCGTACTACTTCGCGCGCTAAACCAGCGCGGTGGCGCCGCGTTTGCATTGTCGCGCACAATCATCCTCTCAGCCCAGCAGAATCCCATCATCTGTGCGGTACGGGGGGGGAGGGGGTGGAGAATTGAGAATCCGCAGAAATGCGCACAACTTCATTTGAGAGTTTGTAGTTTCCGTCAAATAAGCAAGTGTGCGAAGTGGTATGAAAATTCTTAAACTGCAGATTGTGTTCTTTCTACAAAGTATTCAAACTTTTGTGCAGTTTCATTTCTTCAGAAAATCGCCCCGTTGGGCCGTTTTTGTTCACAGCCCGTTTCTTTGGCTTTTAACACGTTTGCGAGCGCCGCCGCCGCACAGCAAATCCATGGATTTCGAGCTGTAAATAAGCTATACTTAGATGCGATGAAATGTTTTCATTAATGTCCGATCTGTTTAACTAACCGGGAGTTACAGTAATGGAAGTTCGATCGAATTGGTGTGTTAGGCCATGAAAAGGCAATTTTTGCTAACTTCCGCTTTATGGTTCAAGAATTGAATTAAACGTGATTGTTTCGGTAAAATCACATATCTTCCCATACGAATAGGTGTGTATTCGCCTCTTTTATTCCTTTTTATCAACATGTTTACGTTAATGATAAGAAAATGAGGAATGAGCTGAACAGACATGTCCGTATCGTCTTGAAAATCTCTGCGAAACTAAGGAATATTTGGCCTTTTCATGAACCATGTGTTTTTTAAGTATGCTAAGGTATGTCCTATAGATGAGTACAAAGACCTTGGTAATAAGTTGCGCAAGCGCAAGAAAAAGGGATGACTTGGGTGGGACGCGTTACCGCGTCACAAAGTTCCACGAGGTGTGCAAGGTGGGACGCGTTACCGCATCACGCTGTCGTCAACGTGTTAATGACTATATTTTTCCTCAGACTCAACCTTTTGCAAAACCCCTGGAATAAACTAGAAGGTTAGATATTTTTGTGAAAACTTGAATTCTTTCAAAATTGGTGGAGTCAAAAATCGCCCGATGGACCGTTTTGGGAAACTCGCGGTTTGATTTTTCAGAGCGCTGGTTTTCTGGCTTTTCAAGGTTACAGCCTTCTTCAGATTCAACTTTTTGTGCTTCCCGTCCTCCTGAAAGAACCTAGAAGATTAGAAATTTCTTAACAATAATTTATCTCGCTCCAAAGTGATTCGATCAAAAAATCGTCATATCAAACCGTTTTTATTCCATGAATTTTCGGAGCAACCCTGCTGAAAGCACGAGTTCTAAACAGTCAACCTCACATATTCCAGATAAGATATTACTGAGCTATTCCTCTACTCATAATTCAAATATCTTCTTTTTGAATATCTGTTGACTCTTCTGATACAAGATTTATTGGTTAGCTTTCGCTGTAATAACTGCCTCTTCAGACCTACATGACTTAAGCATATTACGATACTTAGAATCTACGACATGAATTAAACAAACATCAACTGCCCAGGCCGATGCTCTCGTTAATGGAGTACTCCGCAAGGAATATTTTGAGACCACAAGCAAACTACTATACAAATCAGGGCTATTGGCAACAACAGAAAGATGAGCCTCCCTAGAGCAGCCGCTAACGGAATAAAAACCACCGGGACTGAGCATTACATGACTATTTCACGGTAATGATTCTTATTCACCGTTAACTCACAAGCCGCATCGCCTCCATGAACTCCTCCCTTTTGATTATTTCTAGAGACAGCCGTATGATAGCGAGCAATTCTTCAAAGAAACCTCTTGCGAGCGCTGTAGCGCGATGGCCTTTACTGGTGGAGTCGGTTCTCGGGTATGGTAAAGCGATGTCGCGAAAAGCCCTTGTTTGAATAAGGCGAAGGATTCCGCAATGCCCGCATATGTTCATCAATCCTTTTGTGTATGGCCTCCCACATACTTCCGACCCCACATTTCACATGTGACCAAATGAACGGTTCCTCGCGGCTGGCAGATCTTCGTTTCCGTGCAGAGAGAACAGTCATTTCAGCCTCATTTTTCTTCGTTAGGTCTCGATGATGTTAGCAAGCTTTTGATGTTCTTCAGTGGACGAAGCACTAGCTTTATGGAAAGATTTGCCGATTTAGCGATTTGGTTCACTTTCCTCGTAATCCTCTCATCCACACACAGTAGCACCAGTGGGATTCCTCCCTGAGCATAGCAATGACGCCATGATCGTGGGTAACATGTCGAGTAATTGTTCTCTTCCAATATTCTAAAAATGTTTCGCTCCACTTCTGCTGATTCTCGGGTGCAAATCCTTGACTTCGTCGTGATAGGATTTTGTATCTTGTTTGCCTTCGGTGGATGAGCACTACCAGAGTGCAGAATGATATTTTTGAACATGCGCTCTCTATACCACATGACCTCCTTGGTGCCATGGCTCAACCGAATCTTCGCATTGAGAAATGGGAGAAAACCACACTCATCTGGATACTCTACCGTAAAGCGTATGTTGGGATCACACGAGTTCAGATTTCAAAGCATCGTGTTCATCGCGGCGGTAGAGCCCATCACAAATACACCATCTACGTATTGTTTGTGAAACTCAATTTTCGCGATCAGAGATCTTCTGTTTAAGCGACCCAAATAGACGATGGCCAGAAGAGGTGCAATTCTAAATCCTATGGCCAAGCCTCGTTTCTGTGAATAGAGTTCCCCATCAAGTTGAAAAATATTACATTTCAATGCCGAAATCTATTGGGTTGTCTCATAACTCCTGTCTCAGCCTTGACACTTCTGTTTATTCAAGTCTTGTCTCTTCTAGCGAACAGCTGATCAACATCATAACCACCATCATAGTCAATGATATGCGTGCATTTGCTAGGGAACGTTTGGAAGCTCACCGCTCAGAATGAGTGAAGCTGGCAGTAGAAAAATTTGGAGAGGTCGCTTTTGGGTTGTCATATCCCTTGTCTTTTTTCTCTGGCAGATGCTAATTCCAGCCGCAGCGGAGGCGATAGCCCGATGGAGCGATGCCATTGCTATGCGGTGGATGAGGTATTATGACCCTGGCTATCTATCTCAGAACGCGGCAACTGGCATTGCAGTGTGAGGTCGGGGGTTCTATTGGAGAAAAAAGATTCTAAGACCTTTCTGACGGTTTTCCCGAAATACCGAACCCAGCCTAGATAGCTACTCTATGCTGACTTTCACAATGCTTGTCTTCATACAGTGAAGTGGTTCCCAAACCAGGCCACCCAGCGAATATAACAAGCCGAGAGTGATGTTCTCAGAATAAAGAATTCAGGTTTTTGATTGAGCTGGGGCTTCCTGTCTACGAGGTAGCCATCTCTCATCTCCATTGGCGACGACTAGAGAGGGCTCCTTATTCGGAGGTAGAATGAATTTTTTCCTGATGGTCAGACGTGCTTCTCGCTCATAATCGACCGAAGCATACGGTTTCCATAAAAACTTCATTCTGCTGCACTTCTTTCCATCCTTATGGCGTGTACTAGCGCATCGGTTGAGCCTAGATACCTGCTACAATAACCTGGTAGTAGCGTCCGGATGCACTCCCAATTCATGGTGCGAGGGGACCTCATGAAAAGTGATCCCATGCTCATGAAAAGTGATCCCATGCTTCGAAGCTCGTTGCGTCTGCCGTTGCGATTGGACCACTAGCTCAGTGCCCTATCAATAGCAGAGACTGGGTCAAACACAGTGTTGATCTTCGCTGCTGTCCTCCTAGCAATAGGGTTCATTTGAGGATCTTGAAGCATTATCATTCATAATTGCCACTGGCTTATTTTATTCCTAGTTGGTTAATCCGTTACTTGCTCGAACTCATAAAGCCACATTGTCGAAGCTCTTGAAGCATACTTCAACATAATAACGTATTTCGCAACAAAACGGTCTTGAACAGAAGAGAGTTGAATTTGAGTAGAAATGAGACAGGAATTATGTGACAACTCAAAGATATTCTTCATTAAAATTATTTGAAATTTAATAATTGATAATAATCAATTTGATAATCATTTAAAATTTCCATGACATTAAAATGTAATATTAGGGTTGTGAAATCTCCAGGGATGCTTTTTGAACATCCATTGTGAAGCGTATGTAAACCTTAGTCGATGATATCTTCAGAGCATTCCCGCCGAGGGATTTCGCAGCGATATGGCTCAGGAATCGTCTTTGACTGAGAGCATGTTTGACCACTCTTCATTCTAAAGCCCAGAAAACGCATGAGAGGAAGCGATGCGGCAAGAACCATACGTCTAGCAATGGAATTCAAGGTGTCTTGTACGACATGGCAAACGTTTGGTTGCCGATGTCCAGAAACTTGAGAAAAAGGCCCAAAGTCGGTCAGTCGGTTACACTAAGTAAAGAGTATCTTCTGGAGTTGTCTGAAAACACTCTGTGGGGCTATGCACGATAGCGGCTCTCCCACAGTTATCAGAAGGCATTAGCCATCACTCAACAGCTCTTCGAAAAGAAGGGAAATTATGGGAAAACGAGACTCAGTGACAAGGGTGACAACAGCCTTCGGCAAATTCCTACAAATTTTGCATGAGCATTTTGATTTACCGTCTATATCTTATTTGATCCGACTAGTTAGTCGGTGGTAGCAAGTAGTGGGTTCTTTAAGTAGACCACACTGAGAAGCGCCACTGGCTCGGACGCGTAGAATCGAAGATTTCGACATTGATCCCAGCACTGCAACATTGGAGGCAACTTTCGAAGTTGGAACTGCCAGAGATTCGTTAACCGACAGCTCCGACCAGCGAGCTGCACTGCTGCTGTAGTTCGATAATGTGGGCAAGCCGATGAGATCTCCAGCACTATGCTCGGAAAACATTATAGTTCACTTTATCCAGACAGCGACCGTCAAGGGATTGAAGAAAGTCCAGCCCAAGCCCCTTGTGGGACGTTCTGTCTCGCCGACTGTGTTCAGCAGATCCGCCCCAACAGAATACCGTCTGCTTCGATTGCTGTTGATGCAAGTAAGAGAGGGAGAGCTTCATGATCCGGACTAGTGGAAAACGGACTTCTTCAAGTTTTCCGCCTCGAAAGCTCAGAATTCCTTAGCAAACGGCATCCACAAGTCCCCACTAAAAGGGAATACGTTGACGATTACGATGGGGCATATGATTGAAAATTGCGGGCTGGGCTAAAGTAGAAAAGTGGATTTGAAAAAAAAAATCGACAAATAGCCAAAGACTTTTCCGGAACCTAATATTTTCCAATTTGATGGAGAACCCTATTCACAGGAACGATTCTTGACTATGGAACTAAGAACTGCACCTCTTCTGGCCACCGTCTATTAGGATCGCATAGAAAGAAGATTTCGTCACGGGAGTAGCTTTTTTATAAACGATACGTAGAAGATGTGTTTGTGATGGACTCTACCACCGCGATGCACATGATGCTTTGAAATATGAATTCGTGTGTTCCAACATAGAGTATCCACGTGAATGTGGTTATCTCGCGCTCCTTCATACAAAGGTTCGATTGAGCCATGGCACCGAGGAGTTTGTGTGGTATAGTAAGCCTATGTCCAAGAATATCATTCTGCACTCTCGTAGTACTCATCCACTGTATATGAAAGCAACGTGATACAAAATCTTACAACGACGAAGTCAAGGATTTGCACTCGAGAATCAGCAGAAGTGGAGTGAAATATTTCTAGAATATCGCAAGAGAACGGTTACTCAACATGTGACCCACGATCATGGCGTCTTTCTTTGCTGATGGAGAAATCCCACTGGTGCTACTGTATGTGGATGAGAGGATTACAAGGAAAGTGAACCAAATCGCTAAATCAGCAAATCTTTCCATAAAGCTAGCGCTTCGTTCACCGAAGAACAACAAAAGCTTGCTAACATCATCGAGACTTAATGAAGAAAAATGAGGCTGAAATGACTGTTCTCTCTGCACGGAAACGAAGATCTGTCAGCCGCGAGGAACCGTTCATTTGGTCACATGTGAAACGTGGGGTCGTGGGGTATGTGGGAGGCCATTGCACAAAAGGATTTATTGAACATATGCAAGCATTGCGGAATCCCTCGTCTTATTCAGATAAGGGCTTTTTGCGAGATCGCTTTACCATACCCGAGAACCGACTCCACCAGTAAAGGCCATTGCGCTACACCGCTCGAAAGAGATCTCTTCGAAGAATTGCCACAGGCGCTCGCTATCATATGGCTGTCTCCAGAATTAAACAACAGGGAGGAGTTCATGGAGACGATGCGGCTTCCGAGTTAACGGTGAATAAGAATCATTACCGTGAAATAGTCATGTACTGCTCAGTCCCGGTGGTTTTTGTTCCGTTAGCGACTGCTCTAGGGAGGCTCATCTTTCTGTTGTTGCCAATAGTCCGATTTGTATAGTAGTCTAATTGTGGTCCCAAAATATTCCTCGCGGAGTACTCTATTAACGAGAGCATCGGCCTAGTCAGTTGATGTCTCTCCACTTCATGTCGTAGATTCTAAGTATTCCAACATGCTTATGTTTTGTAGGTCCGAAGAAGCAGTTATCACAGCGAAAGCTATTCAATAAATCTTGTATCAGAAGAGTCCTCATCAACATATATTCAAAAAGGAGATATATGACTCACAGCTTCCTTCAAAATCAATTTTATGAGGAGTAATGGTGCCATGACATCGTGCAAAAGCTTTATGCTTCATGACAGATACTGAACCCTTTTCAGGAAGCGGACAGGCCATTTTTTTTCAATTTTCTCGTAAGACCTTGGCAGTCAATCTATCGAAGTGCTTACTCTTATACTAACCAGGTCCAGTTTGAAGACATTAGTTTCTCGAGAGCATATTCTTACACATGAATAGTCGAATATGGACACAATCACAGTAGACTTTTCTGCTCTGAGATGCGCTATGCACTGGTTTGTGGTGAATAGTTGGAGAAGCACTCACAAATTATTCACCTCACCTACGTATTGCGACGTTGACCTGCGGATACCCCCTTCTTTCGGTTGTCAAGCACGACCCCTCGTGGGACTTTTTCCAACGGACGGTTGACCCTGTTCACACTCCAACCGCCCTCACACAAGTGGGTTGCTTAACGATGCTACGACGAAGCTATGCCGGTTGGACTCCCCACCTGATTGAGGAGACAATACAAGGCAGCTCACGCCAAGATAACTACCCTGGTCCCCGAGAACGATAGGCAGTACTAAGGTACTCGTCTTCCCTTTCTTGTTTCCATTATATATTTGTTTTTTGTTGTGATGAGCTAACGCAACTTACTCATTAAAGAACATGTACAATACTGCTGCATCAAAATACTTCGTGTAAGACATCATTCCTGTTGAAAATGGACCAATTGTCTTCGTATCTCATCAGTGACCATTTTTTCTTCGTTTTACCCTGATAGGACCGGTTCTTAACCGGAAGAGGGATTTCAAACTGAAACATAACAAAAATGATTGCACTTCGAGTTCGGCAAGTAACAGGAGTGCTATACTCTACTAGTGGGGCCTTTTTAGGCCCCTGCCTCATTGGTCAATGTCTAGCTTGAAGAAGGACTTCACGAAAAGAACGAAGTTCGGAGAAGGAAGAAATTGCCTAGTGGGGAGACGGCGGACCTCTTAGGATGCGGACAGACACACAATCGGCAGCGGAAGATTTGACCTCGGAGAGCTAGCATGGCTCAATCTTGGCTAGTCCGGCGATCTCCGCCCACCGTCTATCTAGTCACTTGCCACAGGTCATACGCGGCGAGTGATTAGATAGAGCGTTACATGGAATAGGGCACAACGACTGGAGTGACATCAATGCCGAGATCGAGTGGAAAGGAAAGGGTCCCATTTTTGGGTTCTAGGCCGTTTCTCATGGTTTTTCCTTCTTTCTGGTACCACTCACCATCCCTAGCTTAATTTGGAATGATTTGCTTTTCCATCGAAAATTCTGCCTTTGAAAATCAGACCAAAATCTGTTTTTTAATTGAAAGAAAGCCTCAAGGAAGCTATACATTTGGGATCGACATGGAATATGCTGAGCATATTTATAAAGAATTTAAAAGGAACCCTCTTCAAATTTTGACTTTTCCAGTATGGGTTATGTTTTCTGCCCAGCCACCTTCTCCAGCTACAGGCAATATTAATGAACCACTACTATCGCACCATGTCTCACACTGGATCTCACAATTAGTCTTGGAACGCCATTACCACGACGATTCATATGCTTCTCAAGCATTTCAAGTAGGACGAAGTAATGAATGACCGGAAAGGTCTTGAGGGATCAGTTTGATGGACATGACCACATTAGTTACAGAAAATTCGCATTTTGCGTAGTAGTCCGCACCAACGCGGCACCATCATCCTATAAACTCTTTTTGAACTCAGAATTTATTTTGCTGTTTCTATCGATCAGGCATGATGTATCGCTGCTCTCCACTGACCTCTTTTAGGGGCCATTCAGGGGATGAACTTCTGTTCGGCAGTGCCGTGTCGATTCATACCAGATGCCTCCACTCTGGCGTAACTACGCTTGCGTGTGTGGTGCTCTCTGCCCGTGGTTGGTTGGTGTATGGTGGTAGACACAGTTAAGCTTCCAAACAAGTACTAGGAAGCACGTGGAGGCGATTCGGGCCGTTTCCAAAGAACAAAGTCTCATGTCCACGCCGGGTTGGCTTGACTATATCTGACGAACTCTTCTTCTTCAACTCTGCCGTTGGGCTGGTTACCCTACGGGACTATAGGATAACCAGCCCAAAGGCAGAGATGGTAAGCTTCTCGAAGGAATTTGATGTGCCGGAAACAGTAACCTGATTGAGCCTCATTCTTCTGAGCCTGAGAGAGCTCCCAATGCGGCCCGAATCGCATTGGGTAGGCCTCTATAGCAGTCCTACGCTGCCGGGAGAAACGAGGATTTGAATATCGGAAAGCTACCCTGAAGTTCTGATTCTTGTATTGTATCGAAGCACCTCACAGTGGCAGAAAGTTTTGATCAACTAGAGAGTCTGAAAGTTTTTCTTAAGATGGTGTTGTTTCTGACTGACACATAATTGTAGGCTTAATTTACCCTCGTTTTAGCCCCCTACTTGCGCGCGGCGTTGGGTTAACCCATAACGGACGGCGTGCGCCACATGGTGGCGCACGACCATTGAAATGAATTTTTTTCATTTTTGAGACATTTCAAATAATAATGATATACCACTATGCACTCACAACCATGAAGAATAACATACGTTTCCAGGAACAGAACAACTTCATTGTTGGTAAATTTACAACATACTCAGTAAGAGCACCTTCATTTACATTCATTCCTTATTATTCGCTACATTTCAAAAGTAAGCATGTGTAGCATTCTAACAACAATTAGATGCGACAGTTTCTGTGGTACGTTTGAATACATTCCAAACAAGAAAAAACTCGCATACTGAATTTTCGTCGCGTTCTGCGTGGGATCGCGCATGTGGCGCCCCAGGATTTTGTGAGGGTTTCATAATGATTGACATAGCGCATGCTTGCGACCCCTGTTGTTCCTGAAACTCCAAAGAAATGAATAAACATAAAAAACTAACTTTCTTAAAAATAGTGATAAAGAACCTGCACCAAAGAAATCATGACCAATCGTGACGATAAAAAGGGAACAGAGGGAATCAACGAAGAGATTTCTGCGAAATATGACTGGAATCTGCACGCAATCCGATGCGAGGATACCCGTAAGAACACAGGGAAGACACAAAGCACAAGAGCTCGTCAATCAGTAAGAATAAGAATAGAAAAAAGGCAGGAAATTCCTTGCGTAGAGTTTTCTGACATGACCTCATTCAGCTTTCGCGCGTAAAAGCTTGGCAGTGGTCCGCTATCCAGTACCTTCCCTACAAATATACCATCTCTACCTAATATGTAGTTGCGCGGACTCCAGATTCATCCCCGGACATCACGCGTTCCAGGACGTGTGGTGTCCGGGGATAAATCTGGCGTAGCTTCTTTTTGTTCACTAAACCTGCTCTCACTGGAGTGTCGTATCAGATAGAGGGCTACATGGACTCCAACTGCTCCAATTCCCTTAAGTTCAGAAAGTTCGTATACAAAAAACATGGATTCCAACGTTGCACAAAAGCTGCCCTGGGTGCCGGCGTGCGCCACCATGTGGAGCACGCGCGAGAGGCGGTAAAAAAGCCGGCCGTCTGTTATGGGTTAAATCGGTCGTTACGGTAGGAGAGTGATGACGGAAGTGGTGCAGCTAGGTACGTCAGCTGCTCCGCCAAAACGGCTGGTTTGCTTACCTCAAAACTGAGCCTTCGAGAGAGGACGGATCTCGGAGCTCCGACCTCTGTCCAAGGCTTATTGCTGAGGTGAGCATCGAATGGAGGCGGTTCAAAGGACCGAGTAGTAGTAGTTCGTCGACCGCCCGGGACCCCATCACCTCCCCATCATTCAGCATACAGCCCCAGCAGAAACGTCAAAAGGGCTGGTTTGCTTACCTCTTTGCAAACGACCAGCCAGGGAGTGGTTCACTAGGACAGAGCGACTTATCCGCTACTCGCGCGCGAAACGCTTGATTAGTGATGGAGCTAGGGTCCCGCGGCGAAAAATGTTCCGCGTGCGAAAAGCGGGAAAGTCGCTTTCTGTCCTAGTGAACCACATCCGGGTTCTCACAACAAAAGAAAGTTTGGTGCGTGAAAAGCGAAAAAGCCGCTTTCCGTTCTAGCAAACCACATCCGTCAGACCAAAGACTCGAAGGCCAAAAAGCCCAAACAAAACTTGCCGCGGTCTTGGTTAGGTTACAAGGGCTCTGCCTTTATACAAGGCCGTAAGCACGCCGCATTTTTTGGATACGGTAGGCACGCAATGTATGCGCAGAAGGACTGATGCCCACTGAAATGACGAGAAGAAACGCTATGAAGGAACTCACACAGTCCAACTTTTCCCGCATGTCAAGTGAAGGCCCTCACCCCACCCCATAGGTTTGCCATAACCCCCTGGCTCACGACTTGTAGCCAGCAGTCCTAACATTACATACGTTGTCCGCCTACCATATCCAAAAAATCGACGTGCTTACCGCACTTGTGTGGCACTCAAGCTCTATTCAAGGTAAAACCGCACAATTTATCTTGCAGCAAGTACACTACTTTCATAAATGAGTCCACTCGCATGTGGTCAAAATATCCGACAGCGTGGTGGTAGAGATGAACGCAGCTGCATGCTATGGTCGCGAGCAGAAAGCCTGGCGGCACTACGGTAGCCGTCCGCATTCTCTCCCAATCGATAACTATCGACTTACTGATGGTTGCCTTGTCTTTGTGTGCGGTATAAGTGTGGTTCCGATCCTCGTGTAGTTCTATTTATATATGTTTTTGAATTGCTGCTACGTTCATTACATCGATCAACTAGTCCTTTTCTCTAGCCCTCATTCATTCTTTTTAAGTTTCATCGAGAAGTCCTCGGAAGATGAAATGGTGGGCGAAGATTGATTTTTCCGAGTCGAATTTCTATGGGGCGTTTTTCCATATTTTATCTGTTTCTATGGTGAGTTGAGCAAAGCTATCTTTCAAGTTTTCGAAATGAATCCAGGAAATCTATTTATGACCTTCTAAATTGTTGAATTTGCCAGTTATTAACCATTATAGGCAATATGTTCCCTTTTATCAAGTGAATGGATTCTGATTGAAGAGCCAGCTCTCAATTCAACTACAGGTAGTGAAAATAGTGGTCTATTTTTCGATGTTTCACGCTCCGATCATTGCACAAACATTGGTGAGTTTTTTTTTTACTGAGATAATTTCTATCCAAATTCACAAATTGCTTCACTATTATTTGGTGGATCTTTGAGGTTGTCGAGATTTTTGGCATCCTGCTCGATTTGGTGGTTTCTTAGACAAGAAAGGGAAGACCCATATTGCCTTCCATTCTAATGATCGTGGTTTGTTTGAACCTTATTTTTCTAACCCAGCCTTTCCTTTCTCGTGATATAATTTCTTTTTTTTTCATTCAAGGTCGTATACACTATTTTGATTTTGTTTCAGTGCTCTTGGATTGTGTCACTCCAATGGTGGCCAACCTTTTCTACGTCCTGATCGCTCTGTGTTTTGTTATTGCTCTGACATCTTCATTGTCATTCATAATGAATCTGCTCCCTCCGCCAAGTGGTTTCCTGCAATGGTTGAAGCGCAACACTATTTTCGAAATGTGCAATAGTAAGTTGATTTGAGCCTTCCATTACTGTTGAGTGCAAACACGATCAATATTGACAGGTTCGAAGTTTAAAATATTCTTTTATGTGATTGACTTCTGTTTTTCGTATCACATTTGATATATTTCCCCACGAAAATTCCCCACGAAACAGCCATGGAAGTCTCATGTATCGCCGCTCTTTCGTTGATCGCAGCTTACAGTTTGAAGCTTCAAAGTGTCATAATTTAGATCTACATTGAGCAGAAGCTCTAGCATTATAAATTTCTAGAGAGACAATGTATCCATAATACGTGGTGCCATCGTAGCAGGTTTCGCATTTTCGCAGTGGTACGGGTTATGCATGAGCCCCTGTTGCTCGTCTCAGCAAGTCCTACAGTTGAACATCCCAATACTTTATGCTGAATAGGCACTGAAGGAGGTGTAATTCATGTAGCTTGTGTATAGTGTAAATAAAGCGGATGTAGGGCCAAAATTCGGCAGTTCTTCAACTGTTCTTATACCCTGTATTCTCCCTATGGGCGCTTCCATAGTCGGTCGTCCGACAGCAACGATCGCAACTGTCTTACTGTCTAAGTGCATCTAATCGTCGAATACTCAGGCAAGTCCGACGATCGATACGCATCCAATGCTGTGCGACAGTTGCGATCGTTGCTGTCGGACGACCGACCATGCAAGCGCCCTATGGTCGCTAAGTTTTGTCAAACTCGTATAGGATGCTAAAGGCATTGATTCCTTTCTGCCTCCATTTCTCTCCCTCCCCCCCCTTTCATTATGGGAGAACGCATTGTTACGCCACCACTATTCTGCTTGGACCGTTGATGCATGTGACATATCCAAAAAGATGATCGAAGTAGGGTATTGTGCTTGTCACAGCGTTCCTTTTTGTATGTTCGTACTCGTCAGAGTATTTTTGCTTTTCACGTGGTGTTCGACTTATCTTTCCATGAACTTTTTTCATCGTACTAAGCTTGATTCATTTTTTCCACGTATCTCAAATGGAAATGCATTCCCGATTGTAGACTACTTTTTTTCAATTGCGTACTCGTTAACGTGCTTTTCCCACTGCTAAAAGTGTTCTAACAAGGAAAGTCCCTGGAGTCGCCATGGCCATTCGAGATGAGATGTATACCCACGTATGCAGTGCCTCGGTGGCGCAGCCGGTAAGCAACCGGACTCGCAGGAGTAGCACCAGGGTTCGATTACTTGATGCATGCGTGAGTTTTGCATCTGTCTTAAACTACCTACAATAGTTTAAAAAATTTTTTTGATGAGACTGCAAAATTAAAATCTTGTTCAATATTTGATTAAATAATATCACATAAAATTCGTTTTTCCTCTCTTCCCTTACTGATGAGCACAGGGAGAGGATATTCTTTTCGTTTAGTCTCCGTCTAAGGGCACGTGCGAAACGGAGACTAAACTATTCTTTGAAACCCACCCCATAAATAAAATATTTTGAGAGCGGATATGAAGGTGTTGAGATTCTAAAGCTCTGTATAATTTCTTTACAAACCAGTTATTTATTTTATTAAAACGATTTCTTAACGTTTGCGAAACAGTTTTTCGCGCCACTTCAACTATTTGTACACCCTAGTAGTCCTTTTTTGAGCTAGGTCCTGGAATAAACTTCTTCCTTGCCTGCATTACTCTGCGAAGACGCACGTAACCTCTCCAAGCGCTCAAAATTCAAGATGAAGGAATTCAAAATCTTTGGCGGATCGCTAGATGGCGACCTCTTTGGCGGGCTCCAACATTTTGGAACCTTCGGTTTCTCCTCCATCGGTCGATCAGCTGGTTGAGAGATTCTGATTCGGATGACCACCGAAATGTTCTGGCCGAAACTCGTCGTTTCGCATCTGGTGAAGGAATTCGGCTTCTGTGACATCACACGAACACCATCCAGGAGAGTAGTAGAGAGCTTCGTGCTCATTTTGCGTGACGCCATGCACGACAACGTCAACGTCGACTTCGAGGAAGAGAACTGTGTTGCGGAGGACCATATTGATCACGTTTGGTCTCCCAAATAGTTGAAGTGGCACAAAAAACTGTTCTGCAAACGTTAAGAAATCGTTTTAAGACAGATGCAAAACTCACGCATGCATCAAGTAATCGAACCCTGGTGCTGCTCCTGCGAGTACGGTTGCATACCGGCTGCGCCACCGAGGCACAACCCATTGGTTGCCCATTCGCTTTACGAACTGGAC
>KZ344992.1:860967-872182 GCA_002352805.1 Teladorsagia circumcincta
CGAGATCAGCGTTCCAAGTTGCATACGTGGGTGTACATTTCATCTCGAATGGTCATGGCGACTCCAGGGACTTTCCTTGTAAGGCAACATTTCGCTTTGCTTAGAATTTTTTGCTCGTTTGTTTTGGGCTTGAAATTAGGCATGCTTTTATAGGCGCTGTTGTAAGGTATGGGCATCTGCTGCTATTTAAAAAAAGCATATCAAACTGTCTGTCAAAACTTTCTGGCAGCCAACAAAAACAACTGCTCAAAATCTACTTGACCATGTATAGTAAGGAAAGGAACATAACTTACGTGTCAAATTTCACACATAAACTTACTTTTGATAGCCATGAGTTCACTCCGATGCTTTTCTCATCAATTTTTTTGATTTTCTACGTTGTTGACTGCATTGAATTGCTTACTATTTAACTCTTAGTGGATGGGAATTCGGTCCGCTCCCTCCTCTTAGAGCTCTTCCACTCCAAAATTCTCATCTTCCCCACTTCCAGTAGCTTCTGACAAAATCCAGCCCAAAATCCTGCACGAATATATGAAAAATCAGGGAACTAGCGTAGGAATAAAGCCTCCAGCACTTGGTAACTGTAAAATTATGATTGAGCAGTGTATGCAAACCTTCACAGCGCACCTCGCTTCTTGCGACATGTCCTTTTTTGTAAGCAAATCTATTCTAATGCATATACATGATCTTATTCCGCGATCGTGAAAGATTCACACTTTGTTAGTTACAAATGCATTACGCTCCATTGCCTTCCTGCGGTCGAAAAACGATGCAGGACGAGGGCTATACAGTTTCACAGCAAGTGCTACCTTTTGCTCACGAGTAATATACGGTTTACGGACCGCTTGATTTTCCCTCAATGGTCCTGCCGCGATGGCTAGAGCACGGACGATTAGAGAACGGGTAAATGCAGTAGAACTAAACCTTGGTGAGGAGAGGGACATGCGAGAGAGCGCAGAGGCGGTTTAAAGGGGTTGAGTTCAATTAGTCGGTCGAACATACAGGGTTAGCTTGTTACGGGCAAACCTGCTGTGACAACAGTTCTTGTTGGAGAAACACCTGAGTTTTCGAAACTTACACGCATGCTCACTAACCCACACAGTTCCATTTTCCATAATTCGCTGAGGTCAATACTAATTGTGCTTCATCCGATGTATGTATATCCCATTTTCTAATTCGTAAAACCTCTTTCCTCGCTGCAATATTTTTCCGCTTTTGTGCTCTCGAATAGCTGAGAGAAGCAGTTGTTTAAAGTGATGAAATCATTGGTCATACCTGCTCATCATTGAGTTGCTCACGCAAGAAACTGCTTATGCGCCAACCCGCCCCATTTTCGATATAGGCTGAATTTTTTGAAACTTTTCTTTCTATCTGTTCATTACTTTTATTTCAGTGCTTCTGACTCTATGTGTTTGCGTCATTGCCTTAATTGCACAGTGTGAAGTAGCTCGTATGAGGCCGGAATGTGACGTATCGCTTGGAGGTGGAGTATTCATGGTTTGTCTTGCTGGTATGATGTGTTTCTTCGCCGCAACATCTACTTTACGTCACTCGTGAGTTTTCATTACTGTAGTACTCGTTATTTCATTTGTAACTTATTTTTTGCACATTTTGTTGGTTTGGAGGGAACTTCTCGAAATTGTGATCGTGTTTTATTTTCCATTCTCTCTTTTGTTCTGTAGTCTGAATTAAGTAACTGCAATACATCCGGAGGCTGGACTTGTTGTATACGCGGATAATGGTGCGCGACGGCGGTTTCAAAAAGTTTGATAGTTGTTCGCTGACTAAATAGTGAACAGTCTGCATTTGTTCCTGGCCGGGAAAGGGTCATAGGTCGAAGTGGCCTTTCGTAATGAGGCATAGGTACACTGTTGGATGTCTCTTTGGGCGCTGATCTCAAAACTGCTTTTCAGTTCTGCCAAATGATTTTCTGAACGATGTTTGAAGCGAAACACAGCAGTGGTAGGGTTCCGTGCTCACGGGCGAGAGGTCCTTGGATCGATTCCGTGACAGGTTCCCTCTTTGCCTGCGCAGCAGCATGGTTGAAAAGACTCCCAACTGCATTACTTGATCAATGCCTGCCTATAGTTACTTGTACAAAAAGTTTGCAAAGAGTTTCTACAAGGCTGGGTGTTACTTGCACATGGAGCTTGTGGCACACTTGACAGAGGTTTTGCATCGGGCAGGTGTGATATTTGTGTTTTCGAGATAAAAATACGCCTAGGGGCAAACTTGTATCCAAATATGAGGTTTTGACTACACTTTGAAAAAAAAGCGGGTAGCGTAGTGCGAATATCCGTCAACAATCATCGAAGCCTGGTATTGGGATGAATTAATTTTTGACTATGCTTCTAAAAAACAGAAAAAGGGTGCCTGGCTTTCCCTCTCGCGTATTTTATTATTCGCATGCTATTATTTCTTAATACGGACAGTCGCTTTCGTCCAAAATAGGTTAACCGGCTGGAGTTTCAACGACGGGTCCACTCTTCCGAAGTTTGGCTAGATTTTCAAATTTGTCTAGAAGTTGCTCAACGGGGATAATTTGACTCTCTGAGTACGGATATTACATTCGCTGCGCTAAAAAAACGCTCAAACTAAGCGGCTCGGACACTGGGGCGTCCAAACTTTCTGTAGCGCTATGGAACTTGGGGAAAGCTCAAAGTGAATGGTCCCGACTCGCAAAAACAAACCACGGTTAGGCAGTTACAAAAGAATCACGATGAACTGCTGCGTTATGACCACTTGAAAAAAAAAAAACAAGTGGAGAGAACGCCCATGGGACCCGATCACATGACGTTTCCTACTAAGCCGCCGCTCTCACTACTAGGCCATCAACACTCAATTAGTGCCACATCATGCTTCGCTCAAATGCTGTTGATGCCATGGCCGACTCCTGACCGTGTTGAACAGCGTGAAAAGCAGAAAGCCTCCGCATCTCTGCTCAGAGAATCGTTTGCGGATTTGAAAAACAGATTCCACATTAACGTTCAAATCCACACACCATGATCTCATTCCATTTGTCAGTTCCACCCATCATCCTTTCCTGGTGAGGTCCGTGTAATTAATTTTGGACCGCGAGTGCTACACCTTGTTTAGATGTTTTGCTATGCAAATTTTAGGTAATTCATTGACGTAAACCGGATGTTATTTTTCTCATTTCAAGCAGCATGGCTAAAGATCAGCTGATCTGGAGACTAACGTTTGATCAGGGGGGGGAGTGCCCCATTTTCTTCATGTCAGGACAAATTGAGCTGGTTTTGCCTTCAGGGGCCGTAAGGTATGCTCTCCTGTTCGGGGCTGGGACGTCCCGATTCGGGTCTCCCCGACTATGGCATCCCCGAAAGCAGCCGTGGGATATGCTCGCGGGGTGTCCTAGGGTAGTCAGACATCCAAGGGCTCTTTGGGGCTGGGGGCCCCGATTCGGGTCTTCTCGAATATGGTGTCTCCGAAAGCTTTTGGGGAGAGCATACCTTACGAGGATGGGGACCCTTCCCTGTTCGGGAGAGCATACCTTACGGCGCCAGGGGTAGTCTAAGCTCACCCCCCTCCCCACCACCACCCCGTACACCCTCATTTAGTACAAGGACTTGATCTTAAACATAGAGAGGATAGTTAACTTGGATACCTACAGCAGCATATGCTGGTATGACATAAGTTTGCAAATGTAGCAACATAAGTCTCGGCCTAAACATCGACGACATGCCTCGGCCTCCTGTATGACCTTTGCTCCTCTGCAGAAATAACCCCATTCTCTGCTTCAGTTGCTTAACTCGAAGGCCTTAACAACTTTTACTAATTGACTACGTAACTTTTGCGCAATTACGTGACTATGTTTGGCATAATTTCCTCATTTTCCTGAATGTTGTGGATAATAGCCTGTTTTCTGTTTTTCCTCATAATCTCTCACTGCTTTCTCTTTCCACTCTTGTTATTTTGTTACTGGTACTAGTCTGGCATGACATAATAGGTCAGCTGTGCGAGCGGCCAAACATTCTTTTTTCACCGAACATTTTTGGACTGGAAAGACTCAAACTGAGTCTATATGATATTTATCTTTTTTTTCGTGAAAAGCGATAGGGAATTTTTTTCCTTCATATTCCAATAATTTGTCATTTGTTCACCGTACCAGAATGGTTATTCGGTCTGTCATTCATTAAGTTGTGATGAACTTCCGCTGTCTTTCTGTGATGTTTGTTTCACAGCATCGAGCCTTTTATGGGGGCATATGGCTTGCTCAGAACTAATATAGACATTTGGATATGTAAAAGGTTGTATGTCACCCATATGTAGCACATTGTTCCTTCTGGTGTGTCTGCCATTATTAGGAAGGACAAACAAGTTTTTGATTCATTCATTTCTGGAAACGAGCAGAAGCTGAATCTTCTCGGCTGGTGTCAGAGTCCGCGATCCGTCGCAGGTTTCACGTGAATCGCAAAAGTCGCAGGTGCCCCGATCAATGCTGCCAATTCTGATTGACAAGTGGTGATTGGAAGACGACTATTCATTATTGACTTGTTTCATTGTCAGAGTTTCATAGTTCACTTAAATGATCGTTTTTTTGTTCCCACTTCTTGTCTTCTTCAGGGTCGAAACTCGGCATGTATTAGAGCCGAAAGTGAGTTTGCTAATCCATCCACTGTAAATGCCCTCTCGTCTCTCGTTCTCTTCACGAACTCCTCGTGAATCATGCTAAGTTTCGGTCCTGAATGGAAGAAAAGTAGAGACACGTGATTACTTGAATGAATTATGAAACATTGAATGTGAAACAATTATGATCATACACCTTTTGAATTCAAAAGGTTCGAAATAAATAATAGGGCATTTACATTTGCAATGAATTACAAATTCAATACTCGTAAAATCCATGCTTAAATTCGGCCCTGAAATAGAAGGAAAGTAGAGATGCATTATGAAGATTCGAGTGAATTATGAACAGTGGCTGCTCAACCATCACTGTCAAGAAGACTTGGTAGCAGGATCATGGCAGTATCTCTCCGGGCACCTGCGATTTTTGCGATTCGCGCTAACCGCGTGAAACCAGCGACGGATAGTGGACTCTGACACCAGCTTCAGAAAGTCGTTTCATTATCAGAAGGGGTTTCCAAATCAGTGCTTTGTTCTGGACTGCATTCGGTAGAGTTCCACCTCCTTTTTGGGATGTTCTTCACTTACAGTGCCTCTGGTATCGCAGCCATATATTTTCCCTTCCACCACCTTCTTGTTACCTATTTTTTGCTGTTTTGATGTGACAGATTTTGTCACTGCAAATTTTTTTAAGCACGAGAATGAATCGACTTCGACGTATTGACAATCAACGGCTTTTGTGTGCGAGATCATTGAGATCATGGCGTGATTCAGCGCGGCGTCCGGATGACGTGCTTCCAATAGTCGATTTCGAGAGGTTTGTTTTCAGGAGTTCATGTTTCTTTTCTGAGCGCATGTCCTACACTTTGCTTAGAAATTTGTTTGATTTTCAATAATAATTTGCACAACTTATGCTTCCTTGCGTACGCATGTACGAAATGTGATGACTCAATATGGTTTTTCAGGTACCTCGACTCCTCTTCTTCATTGGCAGACCTTGGATTGGCCCATTCTAATCCTGTACAATCGTAAAAACTTGCGGATACGTATTGTGCCAAGGTTGAGTATATTCCCGGCTATACTTAGGCTCCGTCACGAATTATGTCTTTTGTACACTTCCAAATGAGGCACGAGACGTCGATTAACTCTGACTATTGACCGAGTCATGCGTTCTGCTCCCTTGCATACGTGTGGCCATTGCCTTCTTTTCCTCCCTTTAAAGTTTGAGTTCCTCAAACCTGGAGGGCTGTATTGCAACACAGGGGCGAATGGAGCGGTTGGCTCCTGTTCGAGGAATTCAGTGAGCAACGGGTCTAGCAAGCAGATGTTATCGTTATAGCAGATGTTATGTCAGTTATCGGTCGTGTGTGAAAATATCTATGCACATCGCTGGAAATGCTTTATAAGCGATTTTTGCCGCGATGCCACTTGAACCTTCGAAGGTAGGTCAGACTGCATGAAACAGGTAAGCAGTATAGAGCGAAACTCTGTCTTGTGTCTTAGTTGTGAGTGTTCGAATGGCTTAATTATTTTTCACCCGGTGTGAAACATTGTACTTAGTTGTTTGCGTGAAATTCGTTTTCAGATCGCATTTCTGTTATGGTCAATATTTTCAGGAATGAGCTTTTAAGCATGGCGATTTTCGCCGTAATCCATACTAGGAAATGTGTATTTTTATAGTTGCATAGTTTAGTCCACTTTGCCGATTTTTTATGCTTAGTAATTATTTTCAATGACTACGAAGTAGTTAGTTTCCATGTACAAAATCAGCCTGTCATGTATGCCATAGTGAGAGAAGATATGCATCCCTTATGCAACTTCGTTCAAGAGATTAAGTCTCCTTCACAATATTTTTACCGTTGTGTGGCGTGTGACAGTGTTTTTCCATTGATCGCTAGATCTAATCACCGCTTGCGATCACAACATAGTGCCAGTGCGATGAACTTCTAGTCTGTCCAAATATCGATAATTATGAATGTAGACTTGCTTTTTGTTTTGTGATTATCATTCCAGTAGTGCACTGGTACTGTTTGCCACATCTTTGTCCGCTTTTTTCTCATTTTCTTATACGTTATGATCTCAAGCCCATTACTACAATGAAGCTTTTCTTGGAGTGAGATAGGCGTTCCAGTGCTTGTTATAATGTAATGTTTCGTTAGAGTATTTAATAAATGAGGTCCTTCAATTTTTTCTGCGTTGAAATCATACTACCAGAACAGCCAAAGGAAGAAGTGCATATACCAGTTTTGCTTGAAGGCTAGAAACTAAAGGTGAAATCGCAAGACGAAACGGCTACGGCTCTTCGGGGATTTTCGCCTGTTAAGTCACATTCTCCCGCGCTGACATTCACTCTCGCCACCCGCGAGCCGTCTAGGCTCTCCGCGCATACGTTCGCTCTCGACACTCCTCTCGCACAGTAGAGAGCCATGGTCGAGAAATTCCTCGACCGTTATTCACCCTGCTAGAAACTATTGTTATGAGTGGCTTGCTGAATCATGCCCAAGCACAAAACGCATTACTGGCATTGGTTATCCCTACAATACAATGGTGTGCAAAACTACATGGAGCGTCTTTCAGGTCATGAAGTGCTTGTTGAAAATGGTTTCTTGCATGTTGCAGAGGCTCATTTGAGGACCATAAAACCATGGTCATTTTTTCTTGAACTCTCCTAAGAACGTAAAAACAGTGGTGAACAAACGGTCCGAAGATCAATCCTCCGTGGTGGCAAATTTTTGCAATTTATGTTTGTGCCCCCAAACTGCTGTCAAATAACGGTGACATCCATTTTCGTTGCAAGCGTCATTTGGCGGCTATCTAACCTAAATTGCAGAAATTAGTCATCACCGAGGATCGAACTTTGAACAGTCCCTTCGCCACTAGTTCGACCTTCCTAGTTTCTTCGCGTTCATGAAAAACGGATCATGGTTCTGTTCTCTCGCATGGGCTTTTACAAAATGCAGGGAATCATTTTGGAAAGCGCTCCATGTCTTGGAAGACTTCCCTTGCTAGAGACAAAAGCAACTTTCGTTTAGCTTGCTGAAATGTGGAGCACACATAAAATGGACCGCTACAGTGAGGGTCAACCGTGCCTTGTCCCAATTCCGAAATTTTTACGGCTCCCTCTCCCCTTGAAAGGTTATCGACCAGTACGACCCCTTGCATTAGTTACTTATGGCTTTTCGCATATTTTTATGTCAATCCTCGATGTATAGGCCGTCGTCGACATGGAAATGGGAGGTGGGCAGTGGGAAATGAGGATGTCGCGCACTGTTTCACTCAGAGGGTGGGAGACGAGGAAACTTGGGATTTCATTCATTAGATAGAATTGTTTCCAACTTCTCGCACACATTTCGCAAGAATTCAGGAGCGATTGTAATCCGAGAGAGCTGTACTCTCAGAAATACCAAATTTTCTCCGAACTTTCGAATCTCCGTTTTCAATGAAGTGAAAAGTGATCCTCGAAGTACATCAATGTAGATACGAACCCTCATTCAGAAGGTCATATCTTCTCCCTTCTCTATCATCATTTGCCTTCTTATGAAATAGAATATGAAAATTTCGATAGATGATTTTCTTTCCAAAAAGAATTTGGAGTGTTTTAAATATTTTTTTCGAACCATTGCCCCTTTGTTCCCTTTTCTGTAGTTTGCAACATTCAAGCGTTCATAATTTCCTTCATGATAAACTTTTTGCAGACCTCTAAAGCTGAAAAGAAACCAGCTGCTCAGCGCTCTCGGAGGAGCAACCAAAACTTTTTTCAAACGTCACTCAAAAATTCCCGTGCTTCCTTTTTTCAAGGGTTTGTGGTTCAATTTTTGAGGAGGTGCGCGATTTCATTAGTAAAAAGTTTATAACTTCCTCCAAAATACCCTTTTGCGGAGCCTAAGGCTAGTTAGAAACTAGAGGATGCTTCGAAAAAATATCGAAACGTTTCTTGAAGTCTACTCTCAAAAAATAGGGCCATTCTTCTTTTTTTCCTCCTGTGGATCTTTCAAAGCAACAGTCTCAGCAGGGTCCAAGTGGGCGTGGCGTACATTGAAAAGAAACTTATCTTGCCACAATTTTCAGACAAGACTCGAGAAGCTAATCCACCGAATTCGCTGCATTTCCCTCCACTTTGATTTGGTCTAAAAGCATCGGGAGTTTTCTGAAAGGGTGTATTTGCTCGTGCTGTAACGTTAAGTGGTTAGCAAGAATTTCCACCCGGTATGCGCCATTCAATCGTCTGAGATTAGTGGTCGCAGTGATAATTGAAAACCTGCTTCCTTTGCCAATTGCCGTTGCTTCGTACCTTCAAATTTTGTAACTCGTACTTGGGCTTACGACCCCCTCCCCTTCAATTGGCCGGATTTAAATAGCTTATTGAGCTATGCGCAACGGGCTGTCGACCCTGACTACAGTACATCGCGGGGGTCTGTGCTGCCCCGCGGTGATATGGTAGAGTGGTTAGTTTTTGCATAGGAATAACTCAAAATTTACGGATGTGAGGTGAGTCGGCCAGGCTCGCAATATCGTGCCTGTCCCACGTGGCCAGAAAAAGAGAAATGCTGTAGAACGATGCGCTAGCCTTACTTAAGAATATAAAAAGTATAACATAACAAGAAACTAACCTTAGAAAGTAGCTAGAAAGCGACTCAAGTGCTTTGGAAGTGGGCGTTACCAAATATCTAACGGAGATTTCAGGGAACGCCCACTTACAAAGCGCTCAAGTTGCTTTCTAGCGGCTTTCCAAGGTTAGTTTTTTGTTCAGTATACTTCCTATGTTCTTAACTAAGGCTAACGCATCGTTCTATAGCATCAGTGTCAAAGTAAAAATTTTGCTGAGACTGTTGCTTCAAGTCACTTTGTAGCAATCACTGTGTACCTGCAGTACGTTAACGGTAAGCATTCTAGTATTGGTATAATAGTTCAATGATGCTCATGAAGCAGAAGAACGCTAGTACTGATGGTAACCGTTGACCCATGACCCATCCTCTCTCTTCCTTTTATAATAATTGCTACCTGACCATTTGAACATGTTAAGTCGTGATGCATGCGCTTTTCAGTCTAAACCTCTCGATACTACCATTCCTGCCAATCATTTCGGATAGTGGTTGCATAGCGTGTTCATGCTGAACTTTGGTGTAAAGCGTGTGACGTTTAATGACTTCAGTAAGCAAGGAATCAAACGAGGGAATGTGATCGCGGTTGCAACGCGTACGTTGACCTTGGGTCGCTTTACAGACAAAGCATATGCGAAAGTCCTGGTCAGTTTCAAACGAATACGGTTTTTTTTTCAGAAAGGATATCATTCGGAAAGAAGATTCGGAAGTTTCTCAACTCGCACCTTTTACAAAAAACCTACTCATGAGCATAGTTCTAATCAACAGTACGGTGAACTGACGAGGAAGTTTTCAGTTATGAGAGTTTAAAGGCAGAATTTACGACGGAAAAGCAACCCATCCCAAATTAATGTCGGGATGGCAAGTAGTACCAGAAATTAAGCGGAACCATAAAAAACGGCTTAGGACCCGAGAAATGGGACCCCTTTCTTTCGCCTTGATCTTGGTATTGATGAAACTCCCACCGCTGTGCCCTCTTCAACATAACGCTCTCTCCGCTAGCTAATCACTCGCCGCGTATAGACCTGTGGCGTGTGATTAGACAGGCGGTGGGCGGAGACAGGCGGACCCGCCAACATTGAGCCCTGCTAGCTACCCGAGGTCAAATCTGCCACTGCCGTTGCGTGCCTGTCCGCACCCTTAAAAGGTTCGCCGGTCCCCCCACCAGGCGATTTCTCCCTACCTCGACCTTCGTTCTTTCCGTGGAGTCCTCCTTTAAGCTTCCAGAAGCAACGACTATCTTGAAAAACATCCAACCGAAAAAGGATTACAGCGCTGTGACCTAGAAGTTTATGCATGCAAATGGTTATCATTTGGTTAGAATAGAAGATTCTAAATGCTTCGTTGATTCCTTTTTGAGAAAGGAGAGGAATTTGCAACGGCGGAGATCAACATTTCAGAAGCCACAACTTCTTCAAGAAGCATCTGGTCGGTGAAAAAAGTGGAACAGTGAAACTCGCGAATTCGCGCTCTAACGGGTGTTGTAAATACTCTTGAGGTTGTTGTTTAAGAAATGGCCCTGTTGAAGACTTTGCCCCGAATGTCGCCGAGTGGTTCTTTTTGTCGACGTCATACGTTCAACGACCTCAACTTCTTATCTAAATGATTTGTACGAAAATCAAATCCGAGTCGGAATCCACAGACACTCTATTCTCTCAAAGTGTGAAATTGTATTGCAAGGGTCAAAGGCATAATTGTATGACTACTCCACTACTCACACCGGTGCCCAGTGAGGTATGGTTAACTTTTGCCTGGCTGGGCCATCTACAGAGTGGGGCATTTGTGGCGACAGGATTGAACTAGCCGAAACTAGTGAGATTCCAGGTCTCACACTCTGGTGGGTGGGTCTTTCCGAAGGGGTAGGGGCAGGGCTAAGCCTTCAGGGAAAAGAGAACTCCGAGACTAATAAGCCACTACTATGATCTCACACGCTTAACACATTGATGACAATGCGAGTTTTGGTATTTTTGGCCGTGTGGGACGACGCAATTTTGCGGCCATATTTACCGCGGTACATATATCCCCCGCAC
>KZ344992.1:880008-893508 GCA_002352805.1 Teladorsagia circumcincta
CAACGTGTTAAGAGCCCTTCTCGTTGTTGCGTCGGTGCGCTTTTCGAAGCTAAACGTTTCTACCACATTTATGCCTCACATTTTTTATTTAAGCGTAGAAGTGGCGTAGCCGCGTGTGACGCTAATTATCACGCGCACAGTCGGGGGGGGGGGGGGTTGCCACGACAGAAAGCGACGTATCTGCTTTTCTCACGCGAACTGCGGCTGTGGGAACCCCAGGTTTCTCCTGATCAGTGATTGACCCAAAGTTCCCACAGCGAAAAAAGTTTCGCGTGCGAAGAGCGGAAGAGTCGCTTACTGTTTCAACGAGCTTTACTCCAGTTGGGGATCAAATCTTGAACCGGACGGCGCACAGGCCAACGAAGTCTCGCCGATGGGAATATGTAGTCGAAAATTCGTTGTGGACTTCTAAGCGATTGCAGTACAGAAAAAAACCGTTAGGGGCTAGCGGAGGATGTGTGTTCGAACGCTCGCGAGGGGTGGGGATATGGCTGAGAGGATCCCATATTGTAGGAGCCCCGTGTGATGCATGCGCTAATATGACGGATCATTCCACACATTCATTGAGCCGTAACCCAGAATCATTTCGATAATGAAGAAGGAACGTCATCAACGGTAAATTCCCAGGTAACATCAGCACTTCAACATGCAGAATCTCTTGCTCACAAGGATGGGATTGCCGAAGCAGATGCGAGGAATTACATTGACAATCTTCGCACAGTAAGTCTAGAAATCTATTTCATGTTGGATTCTTATCATGCTCGTGTTTCTTATAGGTTATCAGTCATGGGAAGAAGGATTCTGTAACGGCCAATAATCCTCTGCTTCTGAATGCGACCGAAACTGCAAATAAATTATCCCATCAACTTGATGAGCTCGATAGCCTAGTCATAAAGGTGATCCTTTTTCGTAATTTTGTGGTATACGCAATTTCGAGATAGTGGTTCTTCAGGCACGTCAAGAGTCAACAATTCTAAACCAGTATAAAGACCTCATCGAACGTAGTCGCAATCAATTTGCACTTGAAATGAAAAGTATACTTCCAAACGTGGATGTCAATGAGAAGGTAGGACTAGCCTCTGGAATCACTCCTTATGTCGGTTTTTTTTCGGTGTTGAATATGTTTCTGTGGAACCTTTTCTAGCTGGTTTTTGATGGAGAGACTTTTTTCCTTTTGCACAGTGACCGCTGAGCAGTAACGCTCACTTTTTATTCGAACAGTTCACTCGCGCTAACACAGTTCATTGCATCAGAGATGGCTCTGTGCGACGTGCCGTTTTAGAAGAGTTCCAAAGATCCTTCGCATCATCCCACAGTGCATTTTGGCACTACATCAATTTTTTTTCAATTTTTCGTCTGGTTACCAATACGTCTGCAACGTATTCGCTATCTGTGATTTAATCACTCGAATCTGTTTTTGTTTCAAATAACTTCTCTGCCACCGCTCAGACTTCTTCAGCACACATCCTTTTCCCTTTAAGCGATTCTGCAAAGTAGAGTAAATGCTGATCGGATAGCGCAGTGTGTGAGGATTATGAGGGATGGGTTTAGATCGTCATGCCGTTGGACATTCGCATGGTCACCATTGCTTTCTACCGAAAAGGCGCATGTGAAAGTTGCTGCGGAGCCCGCCGACTCAACCAGGAGGCTTTAAGAGAAAGTACATGTTACTGAGTGGTAAAATGGCCGAATCTGTGTTCCTGTGTTGGTTTCCCCATGGCAAGCAACGTTTGAATTTTCTTCATCATCCTTCGAGGAGCATCCTCAGTACGTTCAGCAAGCCTCAGTCCGAGATTCATTTACTCTGAGGCTTGCATATCTCAGGCTTTATTGCCGGTAGGGAACTTCTAGGATTACTGCTTACCCTTACTTATCAGGCCCTCCCCCCACGTGTTCAGAAGACCGCAGGATCACCGAATAAGAAAGGTATTGGAAAAGCGCAAGGCAAGCCCTCGAGTAGTTCCAAAGAAGAGTTGGAAAGACGCCATCAAGAAGGACCTCACGGAAGTCAGTACCACGGCAGAAGATGCCTCGGATGGAACAACGTGGCGACGGCTGACAAAGACAGCGGACTCTGCGGGTGCGCGGGGCTAAAGTTATGGGGAAGAGCAATAAGAAGACATTATCATCTGCTTAGCTCTCATGCATAGGTTGACGACTGCGAGGAATCGGTTTAGAAAAGCTCCGTAGCGAGATCTACTTAAGTTGCTTTCAAATGTGGTTTTGAATCATCCTCATACTTCTGAAGCGCGCCTTATCATAGCACGCATACATGCAGGATACAGTCTTTACTATACATTTTCGGTCTTTGTTTTCGTATTGTTGCGAGGAGTTACTGCTGTTTCATTATGTTTCTATTTCCAATTAAGAGGGGCTTCCTAGACGTGACGGTTTTTCTTTTTTGTAAAGACATAAAGCAAGTAGAGGTGGGTGCTCCAGCATAGTGAGCGGACCAAAACCTGAGAGAGCAGGTGTTCTCAAGGCAAGATCCGCGCTTAGCTTCACTGAAGCAGCCGGACCCATGGATAGAGGTCCGCGGTCCGCCACTGCAGAGGTCGTCACTGAGAGCGCGGTACGATGCGCGGTTTGTAGCAAGGGGTATTCCTTCCCTGTGGCCTGGTAAAGCCATACCACACCGCTCGCGCCACTGCATTCTCACCGATTGGCTGTCCCTTTGCTTTCTGGCTATTGCGTAAGAGCGTTAGCATTGATGAGATCAGCACCGAAGAGAATCTCCTGACGCGGAAATCAGCGAGCAAAAGAGATTCCATCTCACGGGTTCTAAACCGTTTTGTTTTTCTCCATTCCTGCATCATTGGCACCTCTACCTTGATTTTTAATTCGTTCCCTTTCATCGTGAATTCCACCTTTGCGTTCGGGTGAGATGGTAAATGCATCGAGCACCCTCCGTTGGTTTCTTGAAGCAACAGTCTCAGAACGAATTCGAGACGTTAAGCGGTCGGTAACGAAGTTGCGGGTAAAGAGTTGACTGGTAATAAAGGAAAAAACAAAGAAATCCGCCGACGAAGCTTTTAAACAGGTTTCCCTTGGTGGACGAGTTGTCTGACTAGCTTGCTCCACCGGATTTCAACCGCATTTGCCCTAATACAATTAGAGACATATGCATCATATAAAATTAGAAACACAACATTCAAATGAAATAAGCAAGCAGAATCAGTGGAAAAGACGCGGCGAAAATTGGGGAATGGGCGTTCCCTAAGATATTTGCGACCGCCCCCTTCAACTGCGCCTTCCTGGCTTCTTTGCGGCTTCCTAAGGTGAGTTTTTCGGTTGGTGACACTTTCTATGTTCTTGATTAAGGCTAGTGCATCATTTCCACCCTACAGCATAGAATTTTTAGAACCCTGTTGAGACTGTTGCTTTAAGTGCTATGAGCTTTTCATCTCACTTGAGCAGAGCCAGTGAAAATAAGTATATGCTGTTTCGAAGATGATATCGTTCACCATATACGGTCTCCTTGGTGTCCGCACTTTAGAGCTGCTGAGATCCCACAAGGTGAACAACTCTGTTGGGAAGTAATGGTGAACATTTACTAAGCGTCTGGGAGGTGCGGCCGAATGCAGTTAAGTGTGAAATGTAACAGCGCCAATCTAACTCACTAGAAATTTAGCAAGTACGCTACGGTTTGGTATCGAGCAATATTCTCTCAGTATGTGCGGCATAAGTTGTGCCGCTTTGGTTCGAGGAATCGATATGTGAATCGAGTTTTTTTCATCCGCACCGGGAGAATTTATTGCCATAAATAGTGACTGATGATGGGTACTTTACGCGAGCCATAAACTTAATCGCTGCTGGATTCGCCTGCCAGCCAAGAGCTTGGGAGAGGACTGTTTTGTTGGTGGTATTGCAAAGAGAGGTAAAGAGAGGCTTTCGGATAATGGCACTGCGGCAGTGGCCACAGCCTAGTTTGAAGTAATAAAGAAGATATCTCATGTCCCTAAACTGGAATAGGATGAGTGATGGCGTAATGATCTTCTTGGTAAATGTAAAAAAGGTAAGAAGCCAGGCGTATTGATGACTGTCGTGCTAGCAAACTCAGCTCAACTTATTACTTTCGTTTTGATCACGTTCATGAGGGTCCTCTGCGGCGACATGAGGTTTCGAGTTGGGCGACATAAATGCTCTCAAAGTTCAAAATCATGTAATGAATTGCAGTCTACTGCGTTACATTCGTCCACAACTGCATACATGTTTGCGTTCCTTGTCCTCCTATGATGTGTGTCTTTTCAGAATAAAAGTCTGACTGAGGACGAGTTGAATGCTCTTATTGCTCATGCTCACTTGAAGGTGGACCACTTGAGGAGACAGTTGTCGGAACAGCAGGTAACTAAGATTAGCTGGTCAACTTCGTGTTCGTATGTCCAGTGAGCAACATTTGTTTCTTCTGTTTGGTACATCAGCGGACTCGGTGTGCGTTATCAGGGCAGTAGTTGTCATCTAGGCGCAGTATTGCCCAAAAGCACACCTACTTTACGCTTTCGTGGTAGTCAAAAGACAATGTTCGGAATCTTGAAGAGCGTGCGAAGTGGAGTGTCGGAGGTGGCTTAGAAGAAGTTGCAGAAACAGCATGAGAGATAGGCTCACTTAGTGGGCGAGCTGGTTTTGTAACTGTACTTTATTAGCAATTTTGTTGCATAGGTGCGTGAGGAGCAGCATATCGCTCGTGCTATCGCCGACCAACGCGAAGCAGATGAGCGTATTGCCGCCGAACGTCTCAGAATCGAACTGCAGCGTGTTCAACAACAGCAAGACGTGGAAATAGAAAGAGCTGTGAGTTATATATGTGCAGTACAAGTGTGTATGGGAGAAGGATATTTTGCTTGTTTAGGTGATGCAAAAACGCTCGTTGTGGGAAACTGAATTAGAAGATCAGCTACGAAGAACGGCAGCCGCACATTCAGAGCATCTGGAGCAAGTTATTCGTACACAGCGTCAACTTTTTGAAATTGAGCATAACCAGAAGGTTGAAGAGGTACGTTGGTCTAGCACATTTCCTGTTATTTTTTGAAGGATAAATGCTCGTTACATGCCTTTGTAGGCGGTTAGGCTTGAACGTGATCATCATAGTCGTGAAGTCGGTGCAGCGCTGAGTCGTTTAGCAGGCATTGAGTCGGCTTTGAACAGTAGAGTTGCTTTGGTAAGTTTTCTTTTGTTTCAATCAACTATGGATTATAAGGTGACGTCATAATTTCGTAAGATTTGTAGGATTCCGAGAACCGTCGTGCAAAACAGTTTTGGATTGCTTGCCACAATCTAATTGAGTCTATCAAGCATGGTAACAAAGCAGGCGAAGACATGGAAAAACGTCGACTTCCGCTAGAAGAATCGTTATCCCTTCTTCAACAGGTTTTGTTTACTCTTTCTATTTTCCATTAATTCGCAATCGAGTGTAATCTGCGCAGTCTTCTCGTCTTTCTGCGCGGTGACAGCCTTTTTCATCACTTGCACTAAGCCATTTAGTCGTTCTCCCTACTGCCTTAATTCTTGATATTTCGCTGATGTTATATTCATACGCTGTGCTATCTTTGATTGCTCAATCAGTGGTTCTGGGGACAAAATGTATGTTCTCCAAGTGGAGTCACTTTTACCCAACCCCATCTTCAAGTGAGGTTCTGTCCTCAAGCTTCTTCATTATTCTAGTGCTAAAAATCTATTCTGTGGTCGGGATAGAGTTTCCCAAGAGTGTACTGCGCGACAACTTGTCACAGGGTATGAAAGCTGGTGCCTGTAGGTCAACATCAAGCCCCTTCGACACTGGGTTGATGAGGGTGACCAGCCTGAGCGGCAACAGAGGGCAGGTGTTCACCATCTGAATGATGATCTGCTTCTCGTGAGAGTGCTAAGGCATTATTCTTGCGCGCTACTACCGCGTTGCGCTACCTTTGCGGTGACTTGTGGTGAGGTAACCTTTTCGGTTCGTATTCTGGGTGGATCTCTGTTGAACGCAATCGAAGTTTGCCCAAAAAGTTCCAAGGAGTGTGATGTTAATTACCTTGCTTACTCACGTGCTCTGTTTCTTTCAAAAAATTAATAGAATGATAATTGTCTAGAATCGCAAAGATTTCCCTTACAACCATACACATGGAAGTGGATGAAACTATAGTATCCATAACGCGTCGCTAGCAACATTGGCAACGGGTAGGATGCGCTTGCTATTGCGAATGCGGCCGAGGCGAATACCAGCTCCCATGCTAGCTTTAGAGGAAGCACTTACGATAAAGAGGGAGCCCGCCGGGGAAGCTTATTCACCACACAAAGCAGCTTCTTGGCTGACCAGGAAGCGAGCTTTGGCACTTCAGACGAAGGTGCGCTGGTTGCTGAACCCGACTTCGAAAACACTCCGCCTCCAAAAGCATCCGCCCGTTAGTCTAGTTGATGGTTTATACGAGCGGTGTTGCCAGCAGCGGCATAACTGAAGCAGCTTGACTGGTGCAAGTTCGGCATGCTGCTATCAAGCGCAGTGCCGTAAACTCATTCACATCCCAGTTTCTGAGCTATTACTCGTTCATCAGTGAAAACTAGTAGCCAAAAAGGGGTCCCGTTTTGCGTCTTCTTGACGGTTTTCTCTGCTTTTTTTTGCCACTGGTGTACCTTTGAGCACCTCACGTACCCCTTAAAAAACCCTTCTAGAAAGTATCGGAATCGCTGCTTGTAAGCGTCATCTCAGAGTCAGTTGGTGGGGCATTGAGTCCATGTCCTGAGCGACGATGGAGAATCCAAATGCAGATGGCAAGCGGGAACTGAGTAGGGGGAGGGAGTTGTACAGAAACTTCCTACTCCTACTTATCTCGTCTTCGATGTTCGGATATTGCATTTGAATAATGGGTTTCCATCGCTATGAAATTGCAAATAAGGTATCTGGTAACCACAGAAACCCATTTGTGCCTATGTTACAATCACGGAAGAAATTTCACTTCGTTTCAGTGTGAACACGAGGATGCTTTCGTGACAACATTGATCACTGCGTTCCCTGAAGTTTCAAAGACGAAGGGAGTTTACACGGAACAGGACCTGAAAAATCGATTCAAAAAGGTGAGCATTCGTGAGACATCTGCCTGTCATTCGAAAAGAGGAAAAAGAAAGGTACGTTAAAACACAGAAAGAGGGGAGGCGGTACATTGCCCTATGGGTAGTCTTCTAATCATTAATAGTTTCACCAGCAACGTCAGCCGTTGCACTGGGATTTCAGAATAAGTACCTCCTCCCTCTCCTTGTAGGAGAGCGGGGGTGGGGAAAATAATTCCTGTACTTCCAAATTTTTTGAATCAACATTCTCTCAACAAAAAATGATATCCATAATCATTCTATGGAATATCACTACCAGTGACTTGTTGGTAACGATTAACCGGAGAGACACTATTAATGACTTAATGGTAACAATTAACCGGAGAGACGATAGCAGAAAAGGCGGTGAGGCCGATTTTGAGCTCCTTCTTTGAGTCGTATTTTCTATCTGAACGCTGACCTTAAATCTGCATTCCATATCTGCTGAACGATTCTCTGAACACGGCTACATAGCTTGGTATGATACGGAGCAGACTCAAGTTCGGCAGGAATATTATACCCAAGCACAGCTGGGGTGTGGACCGCTGGTCTAGGGGATATGATGCCGTTCTTGTGCCTGCAAGGCTAAGGGCTTGAGTCCTCGATGTGGGGGGTTGCACTTTTCAGAAGTATGCTCAATGCAATGCGAATCAATTTTGCACGTTTAGAAAACCTCATTTGAGCAAAGTCTGCTGTTCGCAACGGACGTGGACCGTTTGGCATAGTTCCGTCGTAGATTCTTCTGATCCTCCTTTCTCCCGACATACCAAACAACTTTAACCTCTGAACTTACTGAAAATCTGTAAACACGGTGAGTGAGATGGCATGTGAGAGAGAGTCTCATGACCATTTGGCGTGGAAACTCTGTCTCCTCCCTCTCCAGATTAACCATTGCATGGGTGAGTGGCCCTAAAGAGGATTCAAATAGCTCCATAATGCATCCAGTAGGTGTTTTCTGGTAAAACTAGTGCAGTATTCGTGTTCAGGAGCTCTAAATACATCTGAGAGCGAATTGCTAGGAAAATTGAGATTATCACTCTCACTTCCAAAAAATGCTGGGACCCCGGTAGGCTCAGGCAGCGGTCAATGCAAGGAAGAGGTCCTGACGATGCAGCGCTGAAAATGGAGTTTATGATGGGGGTTTTTTATTGCCTTCATAGCTGAAGTTTCAACGATTAGAAGCTTCCTGCCTACGAAAGTTGTACTCACGGGTGTTGTTTCTCGATTATTCTTCTTTATCGATTTCTTTATCGGTTTTATCGGTTTCTTCTTTATCGATCCTAACTCTTTCCATTTGCGAGTATGCACAGAATGATAAAAAATTAGAAACTTCGAACGGTTGTCGCTGAAGAGTACTAACAATAAGTTCATCCCGAAAGGACTGTGCGAATTTAATTTTTGTACGCATGCCAGTTTCTAATCTTTGAAACATCCCAATTTTTTCCTTTAAACTCTCGTGAACATCTGTGTTTTTGAGCTCCCAATGACCACAACACCTTTTGATATTACTTTCTGTAGATTAAGAACCGTCGCTTGTAATTACAAATCCATAGCTTCCTGATGAGTGGTAAATTTTTCCTGGAAAGTTACCATTACTTCAAAATATCATTCCGTTGCAGTTTTTCTCTTAAAGCTTTTCAGGTAGGTGGTCTGAACGTGTGGTTTTCAGCCGTCAAGCAGACATAGAACTTTCAAAATTGTTCTCTTGCAGAGCGTGATTATCACGAGAAACAAAGTCTTTTTTTTTCTTGAATAAGGTCGCGAAACTACTAAGGATCTACTTGAATTCCTGATAGTTGTGAAGCGTACTTGGAAAGTTACACAGTCTGGAGTTTTTTTTTTTGTTGAAATTTTTTAGAGCCCTCTGTTCTTTTGTAGTGGATCGTTTCGACGTTGTTGGCTCTAGTAGGTCTTGCTCCAAGGTGCGCCACGCACTCGACTAGTGACGAGTATTGCCTATGAATGCCTGCAAGTCTGGCCAATAGTTCCATCACAGAAAAAAAAACTGTGCATACCGCTGCCACTTATTTTCGTGTGAACTGCATCTAGTCAACATGTCCGCCATCCTTCTTGAGTTCACTTTGTTCAAGGCAGCGTGCCGCACGGAGGGACTAGGTTGAAAGGGTGCCCATATTTATCACTTTTTCTCACACACATATTCAGCTTTTGTACGGCCCCCTCCGCATCTTCATCGATCAGGATACAGCCGCGCCTTCTGTTGCTGGCCCTGCGCATACGACCCCTCCTCTCTCATGAGGCGAATACGGTTCCTTTTTCAACTGTTGACTGTTTCCCGACGATGGATTGGACCTTGTCGCAACTAGGAGTCTTCCAAGTGCCACAACTTCTGGGATAATCGCTAAATTTGAGCGTGGGTTTCGAATGAAGGAAAAGTCGTCAGTCGGAGCTAATTTCATCTTCTCTCCATTGAAACACATCCTGTGATCGCTTATGAAAGATATTCGTAATCTCAGTAGGCTGAGCAAGGTAAAAGTTGCTAACTGGGTATGGTCATAAGGTCAAAGCTACCAATTAAAATAAGGTGTACATTTTTGTGCGTGTAATAAAACTCTCAGCTCGAACTTACCTTCATTTCTGTTTAGCGGTGCTCATGGCGTTTGGGGACATTGAAGTGAGTGACGACTTGCAGAACTTGGGACTAACAAAGGAGGTCGTTCAGGGTTTAGGACGCTTTTTCAAAACGGTTCTCTGCATGCTGTAGGGGCTCTCACATGGACTACAATGCCATGTTCCTATTTTCACTGAGCGGCCCCCTGAAGGCCAAAAACGGTCGAAAAAAATCGTTAAGGTTTGTGGCTTTTACTGCCTTGGAGTGACGTTTCGGACTTGTTGAAATGACCGCGTGCATATTGAAGGGTACTGATGAAGATGATACAAAAACAACGTGAAATTTCCTCAAAATTGAAGTAGTTTAGTGATAGCGCTGAAGAAAGGGTGGGAGTTCCGTATGGTTCATCGGCATCCTACCATACACAGCGAACTGGTATTCAGGTGAATTGCGCGGTGGACCCGGGTTGATACGGCAGGTGGGGGGTGTTTGTGGTGCGACTCCGCTCGCTCTAGGGCAGATCTTTGCATTTCTGACTATCACTCACAGTCAGAGTGAATAGTGGTCGAGGAATTCCTCGACCGCGGCTCTCCACCGTGCAAGAGTAGTGTCGAGAGTGAGTGCACGCGCGGAGAGCACAGACGGTTTGCGGGTGCGAGAGAGCGAGAATCCTCGACGCGCCGTTGCCAGTTCTTCTGCCGATTTCCACCCTGCTCACAGTTGTCGCCAAGTTGTTCCAGCGTCAAAACAACGCAATATCAAGTTGTTGCGGCGTCAAAACAACGCAATATCTACGATCAGGATCACTAAGAGCTCCTGAAAATGAGTTTTTTTTATCAAAAACTGGCGGAATAAATTCGCCGGGCCAAACTGACGCCAAGTGGTCGGATGCCAGAAACGAACGCCGTATCGTGATCAGGACCCTGATTTACCCCCATGCGCCAAATTTCAGGAAAAATCGAGAATTCGACCTAGCTTCGAAAAGGGGGGATGACCATGGGCTACAGCTCGTCATGCACGCGGCAGGTGATTTGAAACGAGCGCGGCGCGGAAATGAAGCGAGCGCTTTGATGTTTCACGGAATCCAAAATTTGATCTTATAGAGAACGCGACGACGCACCACGACACAGTCCTTGAGTTCGCTCGTCGCGCCCTCAGGACGTCGTTTTTAGCGATGTGAATATTTTCACTTTGATCCCACCCTTCAAAGCGCAAGATGAGGCGATTATTGCAGTTGCACTTATCGATACCAACTGACAGGAACGACCCCAGGGAAAAGCAAGGCCCCCTCAATACATTGGGGTTGGGAAGAAGTCACCTCAACGGGGAAAACCCCACTTGTTTTCGCAGCTGGCGCTGAAATGAGCACAAAACTTCGCAAATATATTAGGAAAAAGTTCTTAGGTCATGACAGACCAATACTTACAGCTGGTTTTGGCTTCAGCCGCAAAGTGAGTATGGTCCAAAAATGACGCGACGAGTGACTTTTCGGCTTTATCAAACATGGAGAATGGCTCTCCAGTTCGACGTACTTCAGCCCGGTGGATTACTCTGTGTAGGCTATCTCCATGCTAGCGTGCCATATGAAGCGTTCGTCGGATTTTTGAAGGACTGTGCGATGGTTAAAGGCGGTCATTGTAATTACAGCTGACATTATTTAGATTTCATATTCATTATAACTAACATCACAAATACAATTGCTTTCAAGTTGTTGTAAAAATCTCATTGAAATTGGGGTGTACTAGTAATTTTGCCACACCCGTCGAAACAAAAGGCCCAATACATGCGCTACGAGCGTCAGAGAGTCGTGGACAAGTAATGCCTAATTTTGTAAGGAACTGCTCACAAACTCCTTATAACCGCATAGGAGCTCTGGTGATTAATGTGCTGAAAAGTGTTTTAAGATGTTGTCAAAAAAAAACATTTGTGGCGTGACGTGGATGTTCGTAGGCCGGCCTGTCACGGGGGCCTGTCGCCTGCATTCGAATGTCCGTGGTCAGCTCAACCCACAGAGTGGGCAGTTCCCAGTGGCACCCCTTGGAGGAACGGACACCGCCACCAAAAAACTGCACGAGGACCTGAAATCGGTTAACAACCACCCCGATCAAGTATTTAATCGGGAGAAGTGGCGTCACATATGAGAAAAGCGGCCCCCGCTTACAAGCGGGACAAACGCTGAAGAATAAGAAGAAGAAAAGAAGTCGAAAAAAAACGAAAGCTTTAATTTGTAAAGGAGTTGATGCCATCACAGCTTGCCTTTTAGCCCGAACCACTACTACTGCGCTTGTAAGCTCAAAAAATCGTTTGACAGTGATGAAAGCACATCATAGATAACAGGGCAAGTATAAAAATGTATACCCTATTTTAAATTGCCGGAATCCTAATGACCTCCCTGGTAGGCTTGTAGCTGGAGCTAAGTATCGACGGTGGAGTGGTTCATTTTGTGTTAGGCAAAAGGAGATTATACTCTCTAGGTGACAACACATTGAACTACCTTCAATGCGTTGTTAATTAATTGGGCTAGCGGTCTTCTTACCCTCCCTCCCCACATCCATCTTGCCAAGCATCATTAAAAGACTGATGGACATTCAAAATCTCTCTTCTACCATGTCAAGTTTATGTACACTTTTGTTAGGTTTCCTCTTCAGGATAGAATACACAAAACTATTTACGCGTTGTTTCGAAAAGAACCTCTGTCGAACAGAGTTCGCAGATGATGTTTCAAAGCAGACTAGTTCGTGTTCAAAGTGCAGCACTGAAACCAGGCTTTTTTCTCCTGAATAGCATTACTCATGCGGAAAATGAGAAAATGCTCTACAGTTTGGTTCCTGGTGGTGGCAGAATTTAGCATTTCCATTTCCTTTGTCCATGCAGCTGGTGAACCTTTTGCATGAAAGGAAAAAGCGTTTTGAATGCATAGCACTCAGGGCTAAAGATACTATAGAAGACTTCAAAATCGTACGTAATGTTACAATTTTCACTTCGATGCCCCTTCTGTAGTTTCCCCAACGTTACTCTTCTTCAGCGTGTCTTTCGCTGTTTCTATCAGACGTTGCCACTCTCGTGTCGAGGTATACATATTATTATTGTATATTATTCTACTGAGGTCTTAATTCAGAGGGTTCCCCTTGATGACGTCTGTCCATCTATCTATATGGTTATCTATTGTGGTTTGCCTTAACTTCAAGATCCACGCTTTTTCCTGAACAGAGGATCATTCAAGCGTGTCCTAGTTATAGAAATCGTTACTATCGCGTATTTTGCTCGCCATTCTTTTCTTCATCGATTCCCCACTTCTTGTTCACTCACTTACAGAGGCGTAATTCCTAGCCTTTCAGTACTCGCTATGCCGGTCTCATGTCTACAAGGTCCAGGGTTAAGTCCTTGATGATCGGATTACTTTGCATTCCCAGAAGTGTGCTCTGCAAGTTTGAACCACTTTTGTATGGTTAGGAAACCTTGTGTTGGAAGTAGTTGTTTGCGAAGAAATTTGGACGATTTGGGCATTCATACTTCTGGTCGCTCGTTTTTCAGTACATGAAACAACGCGTACACTATTTTTGCTGAAAATCTGTAAGTAGGGCTCTTGTGCCCGGGACGAGTTTTATTATAATCTATCATGATAACAACATATTTGCACTCATTTAGGGAATCATTGCATGTATGAGTGGCCCTAAAGAGAAGTCAAGAACTTGCGCTCGCAAGGCACAGAGTAGATGTTTTGTGTTGAAGGAGTGCGAAACTTGTCTTAGGGAGCTTAAAGCAACAGTGTCATGAGGGCTTTGAAAGTTGAATGCTCTGGTGTGGGACGATGCGCTAGCCCTAGCCGAACATGGACGAATAGAAGTTGAACAAAAAACATCTAC
>KZ344992.1:893608-914877 GCA_002352805.1 Teladorsagia circumcincta
TATTTTAGGCCAATCCCTTGAAGCAGCTTACGTTTTGCCTTGCGGCTACTTGGTCTTGCGGAAGCAGTGTGCTTTCGCTCGGATTGCTCGCAGTCACGTGACGACGCATTGCGCCCCAGTGGCAATTGCTGGCTACAGGAAGGCGCTGCGGCTGATTGCCAGCGATCGCGATTGGGGCGCGGCAGTTCGGACAGCTCGTCCATCCCATGCTCCTCTTCATTTGTGGGCCGAGGAGGGGGTGCCCCCGTTTTAAGGCCTTATCGGCGTTTCTCTTCCTTTTTTTCTTCATCATCCGTCAACTCCTTACCTACAACTTCGCTACCGTCCGCTTCAATCCTCAAATTCGTCATGACACTGTTGCTTTAAAGGAATCTTCCACGGAAAAACCCTGCCTCCATTCTCACAAGAAACTGGTACTTAGTCCTCTTGCTTTATGAGGACAGCAAAAAGACCGAGACTTAAGCGCTGGTTTTGTTATTAATCCAAAAAACCAGGAAAATACAAGAAATTCGAATTACCGCCGTAAAACTGTCACAACTGTGGGCTTCGGGAAGCCACACGTGCAAACTTGTTGAGAGAGTGGATGTGAACGGATTCCACGTTGGTCCTTCCCAACAAACTTACACGTGGCTCCGCAACCGCCATGCACTTTGTTACAAGAGCACTTCCGGTTCCGCCCATTGGTCCAATCCGGTCCAACATTGAGCCTTCCCAGGTGCTGTGTCTTTCGGGTTTTTCATTCTTTTGGCTCCAAACTTTACATATGGTCTTCAGTGACCATGCCCGACACCCGTACATAAGAAGAGAATGACCAGTCTTTCCGTGGAAGATTCCTTTAAACTACTCTTGGAGACTCATTTCTGGCCCAAGTGAGATTTTCACCCTCACACCGATTATGTGCTGCTGCTTTCATTAGGTGATAGGTAGTGGTCGGAGGTCCTTTTTGGTGCTGTTCTCTTTTTGGTCACTGCCGTAATCAAAAACTAGCGTCACGCTAAGGGGTCAGGCTCCATAGTGCGTTCCCAATGAAGTTGGTGCAAAGGTCAAATGGTATTGGTGCTCAAAGAAGTGGTACACGTGATTAGAACTTCAATTTCACTGAAGATGGAGTCGTAATGGTACAGTCTTCTTTCAAGCAGGTTTGCTTGGTGGATCGCCTTTAAGGACATCAAAGACTAGAGGGCACTGCTATCCATGGCTATCACCATTTTTCTATGTATAATTATCAAAATCACGATTTGAGATGTTCATCCTTATTGAAGGATCCCACGATAACAACAAAGGCCGCAGAAGCGGAAACCCACCTTTCGGAAGACCGGGCGGACCTCCTAAGGGTGGGGACTGTCACGCAGTTTGCATGGAAGGACATGCTCCCGGCGATCTAGCGCCTTCTCCGCGGCCTAGTTGGCCCGGTACGCCCACCCTTTCTCGTCTTACTGAGTTTCTAGCTCTTCAGCAGAGCTACCATAGCTACCAGAGCTACATTATCGTGAAGAGGGCAGCACCGATGAGAGCCGTATTGACGCGAAAACCAGTGGGTCCCATGTCTCGAGTTCTAGGCCATTTTTCTCAGTTTTCTTCTTTCGTGCATCGCTGACCATCTTTAGCTTAGTTTCCAATGGGCTGCTTTCTGACCGTGAAATCCGCATTCAATTTCGAACACCTTCAGAGTGGAAACGATTCATTCAGTTCAATTTTTCCCGGTCTCCGGGACTTCTTGAAACCGAGTTATGAATGTTCGTAGATGTCTCCGTCCACTTCGGACATGTCCCGCCCACCAATAGCAGTTGACCTCCACACCTCCACTCATCCCTATCCACCTTTTTCCCGGTCTTTGGGACTTCTTGGGATCGAGTTATGTCTTTTCGTTGCAAACTCCACCCACTTTGATCATGCCCCGTCCCCCGAGGGCAGTTGACCTCCACTCCTCCACCCATCTCTATCCACCTTATTCCGGCTCTCTGAGACTTCCCCGCCCCGAATCATGAGAGCTTTTAGAAAACGCTGCACACTTCAGGGCGCGCTCCGCCCATTGTGGGCGAGCCTCCGCCCACGCCACGTATGCGGGAACACCTCAAGAATTGCTCCCCTACACTGACTTTTTTTGAAGTATGGACTTACTCCATATCGAGTTATGAACTTTTACACAAAGCACTGCTTTTTTGGAGAACGCCCCTCCTACCGTAGATGGGTCTCCCTAATTCAATGTAAGTTACCAATGCACACCTTCACCCACCTTTTGGCTCAGTTTTGAGGTCGTTTTGTCACTGAAATTGAAATTTGGCCGTCAGTACAGTTCATTTCGATGCACGCCACGCCCACTGTAGGTGGGATGAGCTTAGCTGATGTGTGTTTTGTACTTCGTGAGACCTTGCTCACCCAATCCACACTTGACCCGGTGTTTCCAGGCGAATCCGATACTAGGAAATTCGTGACAGACATACAGAGACAGACGAAGCGCGTTATAGTAAGTAGGATAGGCCTGTAAGTAAAAGTAAGTAACGCTTCATTCATGAGAGACTTATTGTAAAGTTCCATACTCCCTCACTGTCGCTGCAGTTTCGTCCGGAGCATAGGGTCAAGGTAAAGGATGTCGTAATCGATCATACCTATGCTGATGACACATACCGTACCAACGCTATACTTCTGAGTTTCATTTGTCATCTTCGTGGTAAGACTTGCATATAGTTCGGTGTGGAGTCTGGGAGATATGTTTTAGTGCAAAAGAGGTGCACGATCACATCACTCCTGTTCAATCAGCTAATTTTTGGCTCTTTGCTCTATTGTAGGAGGAGAGTTTAGACAGCGAAAACTGAGTAGACCGTGTTTGGTTCATCATACTTACATACAGTACGTACGGTACTACCGGGCGACGGACTTTTGGCTCGTCCGGGCAGGCAAGCGGCAAGTCGCGCGGCGAGCTGCGCGACTCGGACGAGGCAAATCTTCGCGGGCTCGTGCAGTGGAATTCATCGAAGTGTGAGCAGATCGCGCATCAAATCCGCAAGGGTCTGCGATTCTACTTACATATCAACAGGTGGAGAAAAGCGGACAGCTTTAATTGTAGAAAAACTCTAGTAGGAAGATATGAGAAGGATCTAGCAGTAATAGCGATCAAGGTGCTCGTGTAGTTGGGTGGCAGGGAGAGGGGTGGCATTCAAGTGAGTAAACCAATTATTGTGCTTGGAACTAAACCTCAGAGAGGGGAAGAGATTCTAGGAGAGGGAGAATGTTGACAGTTCGTGTTCTTTGTAGCGTTTCTCTCCTCCCTGGGCTTAGTCCTAGCGTCCCACCATCTGCTCTGTTTTGAATGTCCCCTCAAGGAAATGAGCGCCGCGATCAGCAGAGCATATACGTATAATTGACACTAAAACTCTGTTTCGATAAAAACTCTCATTTACAGTGTTTCTTAGTCGTTTTGATGATAGTGGTGATATTTCGATGAAGCTCAGCTCTCATCTCTTTGCGCTAAAAACCCCTTCACTTACACCGCTCCCTTCGAAGCTCTAGGCGCTGAAAAATTTTCCAAAGCGCAGAACCATGCAAAGTGGATCCGCTATCTGTCCACGATTTGACGCCTCGAATCCTATTGCACAGCGCGCAAAGTCATCCGGGTCTCCGCGCAGTTCGCCGCGTATCAGCCCGGACGAGCCAAAAGTCCCGCACCCAATACCAAATACTCATTTCTTCTCGTTTCGTTCACTGCTCGCTTTTGTTGCCATAACCGAACATGGTTCAACGAGACCTCAAAAACCATATTACGGCAGTTTTGGGGTATTTCATGTGCACAAAAGTAACATTCCTTCTGTGCCCAGCTGTAAACAGAGCTGAAGTATTCGCTTCAAGGCTTAAACTCTTCGTTCGTCAGAAGACAGCTGCATTCTGTCAGAAAATTACAAATATTCTCTAACACCATTTTATTGTATGGTGCCCGTTAGGAATAGTGATTGGTGTAATGATGTATGGGCGTTTATTCAAAGATTGTGAAATGACTAATGGCCATTCAACAGCTGTCGCTATTATACTAAGCGCTTTTGATCTTGTGATGTAAAATGCAATGGTCACGTGGGATATCATTTTCAGATCTACAAATTGGGCCGAAGAACAGCGACAATTGACGATAATGGGGGCACGCTCACCGGCTATATCTGGTCGTACATGAGGTCGTTGCTGCTGTTCGATTTGCCACGGAAGTTCAGCGATGATGATATGATCGATCCAAGCACGGTGGATAATCTTGAGGTATGCCGGCCTACACGTGCTGCTTAGTCAGTTTTGCAAGTTCGTCGGCGGCGTTTGCATGAGGGCTTTCGCTTCAAGTATTTATTTACATTTACTTTCTAAATGTGCTGTTCGGATTGTTTGAACAGCCTGATGTCGTAAGATGAGGTGGGCTGTTTTATTTATTCGTGAGCCGTCGGTTGACTTAAGTACAGATTATAGCTACAAATTCTCAGTTTGAAAGCATTTTGAAGTCCACAGCCTTGAAATTTCGCCAGCTTTTCTTATATGGACTCTGCTTCGATGAGCCTCATGTCAAGCTTCAGTACTACGCTTCAGGTGCTGGCACGTGCAAAGTGGTACGTAGACCGTGACGATCTCGAGGGTGCGATTCGCGTGTCGCAGCTGTTGCGCGGCGAAACAGCGTTGGCAATTCGCGACTGGCTCAGCGATGCTCGTGCATACTTGGAGGCACGACTACTCGCTCAGCTTCTTGTCGCACATGCAGCTGTGTCTTCAATCAGGTCCACTTATTAGTGTTTTGAACCGTCGCATTAGGTGAATCTCGGTGATCGTCCGAGACTGCCCTGCAACGTACGGTTAGGCGACATCCATTCATGCTCACTCTTCTAGTTCCTAGAATTCGCTCTGTACATTACTGACAATTTATAGGTCGTTTCTACTGAGATTTAAGAATTCCAATGTTTTCCTCCTTTATAATGTAGTGTACGGTTGTTCGCCAAGTGAACGTTTAGAGTATCAATTGAAAATAAATTTATTTGAAATCGAATTTGAAATTGTGAAATTTCGATATTTTACTTCCACTTATAACAAAAGGAGACGAGGCAGTCATGGCAATAGCATGCGACCGCAAACTCAAATTGAAACCGGAGACTGCGCAATAGAGTCGTTTTTCCAGTATGTGAATGTATATATGGAATTGCATCGTGTGGTTAGTTCCACATACTATACCGGCTACAGGTGACAGTTTTCATCAGTAACATACTAGGCCTAAAAGTTTTACAAACTAGGGTTGAATATTAGGTTTGAAAAGCTTCCACAATCCTCACGAGGGAAGCCTTTCAGGACATGGAGCGCTTTTTCAAAATTATTCCTGCACTTTGTAGAGACTTATGCGAAGAGCACAAAACCGTGGTCCGGTTTTCCTGCACGCTTCTAGGAGGGTCACAATAGTGGAGAAGAGATGGTCCAAAGTTCGGTCCTCCGCGATGGCTAATTTTTGCAATTTATGTTGGCGACTCCAAATTGTGTCCAAATGGCACCAGCATCGATTATCATGTCATCCTCGTAATTTGGCGACAATTTTGAGGCTTCAACACAGATTGCAAAAATGTGTCACCGCGCAGCATTGGACTTTGGACCAATTTTTCACCACTGTTTTGAGGTTTCCAGGAGCGTTCAGGAGAAAAGGACCACAGTTTTATGTTCCCTGCATGAGCCATTACAACATGCAAGAAACCATTCTCGAAAAGCGCTCCATGACCCGAAAGACCCTCCTTTTGTTTTGACTCCTTTAGTTCAATGAGTCTGTGTCCTACTGTTTGTCCCACCGTTCTACCCACCTCCCAGTCTTAATCAGGCTCAACCGTCGCGTTCGCTCTCTCAAAAACTTTACGGCACCCCTTATTTGACTTCCACCCCCTTTGATCTTTCGGCCTTCGACTGCCTGTCCCGGATACGACCCCTACCCTCCATCATCGCAAACACGAGTTCTCCGTTCGAATTATTCGAGCGGACGATGATACTGGGGGTGAATATGTCAAAGGTTTTAAAAGAAACGTGTTGGAGTAGATGTTTTGGTACCGTATGCCCTTCTTCAATACATGAAATCTTTACAGGAAGAACTGTACCGGCCCACATAGAAAATGACCGCTATAAGTTGATGGAGGAAATTTTTGGAATCTGATTGCCCATTTTTAAAGCCAATTTTCACATTCTTCGCTCAGATAGAAATGCTTCACATCAAATAGTCATCTAATGGTCAACCTTACCAGGGAGTTCTTTCAATGTGTGGAGCGGAAGCACTTTTTCAAAAAGGTTTTTGCTTGCTGTAGAGGCTCTCACGTGGACTATAAAACAGGATCACTCTCGCTGAGCGGCTCCCTGAATCCCAAAAAAGATCCGAACGTTTGCTTGGAATGAGTGTTTTACAGCGTTGAAGTGATGTATGGAGCTTCTAGCGAAGAGTACTCGGTGCTGTTAAAGAATATGACATCAACTATTGGTGCAGGTGCTATTTAGAGGAAGTGTGGAAGCTCCAACGCAAAATGCAAAATTTTTGTCACCACGGGGAATCGAACCGTCATGACCACTTTTTGGCCCTCATAGGGCCGCTCAGCGGAATCGAACCTTTTTCCTTCGGTTTTGTAGTCCACGCATGAGTTCATATGAGAGGAAGGAAACCGTTTTGAAAAAGCGTTTCACACTCTGAAGACCTCTCTTGTTAATGATCAATATTTGAGGATCATTGAATAAATGAGGGGACGAATCAAGAAATATCTAAATAAGGATACCGGGTGCTCTAAGAGATTTCTCTCAGCCAAGTGGATTGAGCAGAAATATAGAATGCTCGACTTCCACCCCTCATAGTCTACACGTGCTACAGTCCTCGTGCTCAGCTCTGGCTGTGAATGTGTGTACGACTTCTCAAATGCTGGTCTTGTCTTGGGTCATCAGATTCGTTATGTAAACAGTGCGTTAGAGAAAAAAAAGTGACTGTACTGAAAACTGTAAAGCTAACAGACAACAACGAAGCGATCTACGAAGCACTAAAACCTTACAGATTTCAAATGTAGCCTACACGGACCTTACCAGAAAAGCTCTCCAGGACATGGAGCGATTTTTCGGAACGGTTCCTTCCATTTCATAGAGACACGTGCAGGGAGCATGAAACTGTAAACAGCTTTTCTGAGCGACTCTGGGAATGCTTAAAAACATGTCGAAGCAATGGCTTGTGGTTCGATCCCCAGAGCGACAAATTTTTGCACTTCTCTGCTTTCCACTTTCATGAGCCGATATATGTCTAATCTTATTCATTGTACAAAACGCTTCCATTATGCAACCTTTCACCGCTACATATGCTGAAATTCTGCTAAAAAGACAAAAATTCAAATGACAAAAGGAAAATTTCTCCCTTTTTTCTGGCCATCCCAGGCCGCTCAGAAAAAATGATCATGAGTTTCATGTTCCAAGCACGTACCCCTATAGCAATACACCATTTTGAAAAAGCGCTCCATGACCTGAAAGGCTTTCCTGGATAAAACAACGCTGTTTTTGCTTCTGTGATTTCCACGAATGGTGAGACATCGTTGTGAGGTGGCTCGAATCGCCCATGGCCAGAGTAAGAAGGGTCCTAGTACCAGTGACGGGTTCCTACGCGTTACTCGTACGAGTACTCGTCACTGGAGCGTGTTGCACTTTGACGTCTCACCGTAGTCTTCAAAATCGTCAACGAGTCACCCAATTAAAGTAGTTTACCGTTGTTAAATCAGAATGGTTATAGCAAATAATCTAGTGGTTTGGTAGCTGAAAGGAGTTCAAAATCGAGTGATAGTATACCACAAATGCGATGGCCATACAAACCACTCAAGAGCACTCGCAGCATTTTTTCCAGGCACCACGGAGACGGAAGTGGGCGGGTGGGCAATTTCGGGCAGCGATACCGTAGGACCCGCCCATGTTGGAGCAGCAGTGGTGATGGAGCGCGCGTTGCCACCGCTCTCCTACACCATCTTACCACTAACACACGATCCATGGCCTCATGACGATGATCCACCGTCGTCATCTACCGCACACACATCGTATCCATCGTCGCTGCTTCTTAAGACGTTGCTTGCTGTGGCGGTGTTGGTCATGATCGTTGTGACGATCGTTGGGAACGCGCTCGTCTGCTTGGCCGTCGTTCTGGTACGAAAACTCAAACAACCTGCGAACTTTCTGATTGTTTCATTGGCGATTGCCGACTTTTTTGTTGGCCTACTGGTAATGCCGTTGGCGTTTGTAGACTTGCTCTTCTCCGAATGGCCACTGGGAAGGTTCGTATTGCCTTTTCCTGAAATAAATTCTTTATTAGTTAAATAATCAATTCTTTTCAATCACTATCAATTTGCCAGGCACGTTGTGAGGTAGCTTAACTTGATTGAACCAAAGGTTCATCAGAACATTGCCTGCTTTTTATGTGTATCTTAATGACTTTATAGCTATTGTGCACTTCTTCATTCAGTGGCTATTCAGCCTCTCTCTTTCCTTTAAGTACGAGGCCCATTCACTTGAGACGCTTTTTTGGCAGTTATTCAACGCAAAGGCTGAGCCAGTGTGGCGGGTATTACCGCAAGTGGTTTTGCACCCTTCATGGTGTTCCCTAGTGAGAACGTCTGATGTTTGTCCGCTATAAAAAAAGAACTAGGAGCTCTACGAAGCCATTCAAAAAACCAAAGTGCTGGCATTTGATGTTTGAGGATGGATGTTTTCCTAGAACTTTTTATTGGTGGTGATGGCAAGTTTCAGGTCGATGTGCAAATTGTGGACGACAGCCGACCTGACGCTGTGCACAGCGTCGATCATGAGTCTATGCGCGATATCCGTTGATCGTTATTTGGTTATAACTCGCCCGCTACGTTACTCAGCCGTAAGAACGACTGCTCGTATGCTCATCTATATCGCGGTAGTATGGATAATCGCCGCTATTGTTAGCCTGTCATCGCACATTATTGCGAATCTTCTTGACACTGAAAAATCTGAAGATCGAATTTGTCAGGTAATCTTTTACAGATTTTCTAAGTATTCTTCTTGATCCACTTTAGTCGTTGATAATGAGTTTTTTGATTGTACTTTACTGGTACATGTTCTTTTGCCAGTACACTCGCGTCTGCATTAAGCTTTCTTTCGATCATTGTTTTCATGTGGCTTCAATAGTGGTTCATTGAAAGTGAATAGAATGGACGCTCAGAAAGGGCCAGGTAGTTGCGTAGACGTCCTAACTTGCACCTTCGTGGCTCTCATGCATGCTTGTCTATCTCTTGACTTCATTCTTTTCTTTTATCCTCCTACGCTTTGCACTTGACGTTTGCATTCCGTCCAGACTGCCGGTCCCACCGTTGTCGATGTGGGAGATATCCACATGTTACAAACACAGTTCCATAATGATCCTTAATCGGGAGAAATTGAGTGGTTCAGCTGCTAGTGCTTATGGAACAGTAGAAGCCGGCTCTATGAAAATTTCTGCGGAGGACTTTTCGTTTTTTGATCCATTGAGTGATTAAATGTTACATAGGAAGCACAGACAAAGACGAAACGTACTTTATGCCGAGATGACACGATCGATGTTGATTGCTAGTCATTCGCATTCAGCTCGCCCCCTCAGCCCAAAATGTGCATACAGAAGGACATATCACATCTTTCGCCATTTGTGTATGCAGCAAAACGAACAAATAGCAACTCTTGGTCAAGCTAATCATCCTCATTGATTCTCGCTAGGGAATGTGGATAAGCGCTCTACAAAAGGGGAGAGCTCGAATGATCCGTTAGATCTCCTTGGGAGGATCGAAAATCTGAGCTCGAGCTTGATTTGTGGTCTTTCTCATCTTATCATTCTTTACAGTCAACTTTTTGTGTACAATCTGAGAAGTGGGCTTTTTGAGCAGAAGCATATAGACAGCAAAAATATCGTCTCATTCACTTCTTCATCCATATAAGAACCAAGTTCTTAAGAGATCAAAAGACAAATCGTGAGCGCGTCATTTGTTCTTGCATGCCACATAAACGACAATGGGATGAGGACGAGAGGAAAGTGGGTGTGGAGTTGTTTTCCGTCATCAACCTCTTGAAACAACAAACTTTTCGGTCGTCACATATACATTTTGTGGAGCTTAGGCCAGGCGATTTGAAGTTTTCCTTGGTCCGTGTCCATATGCGTCTCCTAGTCAGCGGGAAGTGTTAGGACTACAAGTGCGTGAGATCGTTGTTTTACGTGGCGAGAAGACGCCTCCGCCACTTCAGCGGTGTCACGGATGAGGCTCTGAAAACGATAACTTCACTCCCATCGATTCCTTGTTTCTATCAATGGTATATTAGGTATTGGGAAATCGTACTGTGCTCATAGATGAAGAATAGGGGCCCATCGATTCCTTGTTTCTATCAATGGTATATTAGGTATTGGGAAATCGTACTGTGCTCATAGATGAAGAATAGGGGAAAAAAGAAAAATTTTAGACGGAGCTTCAGATGCCATTTAGTTTTTCAGTGCCATTTCGACATCTGAATGTTGTATTACACATAGAGAAGCAATAGGTTGTGCCAGAGTATTTAAAAAACTCAAACAACCCCAAAATATTCCTTGGAAAATTTCTGCTGCACCTGCTTTGTAGCACCTTCGACAGGCATACGCCTTAGCTAGTGTTAGGAACCCACCCGCACAGGAGGCCCGCCGCGAGCGAAGCTTTTTTCATTATAAACGCTTGGGGCCTCTTTGCGTTATACAAAGTTCAGATCCTGATGAGGCTCTGGGAGAGCAGCAAACGAGCTGTTCTGACAATTTATCCCTTCAATAGATCTTATATTCTGAAGAAAAGAAAGGTACATGAGTATTCGGTAGTTGGGACGGAGGGAGAACGGAGGAACTCAGAGAAGTCATACGGTGTCGCACCAAAACGAGTTCAAATGAGGACGATGTCAGACTTTGCGAATCGCTGGTTACCAGCGAATCGAACGTTGCACCAGCGACTCAATAGTGGCGGGACTCAACGTTCAAAGGAAGTCCCGCCATTTTCAAACAGCGTCACTGGACAGTAAACACAGTTTGAAATTGGCGGAGCTTCCTTCAAAAGTTGGGTCCCTCTAATATTGAGTCGCTGGTACATAGTTCGACTCGCTGGTACATGGTTCGCTTCGCTGGTGCAAAGTTCGAATCGCTGGTGCAACGCTCTGATCCAGCGATTCGCAAAGTCTGACACCGCCCTGATGCTGAAAAATTTCTCAGTAGACACGTTCAAGAAGTAATAATTATCCGATTTCAGTACCAATTTTCTGAAAACTTTTCTTCTTTATTCCAGGTGATCCAGCATTTCGCCTATCAAATATATGCGACGATCATTTCCTTCTATGGTCCGACGATCATCATGCTCATATTGTACGTGCAGATTTGGCGTGCTGCCAAGCGAATTGCACGTAAAGATCACGATCAGACGACACACATCCCCGTCGGTCTCGACAAGAACTGCAATGATCATGTCGATCTAATTCCGGAATCGCAAAAATCGTTGAAAATAGTGAAGAGTGAGCATCGTGGCTACCTGCATCGACCAAGTGCACTCTTTCATGCGGTCAAAATGCCATTGGTATGCCACTCACCTTTGATTTCCATTCAATTGCGTTTTTCTAGACCAGTTTTGGTAGGTAAATGAGGAAGTGAGGACTTCTGGTAAGTGTTCCGCGCAATGCTAAAAGTGCACGCCTACGGGTTCCCTTAGTGAGCCGGCATTAATGAATTTGCGTTGTATAGATGGGGTACTGTATGGTGCTTCTACTCGTGTTGAAGACGGAAAGCATCTAAGATTTGTTGTGAAGCTTGGAGCCACACATCATCGTCGCTGTCATCTGTTCCGGTCGATGCCGCCGTTTATTTCCGGCGCCCTCCGGAGTATGCTTGCAGTTGCTCATCTGCATAATGGCTGTCGCATTACGTAGCGACGAGCGTTGACAGAGTGACTTTAAAGTTTAGCGTTTCTGATTGTAAATTGTCCACTGTGTGTTTGAACTATCGATTTGAGTGTTTGTGGGTTTCCCAGCAAAGTCCATTATTCCGGTATACGGAACAAATTTGGAGCTGAATCCAATATACCCTTCTTCTGCTGCCTCGAAAGTGCCGCCGTTCAGTGGTAAAAGCCAAAAAATAGGTCAACTGCACTCTTTGGTGAAACATCTTGAAGCATTACGCTTGATGCATTGTAATCATTTTATTGCATTTTTATTGGTGGAAAAAATCTCACTCCAAAAGGTGCAACTCCATGATTGCTCTGCGAGCGCATGCAGCAGCAGCAGCCGTCGCCGCCAGAGTGGTAGAATTCCAGCTCGGCCCGAATTCTCACTGATCAAATTTCACTCCATTAAAATAACCGGCTATCCCAAATTCAAAGCACGTCAGTCCGCGGCAGAGAGGGAATAGAAAACTGAAATGCCTATCGGAGATGCTGACATGAGAAACTGCGTCAGAGAATCCATCAACGGAAATGAATACCGAATCCTAGAATGCGATATTCCGATAGACCGAAAAATGCTTTCACCTGGAAGCACTGATTAACCTCTGATGGCGAAGAGGACTGGTGACCTTTTGGTTTCTTTTGGCGCCGCATTCGATCCTTATTCAAGCGACAGAATAGCTGAGTGCTTGCTAGGAAAAGACAACTTGAGGGCAGGTGAAAGTGTAAAGAAATGGAAAAGGTCCACTCATGTGTGAGAAACCAGTATGAGTTGTACTCCCGGCTTGAAATTTTGGTCAAAGCGCTTGTGGGTTCATTTTCAGGATGGATTTCATTTTTGGTTTTCTATTCTTCGAACCTGCCGCCATCATCATTATGTGGTTGAGTGCTCGCTACCACTTGTGCTTTCAATAAGTCGTCCACGTTTTGCTCCGATAAAATGAGCGTATTTCTTTGGAAACTACGCATTCTTCTCAATGGTTTCTCGTATTGATTTCGCTTTCGAAGACGCATAATGAAATCTTGAGGAACAATAATGAGCATTTATAATATAGTTTCCGTATCCGTAACCATCAGCAACCGAATCTTCCCTGCAATTTATGGAGAGGGCATTTCGACGAGAAAGCCAAACCCAGCTTACCCTGTGAAGGGACCGAAAAACTACGCACTCAACATGAGCAAGCCACAGCATATTCGTCTGTCAAACCGAACAGCATTTCGTTGATCCATGCATCACTTCTAACGTTTTCTTTTTCAGCCAGCAGCGGTGAAAATCCAGTTCAGGGGGGGGGGGCACTCCATTGAGATGTTGAGATAAGAGTGATGCGCTCATGATACATTATCAGATCATTTTAGAGGTACTTTCGATAAGTGTCGGTGTATTGTGGAAACACATCGAGAGCTTGTATTTAGGGTGAATAACGGTCGAGAAATTCCCCGATCAGAGCTCTCTACTGTGCAATAGTAGTGTCGAGAGTGAATGAATGCGCGGAGAGCACAGACGGCTCGCGTGTGCGAGAGAGCGAAAATCCTCGATGCGTCGTTGTCATTTCCTCGGCCGATTTTCGCCCTGCTCCCACTCATGTACCTGCCATGGTCCAAGGAAACGGTCCTGGACCACGGGGACGAACACTCTACCCAAGTTTAGGGATGGAGGAAATCTAGGGTGGTTACCACTTGGGATCAACTGGGCAGGACGTGGACAGAATGTGTGGATTTTAGGACACCCACCGGTCGTTATCAAATGGGCACCACAAATGATCCATTGCGTTCATTCGCATGTTATCTTATCCTTGTGACAGGAAGTCCGGAGAAGTGCTCTCTAGGACTAAGGATAAAATAGCAAGGAGTGCCCCCCCTCAACTGGATTTTCACCGCCAGCAGCTTGATAAAAGGCTGACCCCAGTTCTCTAGCTTATTATTCACTTCCCCAATACTCTAAAATCCATCACACACTGCCATTACCATGCCACGTTTGCATAGCACAAACGTCCATTTTTCGTCACTGAACTTAACGTAGCCGGTAGGGATGAGTTATGTGAAAGGAGTTTATACGGCTTTGCGGGCAATTTGAAGCGCATTTACTGAATGGATTCATGATCGTCATCCGGCTTCACCTAGCTGTCACTTGACATTATTCAATGATGGTTATTGGGGACGGTGAAGTCCATCGTCATGGTGGTCATAGAGAAGTTTTTGCCCAGCGCTCCCATTATAATCTATCTCTCTTTTAGTGTTCGGTCGGTAAGTTCCGCCGATGTTAGAAAACTCTCCCACAAATCCATGGTCTTAGCTGGCACCCATAAATTGGAGAAGCTGTGGAGATTGATCGTTCAAATAGTCTGACTTAAATGGCCACAAAAAACAGTGACATATGCTGCTCCTTCAGTTGGGCCATCCGCCGCGGGCCACTATGTGACAACAGTTAAATATATCACTGCAAATGTTCATGGAACGCTTCTGGTTTGTTGATTGTTTGAGCGGATTTTTGGGTCATAAGAAAGTCTATAAAATCTCCCATGCCTTGCCGCCTTCGCTTTGGCTGTGATTATGCCGTGCGGAAAAGGGATATGGGCCACTCTAGGTCGTATATCTTTGTCAGCAAACAACCTCAATTTCAGCCTGGCCGACGTGCACTGCCGGCCTACTTCTGAGGTTTATGTCATTGAAAGCCAATTGTGAGGGGATGAAAAATGAACTCACCGCACACCTCCTGAACTTTTCTCATTTTTTTTTGAAAAACAAAATAAATGGAGGGCGAACTGCATCCCGCGAAATCGAAACATCTCGAAATAGTACTGCATAAGAATCGTCCATTATTGTTCGTGAGTAGCACCCTGATTGAGAGTATAGAAAACGCTCGGGAAGTATCAATTGAAATATGTCGCTAGCGTCCGATAGCAGCTTTTTAGTATTCCTCAATCCATGAAATTTTCGTTTCCTCTTTCTTCTACGAGAATGACGACAAGAAGAATGATATCAATTTGTTTGGTCTTCTTTGAGAGTCATTCGAATGCTCCAGGGAATGCTTTTTATCTCAGAAAAGTCAGGGGCTCCCAAAAGTTCGCTCGGCAATTCATTATCAATAGAGAACAATGAAAAATTGAATTCATAGGTTCAGTACACGCTTCAGTGATCTCTAACTCTGCTACCGTAACCTTGCATTCACGCTGACTTGGACCCTTGATTTGAACTCGGCTGAACTGATGCGTCTGACGACAATTCTTCCAGCAATTGCTCGGTACCGATTTCAAGGGCCAGGTGCAGCAAGCCCCAACTAAGGGATGGGTCCCCAAAACTCTCCATCTCTGGACTCTTCTCCTGCTCATAACCACGAGAGTTGCGTCATCGACAGAGTAAAGACGCAGAGATTTGAGGACCCATCCCCTAGATGGGGCTTGCAGCACCCGGCTCCAGATAAGAGCAAGCTCTGCTGAACCTTGAAATTCTGGACCTCACCGAGAGAGGGTTGAGGTAGGGCAGCAGTGCAGGACAACGCTACAACACACGCTGTGCGGATCAAGTGCCAGATCGATCCGTGCCCAGGGGAATCTTGGCGTCCATTTTCGAGAGCACTCGTATGGTTCTATCTGGGAGCATAACTACACTGATACTTACATCAGCGGGCTCCCGGAAGTTGTTGTTTGAGTCAATTACGCTAAAATAGCACTACGATTTGAATAGAAGCGAGAGTGCCGTAGGGTGACCCAAAAAGAAATATTCGACAGCACTCAAAGTTCAACACTATTTATTCTTTGTATAACTGAGTACTTCTTTCGAGAAAGCATTTCACTTTTCAGATTCGGCAAAGTGATCGTAGTGAATGTAAAGCTCGCAAGACGTTGGGTGTGATCATGAGCGTATTCATCTTCTGTTGGCTTCCATTTTTCTCACTGGCGTTGCTCAAGTCCTGCTTACGTCTTCGTGTACCGTACTGGTTAGATGCGATCACACTATGGTTGGGATACTCGAATAGGTAAACTAGTTATATTACTACTTTTTTGTTCGATTAAGTTGCATGCTTTTATTAAGAAACTACTCATTGAGTGTGAGTAGAAAGGAATTTGCATCCAGTATTTACTCGGAAGATCCTGCAAAAGGAGATCCCCATGGAATCTTCATAACTGCCGCTTAACATCTTCTAAAGTGCTGAAGTCCTTGAGGGCTTTAGATTAGAGGCGCTCCGGAGATATCCTGTTCCCAGTAAAGCGATACCTCCTAGTAATTTCATGAACGCCAGAGTACACCATGAACGATGTGGCTTTCTATGCGTTCTTCAAGAATTCCCAAAATATGGTCCCAACAGGTAGTGTTCGACCGACGTGAAAGATTGTCCATTTGCTCTCACAAACGAGACAAGGTGCGATTCGCCGTTTATTTTACGAGCACGCCGCTAGAGCGCGTGCACATAGCTCCGCTATCTTATGTGAACGGTGTAATGCAGGCATAGCTGCCCGTCTTATGGCATATTCGAAAAACTCGGGCCATGGCTGTCACACGAAGTCCCCTTAAAGTGGTTGACGATAATCGGGAGGTGGATGGGCGAAGTGCATGGGGACTAGGATGCACCAGATTATACATCTCTTGAGTACCACATGGTCATGAACATCAGCTCAAGGGGCGGGTTGGGGTTATGGTGTTATCTTTATGGGAAAGATGTCTCTTTAAAAACACTACCTAGACCACCCTCCGGTCGAGTCGCACTTTAAAGGATCAAATTCAGGTTCAAATTGATGATGTAATTCACTCAGATGTGAAAGTATTGGTGAGAGATGGACCACTAGAGGAGAAAAAAGGAGAAAAAAGCGTGAAATACACAGGAATACGAGTCTTTTGCTCTACGCTGCGGAGAAGTTTAAAAGGTCAGCAGAGGGATGAGGGATCATGTGAGCGCTGAGAGCGGCAGAGAAGTATGAGTAGAGAGAACATAGCAGATCAACATTGCGACGCAGACAAGATATCGAGCGGTGGGTGGGGGGTGTCGCAACAGGTGGAGCGTGTCAAAGTCCTCGGCCCCTAGCGCCCTACTGCCGCATTCCGATGCGGGAACATATCTAGTCCTGTAGTCGTTTGCGTCCCATGCGCTTCTAGCCTTAAGGTGCCATTAAGTGGGTCTGAGCACAAACTTTGCCTTTGAAGAATCCAATATCCTTTCTGACGGTTTTAGCATACTAAATATTACATATCGCAAGCGATCGTTCCAAATTGTTACCAGAAACATCTCGAGTGCATCGACGACTACCTTTCCAGTCTTCCAAAGAAAGTGTTGTGGGTCCTGATTACAACGCTGTCGTAGATATCCAACAGATGAGTCGTTTAGACTCAAAGCAAGAACTTGTTACTGTAGTTTGAAGTACAGGATATAGCTTCAGAGGGCTGAAATAGAAAGAATTGAGCGTGGTTCACATGATTTTGATTTCCTTGAGTTGGTCCCATTGATGACTTTTTTCCTCATAGAATCAAGCATGCAAACTGAACACGTAGAACGGAGGCGAGTTTCGCCATCCGAGCGTCAAAAGGAGGCCAGCAGTCCTCTGCTTAATGGCAGCTTCCACGTTTACCTAGTTCTGCATATAGCGCATTCGAAAAAGCCTTGATTCGTCAGCAGGAGAGAGAGGGTTGAAGTTTGAAAGCCTTAGCTTTTCCAAGAGAGGTCTATTTGAAAAAACTTGATTAAGATTTTTTATAATGTGTAAAAAAGAGATGTGGGCTGGTAGAATGTTATTGCTTAACCTGGGACTGGTTTTTCGCGGGATTGGCTATAAATGGCGACCTCACTATAATTATCAAAATCATTTGAACTAAAAGTTTGTTGGTGAAATCTCACGCTCCGCACTGCACAGCCGTTGAGAATAGTGAAATTGAATCCAACCAAGCAAAGCAAGTTCGTTGGGCCAATACGATCTCGACTTCCACATAGTTCACAAAGGGTTCAGGTTTCCAAAAATCTGCTATGGTCGCGCACGGCAGCTGAAATTTGTGTTCGAAGGGAGTCTGGCCAGACACTCGAAGGCACCCGGAAATGCCGCAGATACTACTACCTTACCGAGTTCTTGTGAGCGGAAAACAGTTTGTATGTCAAAGCGAACTCGTCCCCAATTTCTTAACAACAACTTGGTATGGAAAAATTGCTTTTCAAATTATTCCAGCGCTAGCGAAGTGTGTAATTTCAACATTTTGACCACAAATAAACTCTCAATTTCAATTTAGCAGATTTTGTGACTTTTAAAAGTTTTTATAACACTTGTTCTGCTGTGCGTCCAGGCCTTCGTAATCGGTATAATTTCCATAAAGTGAGATCCGATAAGAGCAAAGCTCAACGAATGGCCAAAATTACAGCATGAAATAGCAGACTAGGTCCATCTTCGGGTTAAGAGGAGATACCCGAAAATAGCACAGTTGTGGCATGTCGTCTAACTGAGCAGGTGTTAAGGCTGAAAACGTAATTGGTTTCAGTTAATGCAGTGGCTCGAGTGATAAGGCATTGATTTGGTTTCTTCAGTCCTCCAGCGGTCCAGTCATTTGAGTCGAGTGAATGACTGAAATTACAGCCTGCTTGCCGGTGAAGTCTATCTCTAATTTCACACCAAACGTCCATGCTGCCCTCTCAAACAATACATACCCGAAATCGCCTACTTCTCCTATTTCTATCGATGATCTACCAAAGGCAGAGAGGAAGCTGCTCCGGCTCATACATTAGGTGGAGTCCTCCTCCAGCTATACACTGGTCAATGGATGAAAGAACACTCAGATTTCTGCCATCGTGTCTTTCAAAAACACGAAAATGGAAGATTGAATTTTTGATATTAAAAAAAAGCAAAAAAAGAGCAGAGCACTGATCTGCACATCCTCTTTACCCGACAATAAATGCGTTTGGCTAATTATGTACATAACTTGGATACGTGTCTTGACCTGAAGAACGATTGTTCACCCGAACGGTCTCCTTTTCTTATGTTGATGAGTGTTCCAAGAAAGAGGATTCCACGGCAAGGTCCCACGCAAGGTGAATTGGTCGAAGTCGTCGACGACTCGTGAAGGAAGTTCGTCTATTCAGCGCTTCTGCGTGCAGACATTCTCTCTCACCACCCTCGAGCCTTCAGCGCTCTTGGCGGGCCCATTCATTCTCTACGCTACTTCTTACAGTACAAAGCCATGGTGAAGGACTCTCTCGACTGTAAAACCCTGGATGGAGGTCGAAGAAGGGGAAATGTGCCTTGTCGGAGGGGCTCATAAGGGTATATAAGGGTACGGGACGATGCTCTTTTAGGCTCAAAGAGTATGTCCCCAGCGGTCTAGTAGGTTCATACCTCTCGCCCGCGACACGCCCTCATTCTCGTCGTTTGATTTTAGCCGTTTAGCAGAGAGAGCATCACGGTTGAAGGGGGCAATACCGATGACTAGGGCAGTCGCATCAATGCGGGAATCAACGGCAGAGAGGGGGTCTTATTTCTCAGGCTCCAGGCCACCTTCCTTATTTTTATTCCATAATCACTGCATCGCTGACCACCACTACATTTCTTTCTAATGAGCTGTCTTTTTATTGTAAGCTCCACCTCTAAAGCAATAATACATGAAGCAGAGGAAGAGGACAAAAATAGACGTTTGCCCAAGAGCACATCAGCAAAGTTTTCGACGCATAGGGAACCGCCGTTGGTGAAAGTTTTAGGTGGTCATACATAACGTAACGTCTTTGCAAACGGGAAATTTCTACCGCAATCTCGGGTTTTCACATCACTTCATGCAGCATCCGAAAGACATTCATTGCAGAGGTTAGAAGTTTTGGGGCTTGCAAAAAGGGAGGTCCAGTCGACGAAATACAAAGAGGCATTTAAATTAAACTCTATTTCCTCTAAGAGACCCTAGAAGAGAACAACTAATGGTATACCTTCTACCCTGTCACAGCGTCATCTGAACATTGTGCTATAAGGCTTCCGAACAATCCTCGTTGTTCGTTTTGGTTTATCCGCCAAGACTCGGAGGTTAAGCACTACAACGTCAGATTGAGGCTCAAATTTTTCCACAGTCAAGCAGTCAAAAGCTAGTGGATTGTCAAAAACCAGTCGTGACTAAGTTCGATATTTGACTTACTTTATCTCCTGTAAATCCTTTTTGGATTAATGTGGTAATTCTCACGAACGGGGCAGCTCATCACGTGGGCGTAGTATATGACTAAATTCATAATGAAAATCATACTATAACATATGAAGAACAGAGCAGTGAGAAACTTCTGAACGATATATCAATTGGTACAAAATTATTAGGTTTCAGAGAAAAAATTTCAGCTCAAGAACTGATGTGCTCAACCGTAAACCAAAAAAAACCAAACTCGAAGACAAACATGACGAGGATTGAAAACCTGGTAAAGGAATGTCTAGGTTAGATCGTGTCTGAGTAGAGAGGGTACACGAGTGCTTGACAGAAGGCTCGACTCTGCTTCTCATCGCTCCACGAGTTTCCTGTCGAGTACTCGAAGGCTACATCACTGCTCGATTTCTCCAAGGGGAAGTAGAGTTAGAGCTTGTTGTCGGTCCGATGAATTCTCGTCGAATGGAACTGTCGAATCGTACGCCTAAGATTCTGGGTGTTCGCAAAAAATGTGGAAGTGAAACATACTTACGACTAGTTGTTTCTGAGATGCTTCTTTAAAAGCAGAAACAAACCCTCGTTCTCACTAGGGATTACGGTATTCATTTCAGTCTGAGGTAGCTATGTTTCTTCAGTCGTTGCCAGGTCGGCAGCTTCCAAGAGAACGTAGCTTTCACTATGACAGACCCCTGCCTTTCAGTATTTTGGACAACAAAAATGGTCTGCAATCCATCAAAGAGCTTGTTGGGCTCACACCATGCTCCCATGGTTCTGTTCTGACGCAGCCGTATAGAAGGCTGTTGTGAAGTTGTTAATAAATCGAAAAAGCTTTCCAATTTTCAATTGGGAGCATCCGGTTTGAATGCAGCGCATTCCCATCATCTTACAACATTAGGTAAGATTAGGTATATGGTGGCTTTTGGCCCACGATTTACCCCCACTATGCCACCTCAGATCGCGCCATGTTACCTCACCACAAATCTGACAAAATTCGTTTAGTGATAGGGGATCCTCAGCGTAGAAATTCCGTGGAAAACTCATGATTGGTGAAAAATCCTCCCACTTTACCGCCAGTGAAACTACGTACGAAATTGCGACGCCCCCTTCAATTCGTTCATAATAAGCCTGCACGTGCACCCCTTAATTTTTGTGTGCCATTTTCGATAATATACCTTATCCATAACTTGTCTGAATAAATATGTGTATACGCGACCTCTAAAATATGTTTATTGGGAACTGTTTTCTACA
>KZ344993.1:79121-97155 GCA_002352805.1 Teladorsagia circumcincta
CAAATGCTAAGTTTGTAAGACCCTAGCGCCATTATCGCGCTTTTTCGAGCCGCGACAACGGCAAATCTGTTATACTTAAGGGCTACTCTGTGTCATCCACTGAACAGACTTTTCAACACTGCTTCTGCTGGGGTGTTGCCTTGAGGGGTACGGTATCATTTATAGATAAAAATTCTGAATTTGAAAACACAAGTTGCACGTCGTACGGGGCGATATTCGTATTCTGTCTCTCATTTGCGATCCTCATTAAGCTTGCTTAGTCACAGCAACCGCATGCGCACAATGCGTATCCTGTGGAGCGTGAAATTCAACATCTCGTCCATTATTTGTCTACTGTATGCTCTACACAACAAAAACAATATTACAGCTATCGAATAGTGTACAAATGATTCGTCACTGTCACCGTCTTCCCATCATAATTAATTTATAAATATCGCCTTTATGTTACCTGCGACATAAAGCTATATTCAGTATAGGTGTTACTCGGATGTGACGTGGGTGTGGGTATGTCCATTCCCACGTCACATCCAGTCCCAGCACCACTTCGAACCAGGTAAGGCTTTCAACTTCTCATGAAACTTTGATTGGAGACTCGGGTAATTATGTATGCACAGCCAGGAATGCTGGCCACAAATGTGAAAACCAAGTCCTAGGGTCTTCCCAACCAAGTTGTGGGCAATCAAATTGGCAGGAAAGGCTAGGTCAGTACAAAAGTCGAGCTATTGGCTTAAATCTACATGCAGAGCAAGATCAGTGAAACCAGTTGATCTTCCTATCAAACCAGCTCACTACACAGGGAAGGTTAGAGTTCACATTTTGCCTCGTCAAATACGGATCTGTCACTGTCGTCGAATAACGTCAAACAGCATCTAGTTTCTTAACGCAGCAATGATTAAAGGATGGTGCGGTTTTGATGACGTCATCAGGTGACATTGGTGTGGAGGCGAAAGGCGATTCTAGCCACAACTCCTGAGGGCTCCAGTCCACCAATCACATTGGATGAGGTCACCCAAACCCCATCGCCTACGAGCCAGCGCTGCCTACGAGGAAGAGAGAAGGGCTGCACAGGTATCCTTTCTTCTCTGAAACTTCGCTCATGGGGGTAAAGAGGTGGTCGATGACGAGTATGACAATCATTTATGACGAAGCAACCATCTGGCGCCAGATTGGTGTCAGACTGTGCTTTTTGCTTCACTTCTTGTTAGCTGTGGAGGCTAACAACTTCTTTGGAATGTTTCCATGGCACTTGTTCCTTATATTTGTGGCCAGAATTCTCAACCCATCTAGTTTGTTACAACTACATGCAAAATTTTATGGGAGCCTTCGCTAGTTACCCCACAGCGCTCATTCCCTCTCCCCATAGTAAAATACTTACGGAAGTACGAATACGCCAACGCGGGGTACCTTCTCAGGCGTATATCGAATTGGAAAAAATCAAGCAAGTGATTCGGTTAAAGGAGGAATGGATTCGAAAAAGCTTCATCCAGCAATTGAACCACCGTCAGGAAAGGTGATGAAACTGTACAGCTATCTTACGGAAGCAACAGTCATTTTCAGATAGGAATAGACACGAGTGAAGGTCCCACGGGTAGTTCTTTTTTAACGAAAAGAAGGCTCTCCAATTTGTACAAACCCGAATCCTTGAAAAAATTTCACAAGTAAAATATACCCAGCTTATACAGGTTGAGTAGTCAAAAATGCCAGCTCAAATGAATTTTTAGCCGCGGTTTGGTTTTTGGCCGATATCGAAATAACAAATGTACTGCGAGACAATGTAAAAAAGCAAATTAGGGTTTTCGTCAGATGCGGGCATTTTTCGTGACGGTAGAAGTACTCCGTACTACAAATTACCCCATGATAATACTGTCACACTATCCTTACAATGATCATATTTTGGCTGTCACCTGTGTCAAATATTTTTTTTGGTCAAAAATCTCAACTCCTGTCGTTTAGCACACGACTCTGTGGTTTCCCGCAAGGTGTATTTCTGTAAAGGTTCCATGATGTCTGCGTCATAATTTTGCTCGGATAGGCCCGTAGAAATTCCACAAACCCCGCGTTAAAATGCTGCCTGGACTGACTTCTGAAGTACCCCATTTCCGCAATATTCTCACATATTCGAATTTGAAGTTGAAAAGGCGAATCCTCGAAGAAAATTCAGAGGTTTTTGTAAACGTCCAAATTGAGTAGGTTGATAGGTCTCACACCACAGTACCATTATTCACTATAAAGTCATCCTGTCTTTTGAAATAGGAAAGCCTGTCGCTTGGAATAGGAATCTGCGCCCCTCTCCTAATAAACTGGTAATATTTTTGTGATTACTACCAAAACATAAGATTGTGGAATATCGGATCAGGAAGTACTTACAATGGTAGCCCTTTGATGACATGTGCATACATACATAGTTTAGGGGATTACAGTATGATTACTGGAGTAGGCTTGTAATTTACGGATTAACGTTGTACACATGCTCCTGGCCTATAGGTGCCATATGTTGTAAGCCGTGTGCAGTCCGGAATCGTTGATGAGCCCCCTTCTGTTACAACGAGGTACGGTAGTTGATGATTTTCCCTCTACATGGGACAGTTCACAGGTTATACAGGTTTCCTTTGAAAGAAACACTAAAGGCCAAGAGTTTTTCTTTGTGACTGGAGAAGTCGGCAAATTCAATGAAATTCGCAAGTCACTTATATTTCATTCATTCACTTTTCACTCGAACCTCATTTTCATCCCAAGGGTCTCAATTGACAGATTGATCTGGGCTATGAGTCGACATGTTGATGCTGACTATTGCTGTCGATTCATTCAACCCGAACTAACTCGTCCGTACTACAAATTGGCGAACGCCCTCAGAAGCGTGCAGGCATGAGAATTTAATTGGGGGTACATGTCGACTTGTCCGAGCACCACCATCTAACAAGTGTTGAATTGATGGGCCCACCACATGATGAGGGAAACCTGATTAGATGGATTAGAGCCTTGTTACCTCAGCTCTACACCTTCGTCTCTACAGGATCTGAAGCGCATAGCGCTAATGGAACCGCCATTTTCAGCCGTTGCTAGACGTAAACCAGCTGACCTCCATGGCCCGTAAACTTTTTCTATGACGCAAAACATCTTACGCACGTTTTTTTGGCCGAGATTCAAAAAGCTGGCAAATGCGCAGCGTTTGATACAAGCTAAGTCGACTGTGAAATTTTCGCGCACTGAATGCTTCGCATTCCATGCCACACCAGAAGGTAATGCAGCCAATCTCTGTCGTACAGTGCTGCCCCCTACAGCATGTGGCAGGCGTGTACAGCTATATGTGCTCGAACAAGGTCCCTAGACCCGTGAAACGCCCTAGCAATTGAACTCAACGCTTTTCAGGCTGCGAGAAGTCATGTCTGAGGGGAAAGACGAAGGAATTGGGTCGATTCCACTCATAAAGCAGCTCTCAGCGGTCACTACTCCACACTTGGAAAGCCCTTGACAATTGTTTGTCGGCATGTTCAGTGAAGCGATACATTCACTCCTCACTTCCGACATAAATTGACTCGCTACAAATTATATTCGCGGCCACCAGGACACACTCGCACAAATTGGCTACCGTAGTACGGACACTCTCAACTCCAACTGACGCTTGTTCATCTTTAATGAATTAAGGGATTCATAATCGATGGAACGCTTGGAGCTGTGGTGAGGATTATGATCGTTTCGAAAGTGGAAAGCTCATGAAGGATTTGTTTTTAAACTGAATTGTGTCCTCCAAGGGTAGTGCTCAGGGCAGAAATCCTATCATTTAGCCCCAGCATGTGCGCACAATTCGAGGCAGCCTACTTGTAGATCTTCCAGAACGGGATAACTGAAATTCGCATTGGGGCTTCTACAGAGGGGGTGGGAGACAACAAAGAAGGACATTATGTCTCTGCATTCAAATGGATTTGATTACACTGTGCTTATTTTAAACCGAACGCCTTCAATTCAGAATCGGAGAGCGAGGTTTATTTTGTCAGGAAATCTCACAGTTTCAGAAAAGTTCGCCCGGAAACATGGTGTCGAGCTCAACGGATACCACGTGTTTTCGAAGGCGCGTTTCTCAGGGGTTTGTATTCTCAGAGCTAATGTTACCTAGGAAACTATTCAACACTCATTCCATTCAAGAAATTGTGTAAGAGCATCAGGCTGAAGCAGTTACAGTAGGAATCGTTGAGCTCGACGACGATGACCGAAGAAGTCATGTTCTGAAGACAGCGGCAATGAGGGAGGGCCTGTGTCTACTCAAAGTGGGAGTTTAGGAAATATTTTGTTGTGGAAACTTCGAAAACGACAGCAATGTCTGCGAGGAAAAATGGGCAGAAGCGCAGCATGGGCAAAATGCCTTTTTTTGGTCTCCCTCCCCCTGTAGAAGTCCTGGCATCTACCAAGGCAGCTCCTGATCTGAGAGAGGCCCCAAACAAGGACTACTTGGAGACCACGAAAGTTGGGAATCAGCTCGAAGCCACCGTAGGAATAGCTTTCGGAGAAGCTGGAACGTCTGGTTTGCTTTCTACTACTTGCATTACTAGTAAAAGGTTTGAGAACAGGTGACTGTATCACTGTTCATGAATACCAAAGGAGACATTTGTAGAATGGGCAACAATAGCAAGCAAAGACACATCACTGAGAAATCACTGCAGATAGCAAACTCAGAGTTCAGTTCATAAATGGTGTTTGTTCAGATACTTGGTGCCAGTTCATTCCAGGTGGTCAAATCCTGCTGTGGAATGCTTGGCCCATTTAGAATCACCATGAAAAAAATTTTACGAGTTAATATGACTGGTATCCAACTGTCTTTGCAGTGGTGCTCGCAGTAATGTGGCAAGGTAGATAGAGAGTCGATTACTAAACAGTAATATAAACTAGTAGAGGCGTCAGTGTGACAGAGGCGCTGGCGGTGCCGGTTTGGTTCAGTTCTCGTAGCGATTTTACCTTTGACTAAACAATTGTTCCACATAACTTCCACTTTATCACCTGTGCTCAACTAATCCGATTGGGTCCTGACCGTAGTTAAAGGGGCGGCGGCTGGCGACTGCGGCGGCGGAGCTCGACGCGATTGGCTAATTTCGTCGAGGCTCCGCCCACATGTGACGGTGAATGGATGTTGGCGACGACGAGGCTGGCCACTTGCTTACGACCGACTTGGCGGGATTTCACGGTGGTTCAACGAGGAGCGGCCGAGCGTCAAGAGAGGTGAGCGGTCATTACAAAGACGCGTCAGTGCGCTCCACAGCCCTGAAGCGGTATACACGGGGGCGGCAGCTAGTCGAGCGTGTTCCTACAACACTTACTTACCAAGTGCTGCCGTTACCGTCGTCATAACGTTTATTGCTAGGTCCAAAATGTTGATCTGTTCGAACAGGTATGGTTTGTCCTTCATCGCTTTTGTTCTGTCTCATGAATATTTGGGACACCGCGCTCAAATTCTACGAACACGAAACCCTTTTCTTCCGATCCTGCCAGCCATTGCTCTAAAAATTGCTGCTCCTGCTCCTGCACATGCTTTTGGGAAAATTCTCAGTCTCTTCTTCCGAGTTCTCTCTCATGGACCGATTCTGTGTAGTCTGCGTTGCATGGCGGGTTCAACTGTTTCATAAGGATTCTGGCCTGTCCCTTGAAACTTGAAGCCATCTCAACTCCTGATTTTTCCACACTTGATTGAGAGTACATTGTCGGGTACCGAACCCGGTGTACTTTATAAAAGACATGAGCCTTTTGTTGGTCTCTAGCATCCAATAACACGTTCTCTGACAGTTTTGGTGCTGTAAGGACTATGGTAATTCAACTGTTTTGCGAATCAGGAGTAATTTTGATATAAGGTCAATCTTTAGCTGAATTTGGCTCCTCTTTAGAGCGTGTCACTCCTCCTAACCTTCCGTTCCAAAACCATTACCCGTGGTTCTGCAACGGTACCTTCTGTCACTACTTGAACACTGTTAAAATCTGTTTTTACTTTCTTAAACATATCTCTGTACTTGACCTTACTTCAGTAAATTGGCAAAGTTCCGAGCTAAGTAATTCACAGGTATCAGGTCCTATTCTGTGCAAATCCTGCCTGTACTCCTCCTATCCATATTCGTTTAGCCTGCAGATTCTCTGAAAAGGTTCAAAGTGAGTCCTAAAAACTGTTCACAGCCCCATTTTAGCTATCGTTGAATACTAGGTTTTTGAAAAGATTTTCATCCGATTTTGTGTTGGGTTTTCAGGGGTATCTTCATGGGCCTCCTAGAATTACTGTCAGCGGATTGTCACGATTATTACTCTGTTAACAGTTACTCTAATAGTTAGTCAGTTTTCTAAGCGTCGTGCTGAGATTTCCATGCTGATGCAGAGGGAAAACTTAATTTAGAATTTCGCTATATGAGCTACTTTTAACCTCCACTTGTGCACTTCGTAATGTTACTGGTAATATAGAGTAAGAAAAGTTAGTGTAGATATCATATTTCGTAAAAGCACGATTATAGTTCACTTCAGATTTACCAGAGTTTGTATACCGTATTCATACCAATTCAAATACTCACTGTTGTAATAGTTTTATTAAGCAAAGTGAATATATTTCTCTTTGGAACTGATTTACCATTCCCGTGATCGTTCCTGTCAGGAAACCCTCATGAATCTAACAAGCAGATCGTTTGAGTCGTTGACAAAGCCATCATGTTGGCTTCCGTTGTTCGTCATGTTGGGACCACCCATCGTGCCTAGATCACATCTTGTTGCGGCGCCGTTCCCAGTCTTGTTCGAAAATCGGCCGTTTATTTGATGGCCTTTGTCAACCCCCCAGCGATACCCCTTGAACCCTTTTTACGGTTCGGACAACACCAACCAACCTACTCATTTACGAATTACCTCCGATTTCAAAATCCCATATAGGCACCTGTTCATTTGAAGTGCGCGAAAGGCAGTTGTTCCCTGGGAGCATCCCTATATTTTTGTCGTATTTGGCCCTTCAACCAACATCCATGGATTAGACTAGACTGCTGCTGGGATCGCTCCTGGAATGAAATATGTCCCTCCATTTTTGAAGAACTATACAACTATATTGATAGCCACACAGGTAGCTGGGTTACCATCTGCTGTTACACTTCCTATCCTAGGAGCATTCCATATTGTGTTCTGAGGGTTATTCAAGAGCCATTCTTCAGTGCTGAGCCGGAAAGTAATCCTAAGAACCTCTTCTTAATTACGGTTGGTATATATTTACCAATATTTTGAAGATGATTCTCGTTATATATTTGACCCCTAAAATCATAACGATAAGAGCAGTAAAGATCTAAATTCGTAGGAAAGGCAATTTTGCAGAAAAAAGCTGAGGAGCACGTTGCCTTTCGAACTTTTTCTTCAAGTTTTTATTTTTTTAGACATTGACATTGTCCTTCTACATTTATCGTTCGTATTCCAACTTCGCCCAACCTGTAGTAAGCAGTGGCAAGCCAATATCCAGCAATAAAAGCCTGTGGTGGATGGACCGCTCTTATTTACCAGTGAGGCTTTTAATTATAAGACTTTAGCTTAAATATATCTAAGTTATTTCTGTGAATATGTTCAGTGGGTGGGGGGGGGGAGGAGAGCCCACCATGACCCAACCAGTGGGGAAATTTAAGACGTTGACGACAGCCCGTTGTAAGTGTTCTTCGGCATCTTTTCTTGTTATTTTTCCAAAGCCAGCATTACTCTTTCAACCATATCGCTACTGGTAATTGTTAATTGTATTTCCTGGATATGATGATGTGACCGGGCAACCTTTCAACAAGAAAAATACCAAGAAAATAGGGTGAAACTATTCGCGCGAAAATCTGACGCGCATACGCGTCATTCTGTCGTCAATGTCTTAATAAGCAGAAGAGGTTTCTTTAGATCTCACATGGGTTTCAAACTATTATTTCGAAATACGGTAAAGGACGAAATTCTTCGTCGAAACTTTTTCTTGTGCAGTTTTTTTTCTCACACAACTAGCTCCCTTCAGGTACCAATAAGTATTAAGCACTGCAGCCTTTTTCAGCAGTTGAGCTCCAAGAATTCAAGACATTCTATCCAATCTACAAAAACCTTTTAAAAGATAGTGTACGAAAAAATGTTAATGTCGTTTACAAAAACGTTTCTGCGAATACTTTTGACAGCAATTGTGAGTGATTCGATGAGTCTCCTTCATGGCTCGCTATATCGGTTAATTCTTCTTGAAATTTAGGTTTCAGGCTTATATCATAGAATTTTTATTTGGGCACTAAAGAAAACCAATCAGTTTTCTGGTTTACCGTGCTGAACCATGTGATTACATAGTAGCTGGGCGAGTGTTGCAGTAGGGTGGTACTAGTGTGTCTGACCAGAGTTCCATTTTACTAGAATGCCAGACGAACCGGTAATACTATGGGATTCACCTCCCAACATTCATCGAGTCTCATTACTCTAACGAGCGTCCTTGGCACATTATAGGTGGCGTACTCGGATTTCAAACAACATGCCGGTGGTAATCTTCCATCAACTCCCTCTCACCGCCAACAATAATATTTGCTCTCATTAAGATCGCGCACGCGCTCAGCAATGTCGTTTCCGGTGTTACAGTAACGACAATCGAATTACCGTAATCCGTTGAGGATAATGAGCTTCTCGTTGCTAACAAACTAAATCAGCAATCTTGCAAATAAGTAGGAGTCTCATTTACGCCTAGTGTAAACGGTCAGCGAATGAGTAGGTGTAACATACATATATTGTTGAACTTACCCATTAGGGCTGGTATTTGGGGAGGGGGGGGGTGAGGAGAGGGGGACAAAATGGCAAAATGCCGCAGAGAATCAACTTACAGTTTTTCTACTGCACTAAAGAACTTTTATTTGGCACGACCCTGCCTCGTATTCTCAGTTTTTGTATTCTTCCACTTCTGATGCCTAATAAGGATCGCGACGTGACATACTAGACTCCCTAACCTCTCAAGCCATTCCTGCTTGAATTCGGAAATTTGGCATGTAACCAGTCGATCACTTCAGGAAGCCGATATTCTGAACTTCGATGTTCTGCCAGCATACTGTAGATGTAGTTTGTGGTAAAAAGCTTAAGGGGACTGGGGAGGTGGACAACAGGAAATCCAAGGAACCCTAACTTCCTGAAATTCGAAAATTCTAGGAATCCCGAAAACCTCTCCTCCGCGAAGGCACAAAGCTCTTATTGACTCATACTTTCAACCTTTGAATAACAAATGTGCCGTCGGCCTGTAAGTGTTTTTTTTTACCTATACTAACTTCTTGGGCTCAAACCATAGTAATACTGTAACACAGTTAGTGAAAAAGAAGGAGCTGCTCTTGAAACAGCGTGCTGAACCTAGACTGAGCCACCTTAGAAATTATGAATTGAGTTGTACTACTTACCTACTTACTCTTACTCTAACAAAACTCAAATTCATAGTTTTTGGTACATCAGACCGCTGAAGACGGCTCTCCGATCACGATCCAGCACTGTTGTGAGCGCAGGCCACGCCAGCACTAGCAAAATATCCGAGGAAACTACAGCCATAGTGCTCTGCAGAATAAAACCGCTCAATAATCAGTAGATTGATTGAATTGATTACCCATAGGTACGCGCTGCATCGCCAGTGAGAGACCTTATACCTAGCGCTATTCTCCTAGGTAGCCTTCCGAAATTTCAGCAGAACAATTGAGAGAAAAATTGGTCAGTTTTCTCTTTTATCTGATAAGGAGTTCACTTCGATCTGTTTCGGAATCGATTCGATCTTCTTGATATACTTATGATTTTATCAGAATGAGCGCATCTAGACTGGCATCAAATAAATAAGTAAATAAACTTGAGTTCCTATGAGCTTTATTGCCTTGCGATGAGCGGTTCCGGGTCGTAGCATGCTTGTCGAGCAATATTTCCATAACGTCAAGATCGCTAGAGAACCCTATTCCCAAGGAAAAACTTCAATATTGGGTAGTTATGGCGTAATGAGCACACTAATGAGTGCGAGATACCATCTGAGCACGGCTCTGGCGACTTGACTGGTGATGCAATATCCGGCTAGTACGTTAGATCGGCGATAACATTTAATAAGTCCAGCCTCAAATTCCTTGAGAACCTCGGATCTCAGGTCGTTCCATTTTGGTGATGAATTTTGCATCAATGGCTGTGTTACAGTAGAAATTCTACTGTGGTATAAAGCGCCGGCCAAAAATATTGGCCAAAATGTTTTCTCGTGTAAGTATAGTGTCCAAGAAGACCGGAAGCTGCTGGGAATGTTTCATTCCTTCATCCTAGATCGTAAACCCTCAGGGATTCAAAAATCCCTGAATCCTTTCTGTAGCGAAGCTCGACGAGAGTTGTTTAAATAAGAAAATAAGCCAGGAAACGTCTCCGCCAAGACTTTTGATTACCGCTGTAGATTATGGCCACGAGTCTCTATAAGCCCGGTGTCAGAACTTTGCGTATCGTGCGATTCGTACTAGCGATTCGCAAAGTCTGACATCGGCCTAAGGGTTACCCAAGCAGTCGCATTAAGAGTGAGGGGAATCTCTATTACTGTATTAATAATCTGTATGCATACCCTTCTGAGACTTTGAAGTGTATTGACATGGGACGTGAGTACCTAGAAACTACCGAAAAGTGACTTGTGAGAAGTGAATTGGTCACCGATAATGACAAATTGAACGGAAGTTTTGCAACTGTAAGTGGTGCTTTTTTCTACGTTCATGGTCCTGGGAACAAATCCTGGGTCGCCATCAAGGCTAACCTAGCCTTTCACCCTTTCGTAGCCGGTATGTTGGTACCAGGTCTGTTTCGGAGGAAAAAATACTGAGTTTTACATCAGCTGACCCTGTAAGTCACTGTGTTGGATGATCCGCATTCAGAAATGTTTTAAGAGCCCTGAATCATGAGAAAGTAGAAAGCTGACGCAGCCCAAAATGAGGTTGGTCAACACCGAAGCTTCATCCTTTCAACAAGCAGTTCCCTAGTCGCCGTCGTGCTTCCTGTGCTTCATGTCAAAAATCATCTCCTATGCATTGCTATTCGAAACTCATGACCGAATCACAAGCTAGACAAACTAACCGAAGCTATTAACACCTCGTAAGGTCTCATCAGGACTTCGGTTGACTACCTCCTCTGTTGCAGCAGTCCTCTCCAAGTTCGAACGAGTTATACCACTTGGCTGTCAGAGATCATGAGGAATAGTTTCGTCTACAGTTTTACACACCAAAGGGCTAATTTATCGTGTTCCATTTCATGCGTGCTCCATAGGGTTCGTCGTGTAGATTGTCAAGGATTTAATTTTCCCTGGTTACTTTTTGATGTACTCATTTGCGATGGGAACTTTAGGTTTACTCTAAAGCACTGAGACAAATTACGAATGTTTGTGATTGGCCATCTTTCCAGATTTGGGGCGGGGGGGATGTGAAGAATGAAAATTTGAGCAGAAACCCCGTCGGAACCACAAATATTCAAATATTTATTTATACATGTTGGCATCTATTGATCTTGGATTAGCTCACAAGCTTATGTATGTCATAAAAGGGTAGTTGCGTGTTAGGCTCTACTCGTAGCCAATGCTCAAAAGGAGTGTAAAAATGTTCAGGTGGTCCTTCGACAAAAAGCCCTATAAATTACTACTTAAAAGTCACTCAGTGATAGCCAGACAAAATCGCTGAAAGACTGGCTCTGCTACACCGGCATTCAAAAATATTCCCCGAGTAAAATTGAGGAGCAATATTTTTCAAAATTTAATTTTTCACTTTTCAGAAACACGGTTGCAATATTTTAAATGGATAATCTGATGGATTTTTATCAGAAACTAGCTTTTTTATGGAGGACAAAATTTCCAATAAACAGTTTTGTAGTATGAGATTTCCTGAAACGCTCATAAAATGCCCTAATGCAAAATTATATAGCGCAACAGTACAACAGCCGACGATTTTTTCCAAGCATTATTGGAGGGTCGGATTTGTGGTGCAGTCTGCGCCATAAGATCACTTAATTTCCTTCCTTACAAGTTAGAAACATTCACAGCACCCTTCAGTGCGAGTTTCAGGGTTTCATTCAATTCCAAACTTTGAATGATGTTTGTTAAGGTGTCATTCTCGGACAAGGCCGAGAGTGCAAGCAAGGTGAGCAAACTTCTAGGATTTTTCGATGGGGGACCATGTTTAATCATTTGCGGTGGGAGCGTGTTGGATAGAACCAGACGTGTATTTTTGGGAGGGGAGTACGAATTATTAAGGGTGTTGAAATTTCTAGGACATTTTATCAATTTTTGAACCCCTTCTGAAAGAATCTGCCAAATTTTGTAAATTCATGGGAAATTTCGGGATATGACTTTTGTTCGTTAATGAATTAGGCTACCTCTTTCCGCCTCTGGGCTGGCCTTCTTTCGGGAGAGTATCGCACAGATTCAGGATGGAAGAGAATGGGAAGAGGACCTGAGAAGGTGGCGATTCAGGATACCTCCTTTCCTAGGTCCAGGATCGAGTATAGCAATTGTCCAGTTCCTTACAATTGTAAGACGACTTGATCATCCTGTTCTGAAGACGGCCATCACAGATGGTTTTATGGGGGAGCTTGTAGCTATAGGTGTACGTAAGAACTGGTCAGCATTGTACCCGATGAACACCGTAAAGTATAAGCGACAATATCCAGTACAAATCCATCTTCAAAATTCCCACTGAAGGACCAAATAACAGCAAACCTTTCGAAAGCTCCGCATTTAGGTTTTTATCCCTATCGCGCTACGCTTTTCGAGTAGAGTTACGTTGACCATCTCCCACTTGAAGGGTAATAATCATATCGTTTAGTTATCCTGCATGAGCCAGAGCTGTGCCCTGTACCGTTATATCATCTGAGGCTCAAATTGGAATAGTGGATTCATATCCATAGTCCAAAGTACTATATTCAAAGTTCTGCAGCTGTGGCAAGTTGTTCAATCGCTCTAACGGCCAATGCTTTCTGTTAGGCATAGCGTTTGGTTGTTTATGCTTCTAGTGCCAGAGACACCGTAGAGCCTGGTTGGAAGCCATTTAGTACTACATGAAACAGTCCATAGATGCAAAGCACATTTTCAGTGACATCACGCCCCCCTGCCTGCCTGGTTTTTTTTAGCCAGGTAACGTTTATGTAAAATTTTTGTAGATAAGACAATTCTTTAGCGGAAAAGTTTCTTCAATTCCTGCGATATCTGATTTTTCCCTGAAATACTGCCAGATTGATTCATCCGCAGTAGCAGTTCAGTTGCTCCGATAGTTCACACTAAGTGAGAAGAAACGTGGCAGACTTCCACTATCGATTTTAGTTTTTTTGAAATCCGCCATTTCAAATTTGCTATTTTTCGAAGTAGAAAGCTGAGTTCCGATGAAAAGTGTGAGTGTTTCAGATCATTCACCTTTTCCTTTTCAAGCTCCCTTCTTCTCAACCTACCTTGCCTCTTCTCAGCGTTTTCTCTCCTTCTAGACAACGGTGGTCGTTGTGATGATGACGAGCTAGACCCACTACTTCTACCTGGATGCACTAATTCGAAAATTGTTGGTCGGTGAGCTTTGTCTCCAACGGCGGACATACGTTAGGCGGTGGATAATCCCAATTTGTCGTCTTTGAGCAGCCGATGTCAAACTTGAGCCAATTAGAGACCTCATTGACCAGTTGCGTAACATGGTCTGAGAGTTTCCTGTCACGCTGCTTCATGCATGACCAACTGAGAAACAAAGATGCCTACCATGTTGGTGATATTTCGAAACTTTGGCAGTCTTCATGGTAGAATTCAGCATTGAAAACTGTTCTCTGCAACTACAGTTATTAACAAAAAGTTTCCTGTAGGTATTCATCACTATTCCCCTTTAGGTAATAGGGCAGACCTACGTTGCTACAGCATACATAATCCATCGATACCAAACCCTTCATAATCTGTAAAACTGACGATCCTCTGAGGCCACTTGACAGGAAATCAGTAAGAAGTTGAATGCACTGTTGAAGAAAATGGGTCAAATGGTGGGCCATGCACGGATACCCCTGTTGAAATCATTCGAAGTCCCTGTGTTGCTGCGGTTGTGAACATTTCATAAGTGGCTTACAATCTTCTCCAAGTCGGTAATAATATGATAGTAGCATTCAGTGTTGATCAATCCCCATTTTGGAGCAGCCACGCACTACACTTTGAATTCAAATCCAAGTGGCGCTTGAGTGTGGTTTGACCAGCATCTGATGACTAACAGGCAATGGTTTTGTCCTTCTAGATAGGTTTGATGAAAAGTAATTAATTACGGAAAGATGGAGTGCTCGGCTGGTTTCAATAGGATTCCATCCCGGAATTGGTCTAAAACCATCTGCGTGGCAAAGGCGCCATTTGTTACTCTCTCATCACCGCCCATCGCTCTTGCTTGGGCCTTAATACTTTCTGTTTGTGATTTGTACACTTTTGATAGCTGCTTTCGAAGTCAGTTTTTAGCGTTAAAATACAGTTTGAAGGGGGGGGGGGCACTCGTTGTTATTACACTCAATTCTAGATAGCACTCGCCGGACTCTCTAATATATAGACGGCCCATTTCTGTAGTGATACTTTGATAAACTGGTGAGTGTCCTATATTCCACACATTCTGCTCACAACCCCCCCCCCCCTTCCCAATTGTATGCACCTGGTCATCCATCCTGGAACTCTTCCCTCTTGGGCTATAGGAGATATCTATTCTTGGTCCAGGATCCTTTCCTTGGGCCATGGGAGGAGGAGATTCGAATGATTTCAGGATTTTCCACAATACAATTTATCATAAGTGCATTTAAAAAGAGTTGATTATGTATCATGAGCGCTTTTTTATCCGTGGTGTTGTGGAGTACAATTGAGCGCCCCGTCCAGAATTTTCACAATTTTTAGTTGTCTAGTAGGGTTCCTCGGCTGTCACGAATAATTTCAAACCCCAAGGTTTAGTTGGATGCAGAGCGATTCTTGGTTATTTGCAATCAGTTCTCGACCCCTTCATTTGTTGCGAGACCTCCTATAGGCAGGGTTCGTCGTCTCCCATTATCTCATTTGGATTCGAGGATACTCGCCTTAATTGACTCGGTCCCTTTCGTCGGAAACCGCCAGCAATAGCACACCGATAGAGACACTCTAATTTGACCTTGCATGACAGTAGAGTCAAATATCAAACAATAACAATTTACTCCTAATAAGTACACATCATGAATTCCACTACTGGTTGCTTTTACCTGTGAATAAAAGATGTTTAAGGAAGAAAAGTCACAGCTTCTCTATATAGTATCCATAACAGACCCAATGGTAGCAAGGTTTTTACATGCACTTCTTGGCCTTAGGGTCCTTGTATCCATCGATAATCATTTTAATGCCTAGGCATTTCCAAAAATCAGGTTACCCTGCCTCAGAGTTCCCCTCTTCCTCATCAGCCCCATTGTCAAGGTCGGGAACATCCAAAATGTTGTAAACGATGATGTGATGGCGCAATCCGTACGTGGTGACAAGCCGATCATATCAGCTGACAACGATTACAGGTATACGGTGACTAGATATGTTCCGCAAGTTCACGTCAGCCACACACATATCTTGAGTCTCGTCATCGTGTTCGTAACGTACCATCAGAGATTGTTATATAATTGTGCTGTCACGACGGCAGATGGTCTCATCCTTCTATGCATAGCTGCAAATTGCGAGGTGTCAACGACACACACATCCCACAGTGCAACATTCTCAATTGCTCTTTCAATTTTCAATGTCCACGCCCCTTTCACAGACTGCCGTTACCTTCTTTTTCCCCTCAGGACATCGATCCATGTGAGGCATAATGATAGGGTAGCGCTCGTAGCCACTGCAGCTCTGGAAGTACGTGATTTTCAGGATGGGCTATCCAGGCCTGAAATTGTCTGCTTTAGCGGCTCAAGGTTCATCGGGGAAGCGCAACTTCCTCAGCTCTGATAGCAGTCCTAATATTTTGTGGAGATGTCCCGAAGCCTCATAGTGATCCAATTGTTGAATAATAGTGTGAAACTCCAGAAACTTATTTCAAAAAAAAAATTATTGAAATATATTCTTGGAGCCTCAAACTACTGTCCAACATTCGAATCCCAAATATTATTTTTTCAAAAGAAAATTACCAGTAAATTTGGTATGGAGCGGGGCTAGGAATATGTCCACTCTCGAGGCTTTATCTGAATTTCAGAAAACTTTGGCAAGGTTCCCATGTTTCTGAGAGTAAACATGTTACCCTACCCAAACAGGTTTAATAATGGGCCTAAAAACGTGATCGAGTTCGACCCTTCGTGAATCTTGGCATGTTTCTTCACTACGGATTCCGGTATAAACCAGCTAACAACAAACTCTGGCTCTGACGATTTGTTGGTTTTATTTGCTTGTTTATTTACTTGTTTATTCAGTTATTTGAAGCGCTGCTCAAGGCAAACCAACAAAACAGAAGTACTATTACATACAATAAAGAGCATATTGCAATATAGTACTTAGTAACATAACAACTGCTCCATTTCACTAGATTTGAAGATCATAAAAGTCGGCAGAGCAACAGCACTCCGACTTCGATAGAAGTAAGCCAGCCAGCTCTGCTTGACGTTTCAGCGCTAATTTCTTCAGTTTTGAAGTTGTTTTGAAGCTGTAGCATCATCTAGTAGCCTGCGATGACCTTTTCAGGCTGAAATAGCGTAACAATGTCATTTCAAGTGCCTTTTGTCTCGCCATGGTTCGCAAGAATGCCAGTAAATAAGCTTACCAATCATAAAAGCCAATAAGGCTGTGAAGATGTTGAGGTAATCTTGTTACAGCAGATCGCGTGAAGCGCAGGATTTCATTAGAAAACGTTTAGCCGATTGATTTTTATACTATTTTGGTGGGATTGCGACATTCCGTAGAAAGTACGGCCTAGTTATACATTTCTAGTAACCTCGGATGCCCAAAAATGACCTATTTGACTTTTTTTCACTTTAGTACTGCAAAAAGGCGAGAAGCAAGACGAAAAAACATAGATCGAGTAGGTCGTTGCTCCCTTTACTGGCTACAAGCTGATCATACTGAGATTCATTTTGAAAGTAGAGAAAAAAGATTTTCCAATGAAAAATAGAGCCGAAGCCACCGAGTCGACTGTCGAGAGTCGAGAGGCTAGTAGGTTCCGCCTGAGCCATTTTATGGAACAAAATCGCTCTCGGGTACTCTCCGAGGAGTTTCCCTCCACTCTTGAATTGAACCCAGTTTTCACTAGGTAACTATGATTCAACGAGGAGAGAAATGATCAATTCGAAACTGTCGTGGCATTCGATAATACCACCGATGATGGGATGATTCGATTTACTAGTGGAGAAGGGGTGGCGGAGGGGTTAGAGCGATGAAAACGGAAAACGATGCACACATCCACATCAGCTTATATGAGATTATTCACAAGAAACAACTCGTCTGACGGCAAAGTGCCTTACACCCCTCTAAGTTTTCAAGGAAAATGTTCCCGTAACCGTATCGCAATGTGATGTATCACAACGTTTCCGGCTCATATTTGTCAACTGGACGAGTCAGTTGTGCAATTATCGCATCATCGCTGACGAGCTATCTGTCCACACTGTGTGCCCGAGATACAGTAGCAGAGTGTTAGTGAAGAGAGTGTTCGCAGATGAGATAAGGTATTTAGATGGACACGATAGCGACAGTGCTGTGAGATACACACATCCACACATACACCCACAACAGCCATTGCTCATCAATTATTTAGGCTTCTTCAAGCCTAAACTACCTCAGACCTTAGAAATCCTAGCGTAGTTGCGAAATCTGGTTGAAAGAGCCCAAAACTCCGCTATTTCCTACCACATTTTATCAGCAAGTCTCGCAGTATTCGCTTTGAAACGGGGAATTTCAGTCTTGATCCATGGAATTCTGGACCATAAACAGTATTGAGCGCTATCGCAAGATACGAGGACATCGCAGTAGCAATGAATGTAGTACACCATGAAATATCGTTTTTTTTAATATTCCGTGCTCTGCAGTTTCGCAGTACCTACTTTTAAACGAGGAATCTCAACGCTGATCTATGGAATTCTGGGCCAG
>KZ344993.1:97255-156025 GCA_002352805.1 Teladorsagia circumcincta
ACGAGGGAATGCTGGGCCAGAAATTGTATAGGGCGCTAACGCAAGGTAGGGGGCATTGCAGAAGCAATGCATTCGAAACATCATAAAATATCGTCTTTTGATGAGCTTCACGCTCTGCAGTTTCGCAATGCAGTTTTGAAACGGATAATTTCAGCCTTGATCCTTGGAATCCTAAAGTATTGGGCGCTATCGCAAGATACGGGGCATTACCGTAACAATACATTTGAAGCAAGATAAATTATCGTCTTTTTGTGGAAATTAAGACTAAGCCATGGGCGGGGAACGGCGAGTCCCATATCCCTGAGCAGTTTTTATTTCCAACTAAGTTTCTGTCCCTCCCAGGCTCAGTTCCAGGACATGCCCCGTATCTTGCGATAGCACTCGGCATTGTATCTACGAAATAGTAAATAAGCTTCGCAAAAATGAAGTGGTGAAGCGCAAAAGCGGTGAAAACATTGAGATCTTGTTACAGTAGTTCAGAGTGAAACGCAGGATCCCATTAGGAAACTTTCAACCGAATTTTGTAGTATTTTTGGTGGATCTGCGACCATTTTTTAGGGAATACGACTGATTCAATATTTTGATAGCTACGCAGCATCCTTTTCGGGCTGCTTCATCTCACTTTTTTCGTTCGAGTATTGCAAAGAAGTAAGGGAAGCCTATGACCAAGAATCACTGCTTTATGAATGGCCTTCAATCAGCAGCGTGGCGAGGAGAGCCCTTCCCTTTCTGAAGAAACTCTCGAAAACCCCAGTCTTAACCATATTGCGTATGTTCGGCGTCGCCCCCTATAGACGGACAAATCGATGTTGAAAGTGCGAAACTCATCAGTAACTGCTAGTACTCGCACAGACGAGCGACCAATTGTACAACAAACACCCAGTTGGGTAAACAACACCAACAAGCTGAAATGAAATCATAGTCCGGGGGTGTTTTTTTGTGACTGGTCATCAACACGTTGCTATTGTTCTAATTGAGTCCGGCTATCCATCATATGGAGTAGCGCTGATCCTTGCTTAATCCCACCATTAGGGCGTAGTCATCGCAGACCGCCACGCAAACAAATTCTTCTTCGAAACACAAACGTTGATCATCTCGAAGTAACGAGTAACAAGTTAGCGGTAACAGCAGTAAGCCGGACGGAAACCTGGACGATATGTGCATCTATAGTGTGTGCCTTTGTGTGTGGGGGTATCCATTTGTGTCTATATATGTGTGTGTTTGCTGGTTCCTTCAAACATGACCGGCTCACACGCATCGTTGAACACCAGTCGTTAAATCAAAACAGAGTCGCCGCGAGCCTAAGGGGCTCAGCGCACCCGTGATGGACGAACTTGTCTGCTGAAAAATCAGAACCCTTCCTAATTTGTCGAACAATTGTCTAGCAGTGATTAAGCTGAGATTGAATTGATAATTGGGTACTTGAGCCCCGTCATGTCGACGTTTGGTTGGACGCGGCAGGGCGGCGGCGAAAATGGGCGGGTTAGAGTACGGTCGTACGCCTGCTGGCATTGGCCCAACACCGCCCACATCGCTATACTTTTGATTCATCCTCTTTAATCGTTCTACAACGCTTTTAACAATGTACTAGCATTTACATTTGTTTTTTACTTGAATGCTAGTAAGTATTGATCATTCGTTGCCCAAGAATATCAGTGGTAATCGTTGGGCGAGAGCCCGTTGGACTGCGTGCGCCGGCTGGATTATGTTAATGAGAAAGATTGGTGGATTAAAGAATCAAGTCGATCATGAAGAAAAATGTTTTGATGGACGTCCAACGACGACGACGATGACGACAGAGTCAGACGGAGCAGTGTGCTACAATGAGTGTTCGTCAACCCCCTCCTCTCTGCCCCCGCGCAACACTACGCCTGATTAGGTCTCTCACTTCAGTAGAATCATTTGATTTCACGCGTGGAATGAGAGCAACTCAGCTGCATGAGACTGAGTCCCGCAACCCCCTCGTCGACCGGCACTAATCCATTCCGACTCATCTTCGTTCTATGGAACATCTCCATGTCGAGGTCTTAGGTTCAACCATGGTCTTGCGCGTATTCCCAACCAGGTATCACTCCTTCTGATCTGCCTAACTATCCTAAACCAACACCTGTAGGAAACTGTAACAAGTACATGAACAGAGAGCGTTCAATGCAAACAGAAAAAAATCCGGAAAAACATTCTGAAATCGATTTCTTTCCGGTTTCAGAAATCTCGCCGTCGCACTGGAGCGCTCGTTGGTGACATTCTATGACTATCGACATCAAGCTGAAAATGCCATCTGCAGGTAGAGGTTGGTGGCAAATCTTTGCCATCCTTTTGCATGTCGTGTTTTTTTTGTCTTTCCTTCGTTCCTTCCGGTGGTCGGAGGAGGCGAATTTTCGCTTCGAGGCATCTCGCTGCTATTCGGCTGTTGTTTTACTCTCACATCCCCATTCATGTTTCGTCTCAATACGCTTTCGTATTTGACATTCCAGCCAGCAGCCTCAGAAGTGATACCGACGCTCTTCTCCTACCCCAGAAAGAGCAATCCTGTACCTTTGACGGTGATTTTTGATTTATTGTCTTATTATTGATTTTTCCAAATGTTGCATTTTTTTGATATTCTGACGATTCTTTTGACTCTCTTTTGGCACATTCTGCATAATCCAACAGGTTCAAGGTGTTTCTTTCGTGATGAACTCGAAATTCCGATACTCGCGCGCGCTCAACGGCGCTTGTTCGTAATCACGCGCGGGGTTGGCTTACTGTATCAACGGGGCCCGCGAGTGTCAACTGCAGATAGCGAAGCGCGGTTGAATTGCATCGTCTACACATCCAGTTATCTCATTGTGCCAGTCTCATCGATCCATTTCTACGAAATTATGAATAATGAGAGGTGTGCCGCATGCATTACATGAGAGCTGGCACGAGACGTGTACCCTCCACCTAAACCTGGACGCCGCCGCCTTTCTGACCCCCCTATTTATCATTCTGCACATTCCATGCACACCTCTGGTTGGGTGTTTTGACATTCCAGAAAAGTTTTCTATAGAACTTTCCTGGAATTTTTCATGATCGGATACTTTCTGTTGAAATGTCGCCGCGTCACGCGCCGTCACTTAGCGCTATGCGACCTCAACCACCCACAGACAGGAGGCACAGACAGATATCCCATAAAAGTGAACGGTTATTGTTGCAGACGAGGCCGAACACGTTCGCCTTTTTCAGGTAACGGGGCGCGAAAGAGAGAAGACGATCGACGATGAACTTTTTGAATGTCGTCAGACGCTACTACGACGGGGATCAGTCCTAGTTCCATAGTAGGCCGCAGCACTTTCGTGGGGATTCCCTACGAAGCTATAGCTTAAGCTGCCTTAGAATAAGAGAGTTGCTAGGCTGGTTTTTGGTGCCAACTTTTTGCGCATCCTAGTTGATCTTTCATCGCAGCAGGAATCTAGGTGCGCTAGCTGTCTCGAGGTGAATAGTAATAATTCTGTTCGAGGGACGGTGACCGATTTCACACCTATATGCACACATTCACTCAGGAAACACCGGCGGGCATTATAGTCGAAGCGCTGCGGCACACAATTGCACATAGGTTGGCGACACATGGCGGTCATGGATCGCCAACGGGGGTGCTAGCACTCAATCACTGGAGCAACAGCCTTACCGTATCCATCTCAAGTGACTCGGGTGAATTCCTGCACCGTTCAAGTGGTCACAAATGTTGGCACATTTGCTGGATAAGGATTCGTCAAGAGTTGCGTAATGTCGAAGACCTAAAAGGGCCACCCGAATGACACCCCGTGGTGAATTTGACGTACGTCGTTCATCGTCCCTGTCTCACGTGCCCCATACCCCATATGGGGCTCATAGAGCTGTAGGGATGGCTAATGCCAGAATTATGCTAATTCCTTGTCGGCTTCTTTTGCTCTCCCCCTATACAGATTGTTCTTTGCCACATTGACGTAACCGTAATCGGGTATTGTTTGACATGACATCGATACGAATTCGAGAGAAGAGCTGGTTTCCTAGGACCAAATCTTTGAAAGCTTGTTCTATGGCGGAAGGGTGGATGGCATTCGTGCTTGCAGGGTTGTCGATTGAAGGTTTTGAGCGCTATATTTGTGGTGATCGGTTTGTCGGGAGTCAAATTTACATGGCCAAAAAATTGAGCAGCTGATGAAAAAGTTGAGGCTCTAGTTCTTCCCAGTCCCCAGAAGGTTGCTTGATGTGGAAAGACCAGCCAAGCCAAGATGTTCATATACGACCTCATATCCACAGAATTCTGCCATAATCAGAAAAATGCGAATAAAGTTGATAATAAGGCATAGCTAAATATTATCTGAATCTAATATTGATTTTTCAAGTGGTTGGATTTTGTTTGCGCAAATGGAAGCAAGTTTTTCACTTTTTGGCTTGAAATTTTACTGGGAAATGTTGAAAATCTGAGTAACTTTCGCCTTGTCCGCCTTAAAATCTGTAGCTGCTGCGTCAGGATTCCGTTCACGTTCCCTTACTATCGGTCATAAACGCCTTACTGGCGGTGGTCCGTTTCAAATTCGATAAGCCCTGAAAAAAAAATCTTTTTTTCAAATAATCTCAGCTATAGCCTAATTCTCCTGGCGCCTACAATTCAATCCCATCGTAGTGCTACGAACACCGTATGGTCAGTCTAAAAGCACTAAGTAGTTAATAACTCGGGCATATGTATCAACCGACAGTTGCCGTTGTCTGCGCACTCCATGACGCAAATGAGGTCTCGCTTCCGATTTTCGGCCACGCGGCGCACCTTATCGGGCCGAGTCAGCCAGCCCTCGGCGATCACTGACCCGTACATGAAATTTAATTACGCTCAATCCTCCCTACAATAACATAGTAGAGAATGACTGAATAATTGTAGCCTCGACGTGTTGCGTCGAGTCACACAGTCACTAGTGAAATGGATGGTGTAATTGCGGAAAAAAATCAACCATATCAATACGATGCCATTCTAACACTCGACTCACGATGTTATAAAGTAGGTAAAGGAGCAAAAGTAAAGACATCTGCGTTCAAAGTATAAAGGGCGCTCATATCTTTAGAGGAGGGAGAGACATCCGAGTGAGTGAGCCACCTACAGTACTTGGAACTAAGCCTATGGGAGGGAAAGAGAACCTGGGGAAGGATAGGAGCAACTTGTCATCTTCCTGACCTTTCTCCCCTGTCCTGGGCTTGGTCCTAGTGTCACCTACCATCGGTCCTACTTTGTATCCCCCTCCCTCCCCCCTAGGTGTCGCATAAAGTACGAAGCTCATCTCTCACTGTGCTATTGTGATAAGGAAAACGCTGTTTTTATAAAAATCGAATTCCCTTTTGGATTTGAGAACAAATTTGGATGCCTCGAAACCAGGGATTAAAAAGAGGCCTTGAACTGGCGAGCTGCAGTTCAACTCAAATTTGTATAGAAGAACCTTCAGCATGCTTAAAGTGCCATGTTGAAATGCTGACTCTGGCAGGTAGTAATTTTAGCAGTAGAAAACTTTGAGAGTTTTTTGAAATCAGTAGTGAATTGCTAATGCCACTTGTTTTGATTTCGTAGTCACCAAATTCGGTGCCGTAATGATCCAGAAGACTACTCCAGCTTTCTGACGGATACCAGTAAGTTGTACTGTGACGTCTCTACCAAGTAGTGCTGTACAGGTATACTAGTATAGTTGACTTGATCTTTAACTTGGCGATATAGAGGGGAATTAGAGAAGGAAGTACATTCGATGTAGCGACGCTAGGTCTAATCTAGGCAATTCATCATCCTCCAGTTGGCAAGTGAGAAAAGTCTCACCAGCATGACACAACTGCCAGGACAATGGCCTATTGATGAAAATATTAGAGCACCCAGTAAGTCCTATTTTGCTGCAGAAGGGCTTAGACAGTGTCGTTGAATGATAGAACAATTTTGCTCACCCTGAAAGATCGATGAGAGTGGTTTGATTTCTGCAAAAAAAAAAACGATGAAAGCAATTCAGAATTATTTTTTTCCAATTTCCGATGTTTCTTCAAAATAACGAGCAACATCGAAAAACCAGAAGCTTGTTACGTCTGTTTCCAATTTCTAGAGTAAGCAGCGGAAAGCAGTAGTACAAGAAGCTTTTATCTATAAGATTCAAGGGTGTTGAGAGTCAGAATGAAATTTCAAGAGCGATGGAAGAGCGAGGCAACACATTGGTGTCCCATAGAGATTAAAAATTGGGCAATAGTAATTATATCTGCATCCCTTCGTCAATACGAAATAATTTGCATTTCCATCCCGAGAAAAGCGTATAGAGGAGGAGGATGAACGAGTGAGTGAAGAAGGTTGGGATGAAAAATGAAAAGGAGCAATGGAGGAAGTGACCTTGTATCTTTTTATAAAATCCCATGTTGTTTTGAACGCCGAGATAGAGGAAAGCTTCAAACTGGTATCCAACAAGATTTCCAACAAGCTAACTCAAGGTGATTATCTACAAGTAGACCATTTTCTCTCAATATCATTAGCAGATTTGACATTGAGATCACCAAAGTCCTCATTTCACAGGCTCAAAATAATGGAAGCTGCATCTCCCTTTCCTTTCCTTTCCTTATTTCTTTCCCTTTAATTGGTATCGTTATCGACTCATCGAGACCAATTAGCTGATCCAGTTAGATTACATTAAGTGGATAAATCTAAAAGATTAGGTTGCAAGTTGATTCCTTACCCACGCCCACTTGTTACTTGATTTCTGTAATTTTGAAAAAAAAATTAATTTTCGTAACGTGTTGTGATGTGACGTCCATGTTGGCAAATCTGAACAGCTGGTCGGCTCATTTACCCGCTGTTTGCCGGGGCCACTCTCTCCGATTTCTGGAGAAGTTGCAGAATGCTTCCAATTACGGCCAAGACTGAAACCTCTTGCTAAACGCGGTAGACATGAAAAAATTGGGATAGATTTCACGTGAGATGAACAAGCATCGGTCCCACATTCGAACTGACAAGTGTTTCGTTCAAGCTTTCCCTTGAGCCCAGGTTTCAAGTAAGCTCTTTGAGAACGTAAAAAGGCTGTCTCTGATATCTGATGGCGTTAAGACAAGGGTGCATGATAAAATCGTAAAACTGTCCAGCGGATTTCTCCTAACGATCAAGAGATCTGAACAGTCATGGGCCAAGACTAATCAAAATGGGCTCTATTTTTGGTTTATCAATCGCTGATCGTCTTGGGAAGGTATCACACGAGCACTGTGTCATTAAAAAATTTTTCGCCTCATGCGAGACTCGAACCCCCACCTTTCGCTTACCGGAAAATTGCGCTACAAGCTACGCTACCGGGGCACTGTTTCGGGGCTTGTGTTGTTTAGTAAGAATATTTTACGAGACAGTTGTACATTGCGAAGTTCTGCCAGTTGCTGCAATTAGTGCAGAGGTTATTTTCGGGAGCTTGAACTCGTCATTTGGCTGAAGGGGTAAGTTAGGCGCATTTCATCCTCGGATGCAGTGCACTAGATCAGAGAGGGACTTCAATTTGTTTTGTTGTAGATCATCTACCCACTATCACAAACCTTGCGCAAAGGGGGACAACCTAAACCACTCTCTGGCTCGTAAAAAGTCTCCCACTAGTAGTAGAATGGATAGAAAGTAGGATAGAGGGCTGAAATTCAACTGCGTGGTCATGTCGGCTACTCGCTGCACCTACCCTATACTCAAGGTTGTAGGCGTGCTAATCCACTGTAAAAAAGATGTAACATTGAGAGTTGACTCCAATTTGTGTACATAGTACAACCAATGCGTTTCCGTAGCATTGTATTCCTGGATCATTGGGAAAGAGTAGTCTAAGAGAACACTATGGGAAGCAGTAAAGTGACCCATTTCACTTCTTTCCTCTGTTTGCAACTTGCGTTCAAGGGTGGGCTTGGGAGGACCTGAAATCGATCATATATCTCATGCAGTTGCAAGAAACTGCAAAGAATGCATGCTAAATTTGATGCCATGCGTAACTGCTCGCGCACTTTCCACCATTTCTTGCTGCTCCGCAACCTTGGAAGCCTGAAAAAGGGCTCCGATGAATAAGGTCAGGAATGATGCCTTGGAAAGGCCTCAAGAACTGCTATAGAACGTGGTTCCGTGAATCAGATGCAGATTCGATATGCTCATCTCAGAGCAAAACTGCATAGTTAAATAGTAGTAGAGTAAAGGTTCCGATCAATCTCCCTCTATCTGGGTAATATGCTATTAAAGGGCACAAAAATTAAAATACTTGTCACAGTAGGAAACCAGTAAATATAAATATTGCGCAACTTTTCGCTGGAGCTCGAGTAAAATATGTTTTTCAACCAACTCTAGGTGATCTAAAATAGTATACGTGTTTTTACACTGAGTAGTTCTTACACTGCTCACTACTCATCGGCATGAACCCCAATTCTTACAACTATTGTACATAAACCCTCCACAGGAGGTAGTGTAGCGACAAGAAAGTGGCGTAGAACGCACATGGACTTGTGGTCAAATCTCATATGGAATCTCGCTCAGAGTCGCAGCCGGCTGGAAGCTTCATTTTTAATTTTCATTCTATTTCTATTCTTCTGCAAGCGCGCTGCGTTAGAAAGAAGCTCCTCAAGAAGTTTATAAAAGCTGACCCAAAAGTTTCTTAAACTTTTGCAAGCCTCCGGTATACGATCATTTCTGGTTAGCGTTTGCTGCGATGTCGAACTAGACAGAATAAAATTTATTCAAAGAAATTGACTGGACGGCTGTTGAGAATAAACTGACACCCGTTATAGAATACGTCATTATTGGAGTGCAGTTTGATTTTTTTATAAATGAGAAAGTAGTTGTCAAATTCATTCTCCTGAAACTTTTTTAAGCCTAAAATGAAGTTTTTCCTCAAACCAAATGACAAGAAGCACTCCTGTGAAATCAGCACACATCACCAGATCAGTCGGACAATGCAGAATTGCCAAATTTCTACCTTCTCCTCCTTCTACTATCCATCCCACTCTTACTCTCTCTTGTCTAGCTTCAGCCTTCATTACTAGCCTTCATTACTATATGATATTTCAAGCTGTATTATGTGATGAGAACAGAGTTTTATTTCAGATGCAGGGCATACCGGTGTGAACCAATTAGGTGGTGTATTTGTGAATGGACGCCCACTACCGGATACAACTCGACAAAAAATCGTTGAACTAGCTCATGGAGGAGCTCGACCATGTGATATTAGTCGGATACTCCAAGTTTCTAATGGGTCAGTACTCGTTACGGTATCGTTTTTTATGGATATTTTGATAGAAGGAAGAATTCTTAGGCAAAATGTAGAAAGCTTTCTGCGACCAGTATCTTCTATCGTATAGTGAAAGCAGAATAGTTGACCGCAACGTTCACTGACTTACTTACTTTTCACTCCTGAGTCTGATATTCATTTACATCCAACGCGACAGCCTAGGGCTGTAGCTATAGCTAGTATGTTCTGCTGGTGGGCACTTGAATCCGGTCTCTCAAAAGAGATCGGCATGTCGATGGCCTTTCCTTCTAGATTTCGAGCTGAAAACATGCCCGCACTTCAATTACAGGCAAACGGGTAGGAGTGCTCGTTTCAAAACCCAAATTTGGGCGTCGTCCAATTTTACCCAAGGCTCACAATAGCGTTCGGGCCAAGCTCTGGCTTGCATACACCTCTTCCTTTGAATAGCTCCCTCCCCCCCCCCACCTCCCTCTTACCTTACACAGCGATGTAACATTCGTATAGTCACCTATCCGCAAAATTCTGAATCTATCAGGTGATCCACTTCAGAAGAAACTGGTCGAAAACTGTGATTAACAAGCTTCTAGTAGCCAGTGTTTCTCTAGGTTCGCGTCAAAGTAGTACCATTATGGGAGGTATGAATCTGGAAAAAAAGCTGCATGCTCCGCTGAAGCCGCACATTTCGTAACACGCTGTTAAATGTTATTACTCAGCAATACAAGTCAGTCAGAGTAAGGGGTTGTGTTAAACTAGACTCCTGCAATAATTATTCGCGCTTATAGAATCGTGTGTTTGATAACATTTCAACTTCCTGCTACTAATCTGCATTACTTTCAGATGCGTATCGAAAATCCTGTGTCGGTACTACGAGTCTGGTACTATTCGGCCGCGAGCTATTGGAGGATCGAAACCAAGGTAAGTGTAGAATGAGTCGTCCCTGTACAGAATCGCAAATGGGTAATCACTGATGCGCTTGGTAGTGAAGGAGAAATAAGCATTTCTGGGTAGTTACAGCATTTCTACTGGCCTCAGACATAACCTTCAAATGATCTTTAGGTTATAATTATACACTTTGATTTCAACTCGGTATCGTTCCTGAAACAGCCAATTTACCTTTTTTTTCAGTGAATGTAGTAATTTTGGGAATTATGGAAGGTAGGCGTCCACGGCTTTTCAGTAGGGTTTCTCGAAAGTGAACAACATTGCGAACCCAAATTGTCTTCAGAGGGATTTAGCTTGTTAAGGAATCTTTCGATGGTGAGCCGTGAATGCTATTTATATTTGAACGCGGCTTTCGACCTCACAGCTCCGGGCTCTGATTATGGGAGAGGTTCTGGAAGTACTTTGGTTAGCTTCTTCTGCGCTTTGAAGCTATTCAGCTATCAAATCCACTTAAATTTTCAAAATGCTTCTTTCTTAGAGAAGTCATGACGTCAAATCTATGAGAGGCAGAGTCATTTCTCTGAAAGGGCTCTCTCTAATTCTGGCCTAACCTCTTCTTTGTCTTTTTACACTGCGCCTATTTTAAAAAAGACTAATTTCTCCCGATAGGTCAGATCACAACAGCTGCTTAGGTCAAAGCCCATTAAGCCTAGGCAGCTATACCCCACCCCTTACCTAATACTCTTTTTTTTCATATTCCAAACTCCAGCGCTACAGTGATTGGATACAGTACTGAAATAGAATACTGTGGAAAATAACAAAGAAGGTCAAGTAGTCAACAGCAAAAAGTCCCCCTACCCCTTCATCGCGCACACTTCTAAGATCCATCAAAAAGGGTAACGCGTTTAAAAAAATAAGCTCAAAAAATTCATAATCGCAGTTGCCATAATACTCTGACATGGCTCGCGGTTGCCTTAAGACGGTGAACTCAAAACTGCGTTCACTATCTGCTTAACGTTACTCCGAAGAAGATTTTAAAGCAGAAAAGCGCGGGGCAGTAGTTCGTGCTCGCAGACAGGAGGCCGTTGGATCAACTATTTGGCAAGTTTACCCTTTTGCTTTGTCAGCAGCATAGGCAAAAAGACTCTTGAACATCATCACTTCAGCAGCGCTTGGCTGCAGTTGCCTATATGAAAAGTTTGGGGGCAGTTAAGGGCATTCGCGCTCAAGGAAGTAGCCAAATAGCGGGCAAAAAACTTCTACAGCTCCGAACAGGGAATCCTTTTGCAGATATGGGAAAAGTACTGAGCTCAGTTTCTGCATGTAAACGCAATGGTGTAAGCCCCATTCCAACTAACCCTGTTGAACTTCTCTTGCATGACTTTTAACGAGGGGAAGGGTTAAAGTTCGTCATGAAATGAGACTCATTCCAGCCCACCTCAGGCCTCAAGTTTAAGTGTAAATGCAGCTGCCAATGAAGATGTCGCTACTAATAAGAACATTTTTGCCATAATTCGAACTTTTGTTATGGTCACAAAGCTGCGGCGAACTCTTTTCCGACAAACACCCTTAAAAACAGTTATTAGGTTGGAATGAAATTCTTGCAATATTTTCGAACATTGACGATTTGTTTCTTACATCTTTTTGTGTGAAAAGCTCGCCCTATTGTATATTTAGCACATGCCCAGAAAGCTCCCCTATCCCCTTCTTCAGAAGCCAGGTGACTACTAGTATTGGCGGCCGACTGCGTTTTTGAATGGAGGTTTGATGGAGACTGAAACCAAAGTGACGTCTCGAAGCAGATGGTATTCACGAGGTTCTCAACGTGCACTGTGCGCTGAGTAGAGCGAGAGTTCTCAGCTCAGCTCCTTCTCTTGCGGGCTTACTTCACTAGATGTGGAATGTTGTAAAGCTGATAGACATTGCCACGTTACGGGCGTGTGTGAGGAACTGTGTCAAGCTAATTCTGAAGTTCTGCAGAGCAGTCTCTAAAGCTAAAAGAGCGTAATTGGTGTAGTGGCATATAGCGCTGCCTAAGCACGTGGGGTAAGGGGGATCAAATCCTGGGTTTGCGTCGTACAGGCCAACCAAGCCTTTCATACCTTCGGAGCTGGTTGGTTGCTAGACTTGCCTGGAAGGATAAAAACACTGACTTATTCATCGGCCTGACCGTCTGCCTTGAGTAGCGCTTCAACTAACTAATAAACAAATAAATCAATAAACAAATATAACCAACTAAATCGTCGGTCTCGCCCGGGCAAACCAAGTCTCCCATCCCTCCGGGGTCTCTTATTTGATTCCAGACTTATCTGGAGGGATAGAAACACTGAGTTGTGCATCGGCTGCCCCCCCCCCCCCCGCCCCGCAAGTCGTTGTATAGGAAACTTCGCATTCAACTTGCTACTGCGAGTGTACAAATGGAAGTAGAGTGTGTGCCGTATCCCTAAAAGTAAGTGATCATTGGCGAATGCTTTATCCCTTCACCCTTTTTATCTATCACCGATGTGATGCCGATGTTGAGGAATTTCTAGCCGATTCTTCCCAGCAATCGTTTCAGTTATAAAGTGTCCATTCACTGCGCAGTTAGCGTCTGAGGGAAGCTTCTCAAGAGCGAAAGCTCCGGTGCAGAATAACAACGAGGAATGGCCATCCCAGTGAACGTACTGCAGACCTTTTTGGTCGCTGTCATGTACTCGTGACCATTCAGATATCCGTAGTAAACAATTATTTGGAAAACCGATTGACGAGTGGCTGAAGCTTTCGGTTAATAGTTACTCACTGCGACGCCTTTTTTATGCGGTGTTTGGAAGCTCCGAGATTATCCTACCATATGTTGCTTAAGCTTTACTCAAGAATTCCTAGAAGTAAAAGAAAATCGGAAGGTGAACGATGCATGATTTTTTGCCAACTAACGTCGCATTAATTTTGTTCACTAATCCTTACCCGACTTCGGCAAAGGTATTACTTCAGGATCGTATTCCAAGCGAAATAAAATACATTGCGAATCCCCTAAAAGAGTTGGGTGGGCCTTATTTTGTTCATGGACCCTGGTTCAAAGTGTTAATGAGGTTCTGCAAAGTCGGAATATCTGAATACAGAATAACGTTTTTTTCAAGGGTGCTGAGTTATGAGCTGATTGACCGTGATTTGAAATCTAACTATCCTTGATCCGAGTGCGATGCCTTTTGAGGCGAATGGTCTTGTCTAGACTTCAGCATGTATGTGATAAGAGCTGCGGAAATATTTCCCGGTGTCCCTCTATTGAACTGATATTTGGGGGTTGATGTAGGGTTGTCAATTTTGTTGTGGAGTATACTAAATGTTTTCTCCAAACCATGAACTTATTGCCGCTTCAAACAATAAGTTTCAACTGCTGGCCAAAAATACAAAGGGTCCACCTGTCAGGAACCAGATATAGACGGCACCAAGTCGCATTTGTTTCTTTTGAGGAACACTGCAGGTCGGAAATGGGTTTTTTCCGGTGAACATTTAGCCTTTGAATTCGCCCTTGCTGTAGTTACAGCAAGGAGTACCTGCTTGCTGAAGGGAGGTGTCGGTTCAATTAGGTGATCCTTTTTTAATTTTTCTTGAATGAGCCACTTTCGACTTTTCGGCAGACTTGTCAATAAGTAGTGGCATGCGAAGTTATGGGTAGCCGACGTGCTGACAAATTTGTTGATATTTCAACAATATAGAAGAATGGAGAAAAGCGTGAAAGCCTTCGGCATTGGTCAGTCCTACTAGAAATGCGCCAGGCACGCTACTTCCAGTCAAAATTGTTATGACATCTTTGAATGCAGATGGCTTGTCACCCTAAGCGCCATTCTCCTCGACAAAGAAAGCAAGTGGCAAAACCGGGGTGGAGGAATGCTTTGTTGGCTTAGGTAGCTGCGGCTAATTCAGAGGATGGCCATGTTCAAAAGTCAAATAATTAGTAAGACTTCTAAATGAATCTAAAAAGTAGTCTTAAGCCGATTAGGTTTCAAACAAGTAGGTTTTTCTCAAGGTGCTATGTCCATACACAACAGCAGTTTCTCAGCCGTCCACCGATAAAATCATCTTTCTAAAAAGTGGTAACTTTCGTGCAAATGTAATCAAAGCTATTACCTCATGTCATTGGGGCATGGGCGCGGGGGGACACATTCAAGTTAATGAGCCGCTGGCACTTGGAATTTACTTGGACCACTGTACCTAGCATTGGGGAGAGGGAGGGATTCTGAGGGACGATGTAGGCAATTTGTGTTTTCTCTGGCGTGTTCCTTTTCCACGACTTAGGAATGATGTTGCCTACCATCGGCCTGTACTCAATATCGCCCACCCGACCCTCCCCCAAGGCCATGAACGCCTGTTCTTAAGTTCCATCATAAGTGTTCTCGAGGAGTTGTAATAATAGTTTTCTATTATAGTAATTCGGTTGACAGTTCTGTGCCTTCACTGAATGAGAAATTTGTCACGAAGAATATTCTACTGGTTCTTCCGGTAATAGTTTTGATTTATACAAGGCGTTTCTTTCCTCGAATGGTAGGGGTTATATTGCATTGCATTGTTATATTATTAAGCTTTATATTATGCCGGGATGTGTGCTGTACTCTAAAAAAATTGGTCGTCATTGAAGGGTTATCCTTCTTACTATAACCATTTTCGAAAGAGTGGTGATGGTAAATCTTCTTCGGACATGAACACTGTGGAACGACGACTTGTTTTTGATTGTTAGGTCGAAGGGTACTCTGGTAGTGTAACTTCTGGCACACTTGGCAGTAAGCAAGAGTTCGAGTCCCGCCTGGGACGAAAATTTTGTTCACAGTCCAACATTCTTGAAACTGGCATGATTTCATGAGTAAGTAGCATAAGTGTGAGTCGAAATTTGAGGAACACTGGCTAATAACCCAACCAGCAAGGGTCTGTAGTCTTCTCCCCTGATGAGCGCCCCACAACTCCCTTCCTTCACCAGATGGTCCCGCTACCATTCCCTCCCATCCTATCAAATTGTACGGTCTCAAGGCAAACCCGTCGAACAGGGAATGCGCAGTGAAGTCAAAGCAAGAGACATTCCAGAAATTGCGCACCAAAAGTTCTGAGTTTTGGGAAAAGTGCCCGAGAATAAAAACTAATTAGATTTTCTAGAAATTCCTATGTTTCGGTTGTATCCTACTCTTTCTTTTTGCTACATTCCACTCATTGAGATACCCTCTCTACCTCTTAGCGAGCCAAAAACAACCTCCTTTACGGGATGCAGGACTACTCGACTTTTGCTCGCTCTGATATTAGTGTATGGCCATTTGACTCATTGTCAGCTTCTTTTGCAGTGATTCCTGACGGATCAGAAAGTCTTGTCCTGACAGGCTGATTTTGAAGGATTCTGTAAATTTGTGGACTGAACTTTGCTATAGAATACATGGCACACTTTAGAAGGAGAAGGATAAACTCCGAGCTCTTTAGTCTTATTCTTCTTGAGTTTACACTGCACTCATCGTCTTAGGTTCAATGTTTAGAAGCATTTACTCAATAACCAAATTCACGAACTTTTTGTATGTATGATGGCCGGGATGCTGTAGTGGAGAGTGGCTCCGCGCATTACGCGCAAGATCCTGGAACCAAATCCAGTAAGGCCAACCAAGCCTTCCACCCCCTGGGTCTGATAAGCTTGTGTGGGGGAAACCAAAACCCAAACATGTACATTGGCAGATTCGCCGCAAGCCACTGTGTGTGCGAGTCCAAACCGCCTTCAAAACTTCGCTGCGGTTCTTAACGGAAGTGGGATGCGTGGCGCATGCCAATACAGATGAACAATGCTTTGCCTTTTTTCCTGAATGTTTGATGTTTCACATTTTATTTACCCATGATAAGCAACGGGTTTAAAAAGAAACGGCCCGCCGAGTACCGCCTACAATGATCCCTTGATTATGAAAGCACTTCGAGGGGGCACTTCACCTAAGGTGTTTGATAAAACAAAAGCAACGTCTTTACAGTTTGTTTCTTAACGATTATGGGTCAAGAGAGGCAATCAATCCCCAGTACTGGATTCTCCTCCTCATACACATTACTACATATAACATGTGTAAATTACTCCGTTTTTTATCGTTGGGTACCGTGGTGTCTCCACCGTGGCCGTCCTCCTGCTGACGCTGTTATATATCGCAGTTGCGTGCTCCGCAATCAGTATAGATCCCCTCTCCCCTACTCTCCCCGCCCTCCCCCTTTTCACCCCTGCCAGCTTCGAAGGAGTTCAAGGGATGATTTTCACTCTGCGAGCTTGAGTTTTCTCTTGGGGACGAGCTAAGGCAGGGGAAGGGATCTGTGGGAGGTTGCGAGTAACATGTGTTTTCCTTGGCGTTTCTCCCCTCTCCTGAGCTTAGTTCCAGTGTCACGTACCATCAACCCTGTTATGGATATCCCCCTTGCTGCGATCAGTATAAATATCAATGTTGTGGGTATTCTCTTTTGCGATGTGTATGTATTCATATCTCCGACCTCCCCTCCCCTCCCCGCTTTTCGCCCCTGCCAGTTTTGAAAGAGTTTTGGCGAAGCCGGAGTGGATCCAATGGCGAGTATCGAATCCTGGGACGTTGGCAGGTTCAACGTCACTATCGGCGCTATCAGCCGTTAGAGGAGATGGTGTGAGTTCTCCCTCAGGGGTGGAGAAGGGGAGGGGCAGTAATACTTCTGAAAATGGGTCTAGAAAATCATTTAGTCGGGGAACAGCCAGCCGTCACCTGAAGAAGGTCCATTGATCAAGCCTAGTGGGATATCTTGAAATACCACTCCTACTGGCTCTGAAAGTTAGGCCTCATATTAGGCATTATGTCGTTGCTACATAACAGGCTCTACAGTTCTGAGTGTTCAAATGGAGCGCCGAAGAATGCCAAACTCAGGAAAGACCTTTTATTCTAAAAATTCAGAGCGGACCTTCAGAAACGACACACTCGATTACACCACACACTGCACGAATGTGCATGGAGATGCTCAAGTTTTGATTAATCCCTAACGATGCTCAATTTCGTTGTCTAATATTAACTGATCCATGCTTGAACCAGAGAAAAGTAGTCAGCCAGGCGCCAGATGCTTTTTTCCCTTTACGAAATCCTGCTGGAGGTTGACCATCGATGAAGGCTGGAGGTTGACCATCGATGAAGAATGGCGCTGTCCTTGGTCTACCGCTGCAGCAAATGCCGTCCCCTTCTTCAGCGGTTTTTCGGACTCGAATCAATAAACGATGAACGAGGCTAAGTGAAGGGCCTCGGCCATCTTAGATTAGGTCATCTTAATCGTCACTCGTCGGGGAACATTCCATAATGTGTCTACAGTGTGTCCACGTATCAATGAAAAACACACTGGCTTAGTCTTCAACCCGAAACTGCAATGCCAAACTGATGGCTCCATTTCAAATTTGGCGCCAATTGGAACAGTTCAAGCTGTAATTGAAAAAAAGAATTGTTATAAGGTTCAGCCGCCCGTTGTGCCAATTTCAAACTGCATGACCCGTTCTGCGTTGAGCTCGCGACAGGACCATTCCCCTCGCCATCACCACGAATATTGTTCCATTATTTGATTCTGACACCAGATAACACCACCCTTCCCCGCAAATTTTCTCCAATACTGGAGGACAGTGATGGAAGAACGGGTGGAGAGAAGGTGGTACACAACTCCTACATGGTAAATTCTGCAATTTCATTAGCTTGCATTTTTCGTCAAAATTTTGAAAAATTTCTCCATAATCCCCAAAAGGTACCTTTCCGCTCAACTTCCGCACCCCCTATGAAATCCTTAGTACGATCCCCTTAAAAAATCACGAATACATCCCCGTTGGTATTGGAACAACGATTGGCCGGTCCTGACTGACAGGAACGGACTACGTGTAGCGATTTTACATGGTGCGTGATAGGTTTCTATATGTTCACTAGGTTTATATTTTAATTGGGCTCAAATGCACTTTATTGATCGCAATTGTTCATTTACTTATTATATTTATTATCAGTTACTGTACAGATAATCATTCTGGCGTTACAATGCCAATTACAATTACAATTACAATTATATCCTGTCGTTCCTGATTGTGAGGGTGCACAGTGGACCGATTATCTCCTCAGCCCATTGAAGGATTCATCTCTGAGATCCTCAAAGATCAAGAGTTCGGAGTGATATTCCTCGAAGCCTTGAGTCCCTTCGTTGTCTTGAATAGCGTCTTGAAAAAAATGGCCTGCTGATGGTCCCACTTTGCATCCATTACTGGTCTGCCTGAAACAAATCATTCATGATCCAAGAAATCTGATCAAATACGTATTTAAGATATTCCTGGAAAATATTCCCCAAAATTTTTTCCTGTTGTTTGTTTCACTTGGCTTAATTTATTATTCTCACTTAAGGGGTTATAGGTTTGACACTGCCTTTCTGTATTAATTTCATCAGTTTGATTATGTCTCCTCCATACTACTGGTGTGAGAGAAAAAATATCATAACGGTATAAATATCGGTAAAATGGAAAAAAGGTGTGACATTCATGTAGCTTCATACCTCTCTCATTGTCTCACTCTCATTGATTTTCGATCAAATTCAGTTCAGGTTAAGTCCTTGATCCTATCGAGGCGTCCTATTGCTTCACTACCCTTTTTTTCAAGATTAGGATACCAATGTATGTATTGGCTGGACACCAAAAGTCTTTGTGGGGCAAAGGGAACAGTTCGAAGCCGCTTGCGATACTGAAGGAAAGTGGATAAACGCTGAGCGACTAATCATTCACCCTTCATTACGTATTCGAAGAAGATCCTAAGGAAAATCAAAATAGGTCTATTCCAGTTAGAGGGGCATTGCGGCGCAGCATTTCGCTATAAGGCCAAGTTGGTTCCTCCAGTGGGAGTCCTATTAGATTTATTCCTTCGTTACTGCTTTAGTTTGTTTGAATCAGGTATGCGTTTTTAGGCTGGTTACATAAACGTCCATCAAAAGTAGTATTCACCTAGTGAACAGCTAGGACTATGCCTAGGAACGGGGACAAAGTTCTCAGGGAAAACAAAGGTTTCCCTCGCATCCGGGGCTCTGCTTTTCTTATAAAGCTTAGTCCTTAATGTCGCAATACAAGAATATGCTTCCTGCTCTGAATCGCAATGCCTCCCCCTTCACTGGAATAGACCGAAAAATAATACCAGAAATTCCTAAATGTAATATTGCGTCGTCTTGGAACTTGAAATGGTTTGCAATGATACCGCTCTGCGTAAGAGGCTTGCGAATAATGTACAGTTATTCTGTATTTGTGCGTCGCGATATTCTGTATTTGTGCGTCGGTCCAGAACGTAATGTCTATGAGAGCTCCATTCTTCCCCTGGAAAGTGACTTTGGTATAACAACGCGGCTTTTCGAGCATGCTATTCAAGTTGCCAACAAAACTGGGCGCAATATAGCTCGGAGGGGGCCACCACCACCATCGTGGCATGATCACGGAAATTTCTGGACTAGGGCTTCAAAGAAGGGAGGGACTCCGGTAAGGGGAAGCACTTTTCGTATTGTCCGCAGTTCATCCCTGCTGCCTAGACTTAGTCCAGGAGCCTTACAGAGTACCCCCCTCCAAGGCACATTGCGCCCAAAACTGAATCTATGCCTTTACTGTTGAAACAACTGGAAAGTTCCGATCTGGTGATTGTTAGTAGCAATCCATGACACTTCTAACGATTGGGTCCTGTCATCGCTGAGCCCAGCGAGGAGGAGCGCTGTTTCGCGTCTTCCGTGGATTTAAAAATGTATATTCATGATAAACGCATTCAATCATTGTATTTCAGAGTGGCAACCAACAATGTAGTGGAGAAAATCGAGGAGTATAAACGGGAACAGCCAAGTATATTCGCTTGGGAGATTCGCGATAAGCTTCTCACCGATCACATCTGCTCACAGGACACCATACCAAGTGTGAGTTCGTAATAAAGTAACGATTTAAGAATAAGGAAAAATTCTTCAGAGAGCTGTAACTGAGAAAATGCGTTGAAGCCCGTGAGAAAATTGAGAACAGGAGTAAAAATTTGTAGAAAAACATTTACATTAAAGAGAGTGCTAATATGTGGAATATTGAAAGTGGCTTTGAAATCCGTGAAATAAACATGGATGTGTAAGAAGCCAGTTTCGTTCGGTAGAGGCAAAAAACGTTTCTTCCACTAGAACCGATTCCCACGGTAATGGCAAACTAATGATTACTGTAGACGATGTGTATGTGTTCTTTTAGAGCCCCCCCCCACTTACCACAGTAGGTAGACATGCGTAATGTTAGGCGAGCTCAAGCTCTGCTCGTAGGATTTCCTTAACAGCTTCATTGCCGAAAGAAATTGCCCTACCTCGGTACCATAACCCATAATAGCAGCTTGAGCACGATGCTGGGGGCCACGCCCCTTCATCGCGCCAAATCGCAAAAACCAGTTGGACCTCGGTTAATCATCGATCGCCATAGAATTTGAACAATATTTTCTTCTGTGGTAATTTGGACACTTGCTAGTTCCACCGACACAACAAATATTATCATCTATAGATAGAAATTTGAAACAGTACCCCGCCCACCGCCATCTGACTGTCTAGCCGTACCGTCTGGGGGAATATTCCACAGAAGTTGCCAAAAGCTATAGCCTCTAAAAAGTTCAACAGGAGCCAATCGAAATTGCGTGCCACGGAAATTAGTGGACTAAATACAACATGTCCCACAAATGCTATATAGCGATGTTGAAGCCGTGTTTTGGGCCGTAAGCTATCCGCTCCCGGGGGAAGGAGACAAAAATCCCAGAAAATCCCTTTGAACTTTCTTTGTCTTCCCAATCTGGATTGTCCTGGAGAAGGGCCTCATTGCATTGTATTGTAGATGTGACCATGAGCCAAAAGTAGAGAACTCTACTGTTGAAAACATTGTAATAAAGGGATATTTCTTCCCCTTACTTGGGGCAGGGATAGCATAAGGCGTCTGATCTGCAGAACTAAACTCTTAGCGAACGTTCGGCAAGGAGGGTGGTCGACGGACTATTTGAACTCAATCCTTTGAACCGCCCCTGCGCTCTCTCGGGGATCCCTTCTCTCTCAAGGCTGAGCCCTAGGCATTCACCCGTTCCCTAATCACTCGTGCCCTAATCATTCGCTGCGCGACCACTGAGGAATAATCAAGTAGTCCGTAAACCGGGGGGGGGGGATTACTCCCACTACAGCTTTAAAGTTCTTCCCACACGAAAGTCTTTGGAAATCGTTTCGCAAATTTATTCAAGTCACGTATTTCTGATACGTAACTGACCCATTCATGGCTGACGACCTTTGGAATCAATTTCACTGCGGTAGGGTAACGCTCCACGCGAAGTACTGTCGCTCCAACGGTATCCCAGCAAAACGCCTCACATGCGTTGAATTCCTATTTTGATATGTTCGTGTCGGTCATACCTGGGGACCGGTATGCAGTGTGTAACGTTCAGTTTTTCTAATTTTTCCTGATCGGCGCTACCGTAATAGGTAGAAAGAAAAGAATCCCCGAACACTGTCTAAAACCCATGTTCGGGTACAGCACTCATTAGTTTGTCATTGGTTCAGGAAGCTTATTCAGTGGTGGACCTAGCGATACTGGTCGCTTGTTCCCCCTTTTTGTATAATTCTGCAAAAAAGTAGGGAAAGTGGTGCTGGGGCGGTTCATTTTTTCGATGACCCTGATCGCAAATTTGGCAACGGGTCGATTCTAACCCGGGTAAGAGGGATTTCTTCCCACTTTAGTGCCCATGCAGCCCCCATGCGTGGGCTGGTTACAAGGCTCCTGTCAACCAGGGGAGGAGAGTGTCGGAGAAAAGTGCTCTTTCTGTATGGTAGTAGGACCAAGCCTTTTGAAGGAGGTAAAGAAAGCGGAGATTCTGAAATAGTGCGTTTGTGTGAGAGCCCCCAGACAGCACAACAAAACGTTGAATTGTCTAACCTCACGGTTGACAGAAATCCGGAGATCACGTGGGCTGCAGTCCGTCAACCGCAGGCGACAATATGCTTATAATTTGGAAGCAAATTTTGACGTTTCTACCAATTTTCATTCTAATTCATTCAAAACCGTTTCTTATAGATCACATAACAGGTTTTTCTTCCCAATTTGCTTAACAAGATTCCTAAAAACTTCACTGAAGTTCCACGTGGCCGCAAAACGTAACACATGCGCGTTCTCCAACATGTGAAAATAGCCCATTTCTGTATATTCCTCGGCCTAGGGCATGTTTCGATATTGTAGCGAGGAGTAATTGGAGTGAGCGGTGTTTTGTGTGTTCGACGTCAGCGCGCAGTGTTCTTGCTATGCCTCTCGACGACATCGTTGACGGCGTTGACAACGACGATAACTACCGTAATATTGCGCTTTTGTTTTCTTCCATACCATTTCAATAGTTCGCGCGCGCGCACGGCCGACGGTCTCTTCTTCGGACGCGATTACCGTACGCCACATCAGCACGTTGTAACAAGCGTGTTTGACTGCCGCCAAACTTTACACCGGAGCACGATAAGCATCTTTAGGCTTCATTGCGTCGAGACTCGCTATACTCTCTCCCCCCTCAAGGACGTCATCCGCCCCGATTGTATTATATTGTTTTAAATTCTATTGCTATCCTTGGATATTCTACGCTAGTGGATTTTGAGGCCGAATCAAGTCCTGTTCTGGCAAGCTCCATTCACGCCAGTAGCCCCGTCGTTAGTTAAGCCGAAGGAACGTCGACTCACTGCGTCACCTGACGCGTGATGCTTACGTTTCTCACTTTCCTGTTTCGTCATGTGGGTAGTAGTACGGTGGTTGTCGTTTTGTGATGTAAAAACTTCTTCACTTGTGCACTGACCACGTTTGTAACTCAGTTACAGACACACACCAAGACCGGTCACCTTCCCCCGTTTATCGGCGTGGTTTCGCTGTTGTGCCGTCTCTCTGGCTGTCTATTTTCGAGACCATCATCATCGCTCATGAAAATTTTCGGCCACGTATCCATTAATGCTATAAGCAGACAGTTTTGATGACATTAAATGTTAACGTGCCAACCTCATCGACGGCGATCATAAAGCCGAGCCGATTCAGACCGAGATATTCTGGTTTGCCTTAGGTTTCATCCATCAATCGAGTGCTGCGCAACTTGGCCGCACGAAAAGAGCAACAAGCCATGCAAACCGACTTCTACGATCGTCTACGTTTCGTCGATCCAAATCTAGCGTAAGTCAACACAATTTATTTTCTGAAGTAGCGGGATTTCATCGATTCCATCTAGTACCAGAATCTGATGCCTTAACATATTGACGACAGCCCGATGTGCGTGTTTCCGCCTTTCTAGAATATTTTTTTGCAAAACCGTCATTACTCCTGTAACAATTCTGTTATTACTAATAAAAGCACCATTTTTTGGGCCCAACAATGAAGACTAACAGTTTTGAAACATAAAAAATACTGAATAAATCGATCAAAATGGCTGACATCCGTGCGAAAATCCGACGCGCATGCGCGTCACGCTGTCATCAATATGTTGTAGTTTTCAGGCAGGTTTTGCTGAAGCTGAGCTCAAGCAAAAGAAGCTGGCACTGCCTGCGAATCGAAGCATTTCCTAAGGAATGCTGAGAAATGAAAAGTAGTAACTTGACTCGAAATGTTGTATTTATGGTAGTAGTTCCGCTTCAAAGCACTCACATATCACAGAGATCGGTAAAACGGTAAAAATTATTAGAACGAAATTGAATTGCGGTTATCCCTCCTTCTGCTAATCCCAGACCAACATTTCTGCTATATATTGCCGCTTAGTAGTTTTGAATTGGTCCTTGATTGATTGGTTTTGACATTCCAGCATGGAGAGCCTTTTGCGCTCCGATTTCTTCATGAATTTGCGGATTCCCTTGTTTTACCAGTAAGAAAATGGACACACCCTAACTCTTATAGATAAGAGCGTTTAAAAATATTTTTTGTTAACGAAAAACGCGCGTTTGTACGTCTTTTCCCTGAAAAAAACGAGTAGACCTTGTCTATGAGACGGGGTAACCTTAGTATTGCAAGTAACTCGACTAAGTAGTAGCACTGCTATTTTCTGGAGCAGTAATGTTCCGTCTATCTCGCTTACGACCATTTCTTAGCAGATAAGTCGAAGTTGAATTATACATTTACCACACTGACGACACCGCGGGACACATACGTCCCGCATTTTCACGCTCACGAGATTCATTCTGCTCAATTTTTACCTTCATTTTTTGTTCTAATAGTGTCCGTGACCACTGTAGGATACCAGAAATAGTCCACTTAGCAAAAGTTCGAAATTATTGATGAACTAGTAACTGTTGTAGTCATAGTGTGAAAAAAGGAAGAGTGGATGCGTTCAAAACGGCGTTTCGTCAGTGTTAAGGAACTGTTGCCACGCTAGGGCACTTCGAAAATTGGGAAGTCCGGGTTAATATTTCCAATAGGATTCAGGGCACCGGAACACACTGATGTGAAAAGGCATTTGAAGGGCATAGTCTACACGTACTGGGCCATGTTGTGAATTTTTGTGTGCTGGTGTGCGCAAATTTTTTATTCAAAATATAGTCAGTGAAGTACGTACCACACGACCTCCCGTGGCAGTTGATTGGCGCTACCTAAGAGCTGTCTTTTTCCGAACCCCACCTGAGCAATGCGCCTTTCTGGCGTTGAGTAGAACATTTAGCCGCTTTCGGATTCCAAAATCCATTGCCAAGCAGGCCAGAGGCGGTTGGCTAAATGAATGTTGCCCTCATGTGATTGAAATGGTTTTTAGGGCTAAGCAAAGCTAGCCTGAGCTAACGGTAGCGAGCAATAAATAAGTTCTTGTCTTGCTATGAGCCTGTATTTTGAGAATTTCACAGTGTAGTAATCCATACTACAAATTACCAAATTACTTCAAGGAGGCCCGCTAGATATTCCCTAAATCAATGAGCTCCACCTAATAGTTGTTTGTTTGACCCGTGTTGGATGGTGATGGCGTTGGTGGTACATCCATGATTCAGACAGCCGTTAGGCGTTAAGTGGTCGGGTTGGGGGGCACCACTTAGACATCTTCCGCACACCTTCCTCTCTAATCACTTTATGCATTTTCACTCGTGCTTTGATGGCTACTACGGTGGCTAAGAGGCGATGCAGTCGATTTTCTTGCCCGTGAAACGGTCCAATTTCACCCATGAAAAATTCAGCTGCATTTGGTTATCGATCATTTTTCAGCATCTCTTTTTCTGAACTAGCTTATTTCACAAGTCCCACATCAAATATTTAACTGTTTGTATCTACTTTTTTAATTTCGCTGCATCAGCGATGGTTAACTAGTAACTCTGTCCAGTTGCTGAGCTTATAGGGGTATCGAGTTAAGGATGACACGATCGAGCTATGTATAGGGAAGCTTGGAAGATAATTTCAATTGTTTCAGGTATTCTGGTCAGTGGTATAATCAGTGGACAACGATGCCTATGCCAGGTGTCGGGTTGACACCATTCTCATCGATTCCACACCAAGCGCCTATAGAAACGAAAAAGGATCCAGGTTTGTACCAGCCAATAGAATCGTGTTTCACCTTCAAGAAGTACTGTGACGTCACAAAAGAAATTGACGGCCCAAACCTCTGGAACGGGATTGATTTTTAGCATACCGGCCAATTTTTTCTAATTCTTGGCAAAGCCGGCATAAAAAACTATGCTGAGGTGGAAGAAATCGTAGTAGGCAAAGTTTTCCCCAACCCTTGACAAAGGTAACATTAAGTCAAAGGTAACAGTAATGTATAACAGTAATGGCCTGTAAAAGACCACTGGAAATTGTTCGGAAATGTGATAAAAAACAAAAGCTCTTGGGTTTTTCCATAATACCATCAACAAAATGGCGACTTTTCACAGCGGAATGCAAAAGTAAGGTAGGGTAAAGGTAACGGTAAGGTATTAACATCAGCTGATCAAGAGCCGAATGGACAAGGCTTCCACAGAGTGAGCTGCAGACAGGTGTTGAAAAACATCTGGTACAACGGCGACAACATTTCGGTGAAAACCCGGAATCCGGCCAATTTCGAGGAGTTCGCTGGCGCTGGATGGGCTTGGAGTTCAATCGCAGATAAAAATTAATCGCTATCGCATCGCTTAATGTGGCCGACAAAGTGGGAATGAGGGGCGTTGTAAGCAATAAGCGAGCGATATCAATGATGTGAATGGCCGGTCTGTCTGAGAAAAGCAGCTGCGGCTTTCTGCAAGATGTTGAAAGTTGTGTTCATGTGAACAAATAGGATCGAATCGAAGAGTGAAGTGTGTGGGGTAGAGGTGGATGCTGCCAGCTGGTGCTTGCCAGTTGGGGTTAATAGCCGGCGAGGGCGCACATCGTCATCCGGCTGAATGGCCGATGTATGGGCTGATAGTCGGCGACCCGTGATGCAACTTGACACTATCGCCGGTACATTACCGTCCTTCCCACGCTTAGTTCGCTCGTCCGACGGCAGACTCCCGTCGTTTGACAGACACCAGTGTTCTGTTCACGGCGACAATCACGACGCCTGTCATGCACCTGATGTCGACGTGAACTTCCAGAAATTTTCACGTCGACGTACGAGCTTCATGAGCCCGTCTACACAATCACATGGTTAGCGCTGTTTTCTATCGTTGTCTGTCACCTCTCTTGAGTTACTTCTCTCTCAGGATGAACGCAGACCTTCTTACTGTACTGTGTTCCACAAAAGAGTTCCACATGAACAGAGTTTTTGTCCTAAAGTGGAACATTATTATCAGTCTAAAACGAGCTAGTCTCCGCGACGTTGTTCCATTTGCGGAGCGATTTCCAACTGAACACAATTAACGCCTCCCTTCACACACTATTCAGCAGTTTTCTTGCATTTTTTCAATTTGAAATATCGATATGCGTTCTGAAGATTCAGTTCCGATGGTAAATGATCACTAGGGTCGGTACTATTCAGTGGCGTCGAACTCTCTGTGCAGAATTCGCTTCCTGACCTCCTCAGTACTGTTTTGAAACAACTGTGCCCCTAATTCTCAGAAAAACTTACTTCTTATAATTTTGTTCTGTACACAGTACTCTTCAGCCTCTTAACTCGTCGAAATTGCTAGAATTCAAGTTTTGATACAGTGATTGGAGTCAGTAACTGGAGTAAGTGAAGTCAAATTGGGGCTCATGTCCTGAGAGGGGGGGGGGTACATTAGAAACAGTGGATTTGAAAATCGCTGGTTCGTGACACTAGGGCTGAGCCAGGAGTGGGATGAAACACTGAGGATAACGAAGGCTGCTCACTTTCTCTCTCAGAACTCCTTCCCCCTCTAGGGCTTAATTCAAGTTCCAGGACCACGGTTCCGGGGTTCAAACTCGAGGGAGCTCCAGGTTCAAGTGGCTCACCCCTCCAATATCCCTCCTAACGATAGGAGGCGAGCCAAATTTCTACCGCAGCCAGATGTCCTAATAGCTTCCACTCAACAGAGCTAACCTTCTGACGAACTTGCCAGTAGATGTCCCAAAACCTGATTTTTCCCACTACGAAGCTCGGGCTACTTGATGTAGCCCCCCCCCCCAAGGAGGGGCAATCGCTATATTTTTCACGAATCAATATCGAGACTGGTAGCAGTCCCCACCTGACAGCCTGTGCAATTGAGCAACCTGTCTTGAAGCCTTTTATCTAGGTTGGAGGGCTAGAAAAGTATTGTTGCTGGAATTCCAAGGGAGAATCAAAGGTGACTCCTCCGAAGTTTGGCCATACCCGTTTGGCATTTGTCCAAGTTTGCGGTGGCAGTTTTCGTGAGGATAACCATACTTGTCTACTCCTTCTTTGTTGAGACAGATCAAAGATGGCCATCTTAAGTGGATAAGAGGAGGTCCTGACATTTGTGACATTCCTTTTATACCTTCTTAATCTGTGCGCGTCTTTCTGCAAGCTACACTGCTCTTTATTCAGGCTAAGCTGTCGCCACCTCCCTCACCAATAAAATCTGCGATATCCCCAGCCTCTCCTTTTTCATTAAACTTTTGAACATCCTTTTGAAGTCCTATATATGCTGCTCGATCAGCGAACGTGGCGGGCGATCTATCTCTGATGTTCACCATTCTAGAATATCCTCTACAGCTTTGACTTTAAGACAAATATTATTAGTTCGGCAATTAGGCACGGTTGGAGAAAACCTGTTCCACCCACGCACGCAGAGACACTCAAACGCACACATGCACACCGTTGGCGAAGCGGGGCTGTCGTCGGGGAGCGCAAACGGCTACCGTAGGCCAAGTGAAGGTTGCGCGAAACTCACAGTGTTCAAGTTCGAACGGTGTTGGTTGGGGATGTGGAGACGGTTACGGTAAGAAATGTCGTACTCGTCATCAAGACCGATCAACCGACAGACGGAGGTCTAGGGATGTGGTCGACTTCAGCTCCGAACACACTTTACGATCGAGTATTGTCGTGCTGTAGCATTCAGTTACTTGTAAGAAATTAACGGTAATTACAAATGACAGGTAACCGTGACTGGTTGAATCTGTATCGGTGGTGTGCAGAGTAGATAATCGTCTTAATTCGCTTATTCTTTAGTCGATTTTCTATTTAATAACATCTCTCGTAATCGATTCCAATGAAACGGCGTATTGATTTTCTCGTCATCGTATTAGTTGATGCAATGATGACCATTGGATTTCAAATTGCCTTCTTCAAAGGAAGTTAAAAACATAGGAATCGATTGGTAATTGAGAAGGTAGACCACTGAGTGAAGAGTAAACCTCCAGATCCTCTGCATTTTAGGCAGTTGATCCTCCTACTCGTTTCTTTACTGTCCTTGGAACAACAATTATTGAATTAGTGGCTTGGGTTTCTTTCATTTTTCCAGTCGAATTCTCAAGCACACCTTCAACAGCTAACCTCTTCAATCTACGCTATGAATGTTTTCGAGAAGTAAGAAATTGTCATTTTTACTTTTCTGATTAGCCTAGGTACTAATTACTTACCAATTTCATTGAAATTCTAAGGACCTCGTTGGTTCGATCAATTATAATGCGAAAACGTATTAACTTTGAGTCCATTCAGAGTTGTAGCCTATGAGAGTGTCCACATGAAGGGTTTTTGCCTTACGTTACCTCTCGATAAACCTAATGGTCAGCTACATATTTCAAGAAAAACTAACAGCATTTGCAGAAACACGCTTTACAAATGTTCACTACAAACTTAGAATAATGAATTGTTTTCTGTGGTATGAAGATCTCCTCTGTGGTTAACAAAGTTTGGGAGAATCCAAAGTGTGCATAGTGGCTGAGAATTCTAGTAGGATAGGTAAACCTCCCTAAATCGTACCGTTACCGAGGTTTAGCTATCCTACTCAAGTGGGATTGGTAAACCTCGGTAACGGTTCGCTCCGCTACTTCCTACGAACCAAGCCGAAAACGAACTGCTTGATTTGAACTAGCGCTCCTAAAAGGTTGATAAAACAAAGACATTTCGTTTGACTCAATCTACGGAAAAGTTTAGAAATGACCCCAATCGTACTGCATGTTGCGATGATCAATTTCGTACTGATTAACAACTTCTTCTGCGATACCCTGTTGGAGCCATAGCTGTCGCAACTTGTGGTAGAGCTCCTCGTTGAGGTGTAGGGGATTACCTCTTCTGAATCCTTGATCAGCCTCTCCGAATTCGTCGACGTAAGGCGCCGGGCGGAAACAGCCACGATTTCTTGTTGTTTTTTTTTTTTTTTTTTACTTAAACCTCGTTCGGGGTTTCCGCTTGCTCCTCCTAACGTTCCGTCAGAAACGCTAGGGAGAGGAGGCGTTTGGCGGTTTAGAGAGCTCCTAAAAGGGTTCTACGTTACAACTGCAGACTCAGTATGCAGTAAGCAGTAATGGAATAACAAACGATAGTCCTGAAAAACTCCCCTAAGGGAGCTGGTATGAACATCTTATCCCTTACTAACTAACGCTTTTATGTGGTAGTGGAGGTTCCGCGCAAACGGTGGAACCCTGGGCCTCAGAAGACAATGGGAATGTTGTTACTTTTGTCAAAACCTTAGGCCGATTCAATAAAGAATAAATGGCGCAACTGGAGTTCGGGGTGGGGAGCATCGCACTCTCAATACCAAGGATAAGAGTAAGAGTTTATGAAACCTAATGATTTATTTGAAATATACTTCTGATAAGTGCCGGTGCCGTGTGGAATCCTAGGTCCTGAAGAGTTTTCTCATTTCGACCGGCTGTGGTTTAGGGAAGTAATTTTGGATCAGGGGAATGGATAACCTTGTCTAGGTCTAGAGGTATGTAAAAGAGCCCCGGGGTGGATGACCAGATGCCGAAAATAGCCTAGGATGTGAATTGGATGTGTGTGATATAGGACGTGCACTGGTTTCATGGAAGGTACACTCGAAATGGGTCGTTTAAATGTCATCCCTACCTATTGATAAAGTAACATAGCTCAAAGTAGTACTCTCTGGAACTGCGGATAAGATAACAGGGAGTGCCCCCCTCCCAAACTCCAATTTCACTGATAACTATTCCTACTATCCACCACAAACGGTACAAACAACTAGCACAAAGCAGGTCCAATTTCATAGCGATACAGCTCGAACACAGCGGCGTGTGCTGGTAAAAAGCTTAGCAATCCTTCTTCCATCCAATTCTCTAGCTGAGACATATCTACGTGTTTGCCTTGACAAAAAATATTGTCTCTATCAGTCTTCGAGCGGGGTGTGCGCGACCATGAACGACAAGCTGCAGGGTGCCTGCTGTGCAGGTTGGCGCGGTTCAACGATTATTTTTCTTTGGCAGAACACTGCACGCAAACCATCGAACCTGCGAATTCAAATTTTGTGATATTTGTCTTGATTTTCCACAATATTTCGCAATATTTCAATGTCCATTACTTACCAGAGGCCCCACTCTTTGCCACGTGGTTGTCTAGGATGGGGTGGTTCGAATTATGAGAAGCACATGTAAGGTGACATTGTACCACCACCCAGAGCAGCCCTTTTTGTGTGTTTACTTTCTTTTTCTCAACAAGTTTGGGACCCCATGGAAAAGATGGTACCTCATGGGGCCTTCACTTTTCTTAATTGTTATATTGAAACATAGTGAAACTCAGTCACCCTACCCTAATGGTACGTTATACTGAGTTATCATCTTTTACTTGTAATACGGAGTTCTCTCAAAGTTTAATATACCTCACAACCCTGCATTCTTGTTAGGTATATTGAGTGCTGTGAACAGGACAGTTCAATTTACGACTACCCCCCAGAGGGGGGGGGGTACTGTAGGGCCGAGATACAATGCTACAAATTACTATAAAACCGCTTTGCGAAAAGTAACGCCTAAACACTCAGTCCTATCTAAAAAAGTTTTCATTACTATGTTGGACTTTCTTTAACTTCATCTGGAAAAATACTACGTAACTTAAAGTGATCCTCTTTATAACTGAAGTTCTTCATAGAGCACCACATGTTTACTGGTACTATGGTTTACAACCCTAGTAGTCTAGTTTTGGTCGACATTTTGAAAATGTCCCATTCTTGAGGAGGTAAAATTCACATTCCAAATATCCAGGTAACGGATTGGCATCAATGTGAAAATGTTTAACTTAACAAACATCTATAATGTACGCTTTCCTACTAACAAATTGTAGTTACTTATCAACTATTTGTGTACGAAATATTCGTGCGTTCTAAATGAATCCACATCGACCGTTGGTAGGCTATTGTTCTATTTATTACACAGTAACGCGGCGGCGCGGCATCAATTTTTCGCATGACTTAGCTCCTGATAAGGAATCACTGATGATAGAAGAAGAACTCGGCGATGACAACGGTAGAAGGACGAACGAATAGAGTGCATTCTCAAATGATTTTCATGTCGTGTTCACTTGGTGAACGGCAGGCTATACCATGGTAAACTGCCACGTTCCTTGTCGAAAGCCACAACTCCACCAGCGCTGATGAGTTCAGCCTCCGTCAGTGACTCAAAAAATCTGTAGAAAAAGGCGACTATTCATCTGCTCCTAAAATGGACCTGAAGCTCAGCCGGTTTCCTTGAATTCTCCTAGGAAACCAAGGGCATCTAGGGAGACCTGTGAGCTGGAAAAAAAAAACTTTTCTGGTGGAGGTTTTTCGTCAGTCCTCTCGTGACTTCAATATTGTATTACTATTTGTTTCTACCTGTGTTTATGTGTAAATATCAACTGATAACGTATGTGTTAATGAAGTGAAAAGTAGCTCAACGCTGGTTGGCCACGGCTACGGTGGTAGGCGTGGTCGGGTCCGGTTTTCTTTTTCGTTCCTCTGCTCCCATCGCTCTCTCTCTCATGTCTGTGGCGCTCGCTGCGCCTCTGCCCCCGTGATTCTTGTCGTCGCCGTCGTCGTCTCCGTTGTGGTAGTCGTCGCTCGCGCGCACGCCGCTCATCATTTTTTGCTCAAGTGATCCAGATTGCTTGTGACAGTGGACGCGCGTTTCCGCACGTTTGTGTCCAAGTCTCGTCTTCGGCTTCCGTTTTCCGTCATCAACCGTATCCGTTGAACGGAAAACCGATCAGCTACAGTCCAAGTACGCCTGTCGCAAAAAGAAATGCATCGTCATGTCGATCCACACTACTCAATGACGGACGTCGTACCGCGATGTGACAGGTCCCTTTCAGTTCGAGTTAAGCAATCCAATCATTTTTCCATTTTATTAAACACTAAACGTTACGATTTAATTGAAACTGCGCGTCTATGGATTTCCACTAAGAAAGCCATTCTTGACAGCCACCCCATCGGAAGCTCGTCCATGGAAACCCCTCAAAATATCTTCTATTCAATCTATTCTGGACGCATAATGTGTTTCAGCCAATCATTCACAAAAATGAAGGTGAGGGTCCAAAAGACCTGTGCCACGTGCCCCTCTGCTAGAAATGCAATTTTCATTCCGCTGCCGCCGGTACACTGTGGTACCTTCCCGTAAATCTACCACCTTGCGCGTTCACTGCAGTCGGCTCTTAGCTGGCTGCAGTCCATCTCGATAAGGATCTGCACCAGGTTAACAACCTGTAACCCAGCAGTGATTCAGCATGAGCATTTACTGACTGCTGTAGAGAGCGCGCCCTACTAGTTCGCCGTTTTACGGCGGCGGCCGCTCCTCCACCACACCACCACCACACCATCGTCACCATCACCACCACCAGCATCCAGCCTGCCCGACCCGCCTCTACCCGCTATCAGTCTCTGTCGAGAGATGATATCGGCCGCCGCGTTACCCCTCAAGCCTCCAACAAGGAGGCCTACAGCACGATCTAGACAATTGAAAGGTAGCCAGCCAAGTATTGTTGCTGAACTATTTTTTTATATCTCTGTTCCATTGGTCACACTGTTTCGTGATAAGCGCTATACGCTGGCCGCTTCTGCAGTGGCGTAGGCATTGTTGATTCTGGTCGCTTAGCCGTTGCGGTTTCTGGCTTGATGCAAATCATTGTCGGCTACTTCGCTCCGACCTTTTTGACAACGATTCGCCTGATTGCACTAACAGACAACCGCACCCAATGTAATCGAATTAAGAGAGTTGCGTGCGACTGAAACGAATTGTGTGTGTACGATCTACCCGATAATTGATTGAATTACGCCGTTGGATAAACACTGCATTAGTCGAGAGCGACATCACAGGAAGCTTCTACACGCTAATAGCGCTTAGATGTCTTCCGGTCGGCATACCTTCAACTTCCTGATGATAGGTTATCTCTAATGGGCCATCTGCAAAAGCCCTAGTCATCAACAGTGAAACACCTGGGGGCTCCCATCACGAAAATGTTGTACTGCTGTTGGTCGTGGTGGTGGTGGTGGTGATGGTATGTACGTAATTGCAGAAACCCTGGGGCATCTGTGATTGGTCAACGATATTTTGTCGTTGAATAATTGTCGCCTGTTTTAGACGACGATCAGAAGCCGCCTAACGATCCAGACGAGGATGCTGCTGCACGTATGCGTCTCAAGCGAAAGCTGCAACGAAATCGTACGTCATTCAGTCAAGAACAAATCGAAGCTCTTGAAAAAGGTCAGGATTACCGTACACAGAACGTTTTTTTTCTATTCTTCTCTGAACTTTGGCTATGTTTATTGCTTTCTCGTTGTCTTCGTTCCCATATCGTTCCTCTGTTCACTGAATTTCTTGCCTTTGTGAAATGTAGCGATGGTGATGAGGAACAAAGTGAAGTGAACACAATTGAACACACACACACACTTGAGTTCAATTGAGTTGACAGTACAGACTCATTCGGTAGGGTTATTGCCTCTTCCACAACCAATCGTTCAACATGTTTTCACTTGTTTTCAAGCAAACACTTGAAACATCGGCAATCGTTCTGCTGGTTTTCCTTCTCCAGCCACTTTCTCTCTTCATTGTTCATCTGGTTTTCATTTCCTGGTTCTTATAATAGAGCATTGCTCTCAGAACGTTTTCCTAAAAGAACCAACACACTACGGCTATTTCAGAGTTTGAACGTACTCATTATCCGGATGTTTTTGCCCGAGAACGGCTCGCTCAAAAAATCGGCCTTCCTGAAGCACGAATACAGGTTTGATATTTATTCATGAACCCTTACATCTTATATTACTGCTGCTGAAAACTGTACTGAAGGAAGCAGTCAATTTCACTGTTACAGTAAACCCCTCCCCCGGGACTTTCGTGGCATATTCCAAGGGGCCCGGGTAACTCCTTTGACCTTAGTGTTAATGGGCCATAACGATTGCATAACACTCTGGCCCCGCAATAGTTTTCGCGCAGATCGTATATCATTGGAAACGGTCTTCTGTAGCACAATCACCAACAATCACCTTGGTAACCCTCCCCGGGGCCGGGTGCAGCAGGGAAGGACCAACTCGGGGATGGGTCCCCTAATTTCTGCATCTGTGGATGTTTTCCCCTGTTTTTGGCCATGAGAATTGCGTCATCGACCACGGTAGAGACGCAGAGTTTTGGGGATCTATCCCCGAGTTGGACCTTGCTGCACTCGGTCCGAGGAGTGAGTCTGAAAAAGTCCACGATTCATGTGCAAACTGCAACACTTACTGGTACATTCACCAGTCATCTGGTTAGTAGGAAAGACGGGCCAGAAAAAACCCTAGCAGGGCGATAGTTCCCAAGTGGGGACCCTCCTGTCAGGACACAGGGACGTTGATACGCATATCAGTAAATGCGTATAGCATGAAAAGTTTCCGGCAACCTTGAGTTGGTGTGGTGGGGTTCGAGTGCTGTCAGTCAGTCAGAGCGTTACGCGACAATGGCTGTCACTCGGATTGATCCTGATAACGCGTTAACCCCTTCACTCAACCCGTCTTCTCGTCAGTCTGTCCTTTTCAGTCTTCTCTTCTTGTCACCCCGTCCACTGTTTTAAACGACCTCAAACATCACGCATGTTTCGATCCAAGAAATGATAAAAACGCAGGAAAACACCTGAAGAAACAAAAGAAGTAATCCTTCAAAGTCAAATGCACATATGCCTGGCCCGCTGGCGTTCAACCCTCGGCCAGGTGGCACGACGCTATTTCGACTTCCGTGCCATTTATCTCGATTAGCGCTGCAAAATCCAACAGCGTCAAGCATTACTGTACTCAAGCAGCTGCTGTTCAAAATTCTCACATGATGATGTGAATATCATTTGTACCGTGCATCGTGCACGAAACCAACTAAGCCCCTTTTCCAGGTCTGGTTTTCGAATCGACGAGCGAAATGGCGTCGTGAAGAGAAGCTGCGCAACAAGCGACCGGGTGGTCTTATGGACACATCGATGTCGAATGGCACTCCAACACCAACGGGTTCGGGTCCCGGTAGTGCTATTGACGGCTCGCCAGCACCAGCGCCAAATCGTTTTGCCACGAATCCGACGGCCGTCAGCGCCAGTTTTGTACCATCGGCCGGTCAAATGTACACTGGTTTAGCACCACAAGCGATGGATCCATATGCGTGAGTGAATGATCGCTTAGAGTTCCACTTATTGATTGATTGGAAGTTGCATCATTTCAACTTATGGTTACACTACAGGTTTGGATTCGCTAATGCTGGCCTTGGCATGGCACCCTATCAGCCAACAGCTGACTTCAGCTCACATCATATGTTCAACGCCAGTACACGATCACCCTATGACGCATTCCATGTAAGTTACTTGACATTTAAGAAGTACAAGGAGAGTTCCTATTCACTGCCGGCTTTTTCAGCCATACGCCCGAGCAATGCCAACCAGTGGTGGACCATCATTTCAGTCTTCGATGAACCCGACGACGACGTCTGTTGGAGGTAACTACAACAGTTTTGTTCCAAAAATCGCTTTCTCCTCCAGAATAGCTGGCCGACCACACCCCACTTCCGACTGAGTTTCTCACCTTATTCAGTTTTGGTCTATCTCATATGGTCTCAAGTGAAGAAAGGTATTTCTCAGGCCTACTGTAGTTGCGTGGCCGCTTTGTGCGTGTTGAGCGCCAGGTGCTGGGGGCTGTCACTTCGGATTTCATCGCTACCAAGACAATTTTTTGGGCAATGAGATCAAGCGCAAGTGCCGATAACGCTTAATGACAGTTGTCTCACCACAAGATCGGAACGTTTCTCATTGATCCTCGACGTCACACATAGTAAGGGGACTTGTCATAGACGTCATCACACTGTCACTTGGACTCGAACTTTAACCCCGTGAGGACACTCAAATGAAGTGGAACGTGCTAGTTTGGTGGAAATCGATCGCTGTGAGGTATTTCGAGAACAAGAGTGCAAATGTCATTGAAGAACGGTGGAGTGGTGCGCTTTCATGACACCGACGACAGTAACTGCATGTTCGTTCACTGCGAGAAGTTCTTTTGTGGAGCGAGATTTATTCGTGTGGCCGGTTGTGGGTTTATTGCTACTTCAGGCGGTACAAGTGTTTTTGAATCGCGATCGTGAAACGAGTTTTGTTTCGAGAACCCCCCATCCCGCCATATCTGGCGTGCGTTCGCTGCCATAAAATCGGGGCCACACTAGCACATTCCCACGATTCGCTCCTGTGAAGGTGTCGGGCGGTAGCGGCGGCTGCGACGGCGGCGCTGGCGGTTGTGAAGACGACATCGACTGCTGGCACTACTGGTTACCCACAAATTCTCTTCAGTACTGTAGTAAAGTCAATAGCCCTGAGATGTGCGGGGAAAATTGGAAGGTCAGTTTCACGTTTTATTGTTGGGGCAGTAAGGAGTTTCGGCAGGTGGTGTACGAGCCAAAAAACCTCCTTGGATTCAGTTCAATGTTACAGTATGAACACTACCACGTCAATCATTCTTATTTCTGTGAACCTACGCAGTTCTACTCTTTTTTTGAAACGGGAATTTCTGTAGATTTCCGTCTATGGGTCTGTTCCAGTTAGGGGGGCATCATCGTGCAGTCTCTCGGCAAACTTGTGTGAACTCAAACGTTTCAGTTTCACACGCATGTCAAGTGACTGCCTCACCCCCACCCCCTAGACTGCCTACATTCCACCTGGCTCGGAATTACCGAGGCTTTCTTGAAGAACCGCATCATGATGCCCCCCCCCCCTAACTGGAACAGACCCCCGTCTTTTTCTTTGAACACCACATTTAAGTAGAGATATGCATCCTCTATTTTGGAAAACGAGAAGAGCGTCGAATGCAGATCACACACCACAAGTGACGACGGCAAAAAAGCCACGTTTCTTTTGACCGTCGTCGGTTGTGGTGTTTGGTCTTCACTCGACGCTCCTCCCGTTTCCGGAACGGAGTATAGAAATACAGTTAGAGGATATTTGGTAACGACAAATCTTTCAAAGTATTGTCCAAATTCGCGGTGATGACCTTTCAATTCATCTAATAAATTTGCGTTATTGACCGATTTCCCCATTTAACTGCCCTACAACCTGAGTAGTTAGAGACAACTTCTCACGGGAGTTCTGTACTTACTCTTTGATCTAAACAGTAATGGTGATAAAGCGGAAAATAAGCCCTTCTGAAGAATCGCTAAACCCGCCGGGTGAAAAATGATGATAAACTTTGATAAACTTTCAGAGATCTCTTAGTAGTAGAAGCACGTTCCCGATCCATTTGTGACCTATGGACTAATTTCACGTTTTCAGGACTCGGCTCCAGCATGGGACTGCCGGTGTCGGCTGTACTGAGCACAATCGATCAGCCTTCATTGGGTCAGCCATCAATGCACGATTTGGGTGACGGTCAACATGAGCAGTACTGGCGACAATGATCTGTTACATTCATCATGTCATATCCGATAGGAGATGACATCGTCAGCAGTCCCCCCATTGTGTGGTGTGCATACTCATATGGTCGTCATGCCGCCGTATAACCCCCGTCTATGGTCAGCCCCGTTTTTGCCGAGCTTCATGGCACGCGATTATGTCCACATCACTCGACGTACACCTTTCTTGTGTTTGTTGTTGTTGGATCGCTGCAAAATCATTTACGTGTTCATCATCATCAGTCTCTCCTTAACCCTCTCGTTCATCCAGCAACGATTATTTGTAGTAACCATAAAGTAAGTAAATTGTAGTTCCAATTTTTTCTTATTTTCAAATTCAAAAGGTCAGCGTCGAGGATTGGCCAATCGACGTGCCTTTGTGTGATTTCTCCCTGTTATCGCAGTTGTCATACGATGCAATGACGTATCATAATAGTTCCTCTTACCATACCCTTCCTTCGCCCCGTTAGTTCCCCTTCGCGTTCACCGCACACCGTTTACCGTATTCGTGTGATCGTGATGGGACTACAACGGCGCGATTCCAAGAGTCCTTGTCGTCTATGATTTTGTTGTGTGATTGAAAAACATTTGTCTCTTGTACGTACAGTTTTTCCCGATCCGTCTCATATCATGTAAATCTTGATGAGAAATCCTTTTCTTTGTTTTCCTTTTTTTTCTATGTCATGTTGTTTGTCTATTGGTTGTCATGCATAACGAATTTGGTGATTTCATAAATATTTCAAACGTATAGTTTCATGTATTTTTTCCTTTTATCAAATCATTACTGAAAACTCTGACCTGAAGGTTTTTCTATGAGACAAGGTGTTGTCTACTTGGAATCATTTGTTTGTTAGGGGTTCCCTAGGCTAACGCTTGTGTTTAATGTGCAGTGGGACCTTTGGGTGATGGTGAGGGAATTGGAGTGAGAATTGTACACCCCCAACTTCCTTATAACTTGATCAATGGATTCAGTTGTACTATGCTAGAGCTCCCGCTTACCTGGAGAAGATTCAAGCCACTGTGATGAGGAAAATGCAGACATCTTCCCAACGGGGAACGAATCCTCGTGGTTTATCTGAATGAGGAGGCATTTGGTGTAATAGCGTGTACAGCCTACAATATTTCCAAATTTTCAGCTGAGGAAGTACTGGGATGGGAATGGGGGTGAAATGGCTCAAGCTGCCCGGAGCTTGCTCCACCCTGCAAAAATCAGGATTACTGTACATAGGCGGCGCTAATTTTTGCACCAAATGCCCCTCTTAACCAAATAAACTCAAGCTTGCCATTTTCTCATTCAAAGTTGGGGCCACCACTACTCAGGCACATTCTTTAAGTGAGCTGCTGACCGGTGCTTAAGAAAGCGGAGCTAAGGGGCTAGCTCACCGCTCAGATGTACCAGCATTACTGATTCTTGATACCGCTTCATCAAATTCTCACTATAGTTACTTGGTCAAGCAATCTGCTTCGAAAACGTATGTCCACTGCTCAGATTCACTTGATAAGAGAAGCATTTATTCATTTATTCATTTTTTATTTACTGATTAATTTATTTACTGCACGCCTAAGGGCGCTATGTTACTTTACATTGAACATCAATAAAATCAGTGAACACAGAATGTTAACTAAGCGAACCAGCTAAGCACTTGAAATAAAGGGAAGATTCTCCAGGAAGAAAATGAATGTCAACAAAATGTGAAGGTGGGAGGTTATCCTAGGCTCAATTCGAGTGGGGAAATTCGTCATGCTACTGGAGGGAAGTTGAGGGGGAGATCCAAAGGGTCAGATAGGACCTAAACTCTCACTATGGCACTAGGGTGCATAGGACCATAAAGCAGATCATTCGGAGAAGGGTAGCTTTCTAGTCATGGTGTTAACCCAAAAGGTTGGCAGTAGTTCAACGAAACAACAGTCTTCACACGTTGCGGCCTACATTGTCGAGACGATTTGCGATTTTTTATCAGAATTTGATCCACAAATTATTCAATAATTAAAAATTATTCAAATAGGATGGTTCACATGATGAAAAAATGAAGCACATGAGGCAATCCCAACCTCAATGTTTTTTTCCTTACGGATTTGATCTGGTAATATTTTTGCAACAAAGAAATTAGTCCCTGTACGCCGAACTGCTCATAGGGGATGAGCACGTTCAAACGCCCACAAATGTTGGTTGCAAAGTTTCTGTCAACCAAAGGGTGAGAGTGTCAGTGGAAAAGCCTTCGCTTTGGGCATTACTAAGGTTGGGCCTTCTGAAGTAAATAACGAGAGCAGAGTTGCTGTAATTATGAATGTAATGAAGAGAGCTTCCAGACAGCACTACCAAATACCAGGGTTTCTTAGCCTCCCGGTTAGCAGCAGTCCTGAGACCAGGAATCTTAGCTGACCTTGTGTACGCCCCGAAGACGCTTATTCAGAGATAGTACGGCGTGGTTTTGATGGGTATCAAGTGCGGGCTTTTTGAGTGGTGCGAAGATTTCGCGTGTGTCCAGCGATAGTGTCGCGAATGATCATGTGAACTGACAGGTTGTTGATGGAGCATGTGATCGATGAGGGTGGTAGCTGAACGGTGCCTTTGAGAGAGTACGTGAATGTGTATACGAAGATAGGTATGGACGACGACGACCGCCGACTCCACTGATCGCCGCGTCAGTGAGCGCCATCTGACGTGCGGCCGCCATCGCGCCCCGAATCATGTCTCTCTCGTCGCAAAGGTGCGCTGTATAGGCATGTAACATTTGACGAATGGGGTCCGAATAATTAATGTATGTAGGATTTTCACCTGATTGATGTACGATCTAATGACGTCGGAACGGGGCAATGACAATGCGACGTCGACGTTCGATTAGCTCTGAAGTGCGATCTTCTAAGATTAGTTCACAGAGCCAATATCGATGAAATCGAATTACGTTGGTTTCCTAGTTCTATTATTGAATAATATATTGATGAATATATTCATAGGACACATTTGATTTGGTATGGATACCATCATTTTCTATAATTCACAACTATGAAAATAAATCTGAAAAAAAGGATAAACCATTTGCTGTGAACCATCCTTTTTGGGATGCGCCATGCATTATTCATCCCTTCTCCATTAAGAATAGTATTGGGAACGATGGTACTTGAAACCAGGAAGTGAGGGGAGGTGGCACATTTTTGAATGCGGTTCTGCGCATACAGTGGGTTGAGGGAGTCAGCCACTATGCAATTCAGTGTTTTTATCCCCCCAGGAAGGCTGCTACCATCTACCCTGGAAATGTGCAATTTTTGCAATTAAATGTAATCAAAAAATAGGATAAACTCGCCGTTATTCTCAGCTTTTTTTGGGATGCGCTGCACATTCTACATTCTTTCTTCAATTTCGAGTCGTAGTGAGATGTTGAGTAAGTAAAGAAGGCAGGGCATTTTTCAGTACGATTTGGCTAATACTTGCCATTTAGAGGGCTGGATGTGCAATCTGCGTTCTTATCCTCCCAGATAAGTCTGGTATCAAGTAGTGACTCCCGAGGGATGGAAGGCTTGGTTGGCCTGGTCTAACAAGGGAAGGAAACCAGGTCGGACAGGCCATTTGTACTTTGACACCATTTGACATACACCAATAGATGTGTTTTAGACGCTGATAAATATGCCCTGTGCATCTGCGAAACGATTCTCTGAACGTAGTTGTGAAGTGAGATAGTGCAGCGGCAGCGGTTCGGGCCGACAAGCAAGGGGTCGTCAGATCGACTTCTTGCTTCGTTCTCACACTTGCTTTTCTTGACTGCATTTAAAAGGAAAACTCACCCATGAAGCTATCTAAGCTATCAGCAATTGCCTATATACAAGTGGAAACAGGTGACGAGCGAGAAAGAGCTTCACTCGACCCTATGCGTGTCATTTGCAAACGACTGCCCCTAGCACCCGTAGCACACGTGTCAGTGTTATTCATCGATATTTTTTAAACTGTTTTTAAGATGGCTTATAGTGAGTTATGATGCTTCAATTACTTACTTTTGATGTGATAGTCGTGACCGATTGGTCTTTGATTCCGTTTGTCAAGCAGGACAATCACCACTTTTTGGCTTGAAGTCATGTTAACTGACGGTTCACATCGATTCTGTACGGATTTCTGCCGATGGGTTCGGTACGCAGTTCATAATTTCAAATAATAGCTTTATCAAGGAATTTGGATCAAGGTTAGCACTCTTCTTTCCAATTTTTCCAAAGGATTCGAACTTCCGCTCAAAGTCGTAGTTATCGAATCAAAACGAGTCAAAAACTGTGATATCTTCTTGAGATTTCTGCTTCGCGCTGCGCTGTCATTGTCGTCTAACCAGCTCATCAAGTATAAATGTGAGTGCGGATAAGCTGATTCTCAATGATATTAGCACCGCTACCATTGAAGGTAAGCTGAGGTGAAGCGGAGCCCTGGCGGTGTAATAGGTAACACAACTGCGCGATAGGCGAGAGGTGCGACTTTGATTCACGCTCAAGAGTGAATTGTTTTGTCTACAGGCCGATATCCCTCTGAAAATTTTCGCAGGGCCGAACTGCTACCAAAAACTGCATCAGCAGATCAAATTCAGTAAGAGTGATGACTTTTTTTTTCTAGACTAGCAGTGATAACTACATATTCGTGGAGTATCGTGTTTTTGGAAAGCCTTTCCGTGTACTTTCCAGAGCGTACCACAGTAATACATCTGCCTGGAAGCATATAGCACGGAAACGGAAGCGTACGTTTTTTGAGACCTGGGTTGAATGTCTTGTTGCCTTCAGAGTGGCACGTCTCCTTGGTTAGACCGAATGCACTTTCACTTCTTTCTAAACACTTTTATATTATTCTTTCATCACGAAATTTTTGACGAGCATGTGCCATTATTAGTTTTGTAATTACCGTCATTAGTAGATATTCCGTAGTAGCAGGTTATGCTATTCACCATTCACACGATCCTGCGTTTTAGCCCCATTCAACCCAGTGGAATTCCCGTACCTTTCATGTTCTTTATTGATGACTGAATCGTCTTCAGGAATAAAATCGCGGATTTGTATAGGGTGGCCCGTAAGTCCCAGTATGGACCCGGTCACTTTCAGTTTCTACCACGACTTTTGATGAAAGTAGCGTGCGTGGCGCCTCCTAAAGGGGCTGGTCAAACTTCTCATACCTAATCTACTTTTTTCATATAATCAATTACCGATTCACAAAGGGTTTCGTTTGCCCAGCCACCGACTATTTCATCCCTGCACTCGCTACCCAACCCTGTTCATACGTGACTCATTCGGCTATGATCAATCCCTCTGTATAGATATCGTGTTCCAACGGTATCATGAATTTTCAAGCCGTTTCACAATATTTTTTTAGCAATAGCGAAAAAAGGAACGGCAAAAAAATACAGCCACAAATTTATAAACGAACCATTCGGTACTTACTGAATTTCGAGAAACTTCATTCACTGTCTTGCTGTAGGTACTGAACACCGCACTTCTAAGCTACCAGTAGCTCTCCTACCGCTGAGTCCATCAGTGTATGCGTCAATAACTAACAAAAAAGAATGTAAGAAATAATAGTCAATTGGCTAATACTAGTACAAATTAGCTGCTGAAAGACGGGAGTAGATCAGATTTGTGCAAAAGGCCTGGCGGCGAAAGGCAGAGACACAGAGGGAGTAGGTACCCTCGCCTTCAAATCACCAGAAATTGTGCAATTGCAGAAATTGACGTGGTATTAACGTGGCATCGATTCAAGAGCATCCTTGAGCACACGTGATGTCATCTTTTCGACGAGAAGTTGGTCACGTGTGCCACGTGGCTTTCTGGTTTTTTGAAGGCGAGGGTAGCTGCTGTGCTCATTGTGGCAGTTTAGTGTCAAATAAATTATGCAAGTCAGATAGACACATGTTGCTGATCAAAAAACAAAAACTGACGTTGGCTGTAGCGTTTCGTTTCTTTTTGAAGCTGATTCTCCTTGAATGCGCATCCGCGATTGAGCTGGTGTAGGTGCGGGTAAAGCTGAAAACATTTGTGCTGATTGGTTCATCACGAATGGAAGAAAGCGGAAAAACCTGCAAAGAAAATTGCAAAATCACATCTTGCGCCTATGTATGGGCAAGGTTTGCGCTACGCCTATACAAGGATGTGTTTGCTTCACTTCAGTACCATACCGTATTCCGCCGTGGCAGAGAAACGGCAAACCAACTAAATGGCGTTGGGGTGGGTCGCAAAACCCCAGATGCGATCAGTGACTGTGCGATTTCACGAATTCTTTGCAGCTCTTGTTTCTTTCATCAGTGATAAACCAACCACCATAACATGCCCATTTTCGATGCTATGTACCAGCTCAATCGTAGAATTGCTCTTAATGTGTTCAGATAAAATTTATCGGTAGTGGTCCACCCATCTGAAAGTTCTTGGAGCTGTTCACCCAACAAGAACGGGGGGGGGGCTGACACGGTAACACCCTAGACCAGCCAAGGGAGATAGATAGACAAAAGATTATAGTTCAAGCCTAGGAGAGAGAGATAGAGCTCTGTCCGAAGTGTGACGAATGTGGAATAATCGTTGCCCCCACTGAGGAATAACTGATGCCCCTACTCTGCTCGCCTAAATGTGTGCTTCCCAGGTCTCAACGGAAGTGTTTCAGACACGAGTACTACAAATTCCTTACAAAAAAATTCACTGCTCCGCATAATTATACAGCCACCTATGAATTCTGCAAAAACCCCTCTCCTAAGATGTATTCGAAGAATTCTCTATGTGGAAATGATAGTAGGCGTAAATGCTATTTTGCACACCAGCACAGAGTTCCAGCTTCAGAATTTGGAGGAATTTATTCCGCAACTTTTCTCGAAAGCCGCTCTGGCATATTCCGCATGATTATACAGCCACCTCATAATTTCTTGTTGCTTTTCTTTTCTGCTTGAACAAATTTTTTTTGTTGTTTCCACACTTCTTCTTCAGGTGAAAACAAGTGGGAAACTGTCATCATAATTTAACCCTTTCGGCCCTGGCGGTGTCATTGGCCACCATTAAATTCAAATGTCTGCATTACGGCTGGAACAGCATATTTTTTCCAATCCTGCTAGGGATCGCTTCAGTGAACCTTCCCTTTCATAATTATGCGTTGAACCCGCTGTTTCATTTTGTGTTGTTATTAGAATTAGAAGTATTTGTGTACGAGTGCGGCAATGAATCGACGCTGGCCCCGCAACCTGCCAAGTATGTAAGTGTCACTTTTTCCTGAAATACTTGAAGCAGATCTACTCTGTTATCAAAATTATGGGATATAATTTCGTGCAAGATTTTACACTTCTTCGTCATAACTATGAAATATGGAATTGTTTCGACATAAGCTCAAAAACTAAGAATGTGGGCCAATTTTCGAAGCATTCTAGTTTTTTAATTTGTAGTCGAGTAGCTCCCAAACTTCGCTATGGCTATTTATATGCTCCCAAGTAATAAACTATACCTAAGAGAATTTCTTCCACGGAGGAAAATTCAGTTCCGAAAGGGTTAAATGAAGGCAAATGCTAACAAAACTCGTGAAGGAGGCCAGAGGCAGTCGCAATACCCGAATTTCGAGCGAGGTGTTTTGGAGTAAACAGTCCCTCCGAGCATTCTGCAGCATATTGAGTAAAATTAAATCTTGAAGATCTTTCTTTGCTTTCGTATTCAAGTGAACGCCGCTTCGTAAGAAAATCAAACAGCTCCATCGAGTTGTGCTTGGAAATCAAACTTTATTTGAAACTTAGCTGGTGCCTGTTCGGCGTCTGCGGCAGAACTGCAACTTCATCCACGAGTGAGAAATGTAAAGCGCATTGTTTATGACAACAAAACATCCCAAAAAGGTTTGTCGAGAAAGGAAGCCCAGCTGACTGGAATGAGGTCGGTTGTTACCCTGTCATTTCCTACGCCTGGTCTGCCTTTCTCGAAACATTTTCTTACTCTTGATAACTTCTTCTCTTATGGAGAAGCGTATCCGAGAGATGAAAAGCTCTCCAAGAAAGGCAGATAAATCGTGAGAAATGACAGGTTAAAAACCGACCTCACTCCAGTCAGCTCAGCTTCCCTTCTTGACAAAACCTTCTCCGTTTCTGAGATGTTTTGTTGTCATGAACAATGCGCTTTACATTTCTCGCTAGTGTATGAACTCGCAGATCTGCCGCAGACGCCGAACAGGCACCTGTTGGAGAGCTAAGTTTCAAATAAGGTTTGATTTCCGAGCACAACTCGACGGAGCTGTTTGATTCCTTACGAGGCGGCGTTCACTCGAATCCGAAAGCAAAGAAAGATCTCTAAGATCCAATTTCACTCCATATGCTGCAGAATGCTGTTGCCTTCAAAACAAACTTGGCTCGAAATTTGGGCATTGCGACTGCCTCTCAACTCTTTCACGAGTCTCGTTACCATTTGCCTTCATTTAAAGCAACACCCTCTTACCAGGTTGGTGGGGTAGAAGAGGTCGATAATGAAATTGTGGACGACGGGTTGATTGCAAATGACAAAAGAAACAAAGAAAACATGGGACCCTTCAAAATAAGGGACGGGGGTGTCGGACGAGTTGTCTAAACTAGCTGGCATTTCTTGCTGGCTAGCGCAGCAAGAAAGGCAACTGCTTTCGCGCATGCACTAATACAAACAAACACACAGGCACGGATACAAACAATGAAACACTATAATCAAAAGGATTAGATAGCTAAAAGCCATCAAAATGCAGGCAGCATTCCTTCGAACGCGGTACAGTCCCACAGGCAATCGCGCAGGGACTACGCATTCGCGCAAGGACACGCAGCCACGAGACTCGTCCAGCGGCCAGCTATGTAAGACCTTAGTGCCGTTGTCGCGCACTTTTGAGTCGCGACAACGACACATCTGTGCTACACGTGGGCTACCCTATCTCACCCTAGGAATGATTCTTCCATGTTGGCTCCCCGCGGGGGTGTTGCTTTAAATTATGGTGACGGTTTCCCTCTTGATTTCACCAGAAGATGAAGTGTGGATGCCAACAAAAAAATTTGTTCGAGCAGAAAAGAAAGGCAACAAGAGGTGAACAAGTGGCAACAAGGCAACAAGTGGCAACATGAGGTGGCTGGATAATTATGTGGAATACGTCAGAGCGGCTTTCGAGAAAAATTGTGACTCTGGTGGTGTGCAAAATAGCATTCATGCCTACTACCATTTCTACATTCTTCGAATACATCTCGGAAGAGGGGTTTTTGCAGAATTCATAGGTGGCTGTATAATTATGCGGAGCGGTGTAGATAAGGATCATCCTCCGGGATAGTGTGGAAGTGGTGTATGTAGCTAGCTCAGTAGCAAAAAATGGGCGCTACTTGCCACGCGCGCGGTCCTAGGATCGAATCTTAGGTCGTACGCCGTCCAAACTAACCAAGCCTTCCATCATCCCGGGATCGGTTGAAAAGTACCAGACCTGCTCAAGAGGATAAAAACGCTGACTTTCCCATCGGCTAGTCCCCGCAGTTCATTGTACAGGCTAACTCCCTTTCGAATTGTCACGATCATTCTGAATGGAAGTAATGCCAGGGCATCCTTACTGGAGTGACCAACGCCGAACGCTTTGAGGATCATCCTTGCTTTCTGCCTGTGGTTCTACGACGATCTAGGGCAAATTCGATTTTGCTAGGGAGGTGCACTCGATGAGGGATCCTGTACTCGGAAGAAGGAGACCTACACATATTTTCAGAAAAGCAATCAAAGAGGAGCTCCTTTCTTGATTACTGCATTTGCGCACTTACGAATGTCAAAAACTCTGCAACTCTGGTGCTCCTCTTTTGTTCAGCGGACGACGACGGCGTGGGCTCGAAATGCGAACATGTCCCTTTAGGGTACAGCTACCTCCCACCTCCTACATGGCATATTGAAAACTTTCTGTCTTGTTAGTCGAGAGGAGGGAAGCTAGATTCGTAATCAATGTAACCAAAAACTTCTCAAATATGAGCATTCTTCTTCTTACGTGGCACTTCGTTTGACATCAGTGAAAGTACTTTCTTGCCTCCCCCTCCCCTCTCCTCCATACCCTTCCAGCTGTGTACACTTTCACGTGTTGGTCGGAAGTATTCATTCTCTGAGATGGTTTTACGTGCATAACTTTTTCCTCTTGAAAAAACGTGGAGGTAGTCCTTAAGACTTCCTTCTGAATGTCCTGAATACTTAAGAATGATGACGGAAACCTTAAAAAACACTACAACAATATTCGATTAGAATCGGTCTAGTGCATCAGCAAAATATTACGCCTCACAAGAATCCGGAAAAAAGAATCCATATGAAAGCATACGGCAGAATATCCCTGGAATGTAGAATTATAAGCAAGTCCATACTCATAGCCTTCACCGTCTTCAGAACTCGAAGCCATTCACCATTGCCGATGAGCCCAAAAAGCGCAGTCTTAATGGGTTCAGCCCAAACCTGCTGCGTATTCTCCTCAATCGAATCACTGGTGGCACGTCCCTGGGGACCGTGGCTGTGACTGTGGAGAACAATATAAGCTTGCAATTTGGGCAACGTTGCTACGGTCCGTGATTGATTGCGTTGCCATGTTGAAGGTCTACCAACAGGATCATGACCTTACATATGTCGGCGTGGTAGGATCTTCTCATGTTGTTTGTGCTCAAAGCTTCTACGAGGCCACTTGGGGGGTTCCTGGTGTGCTATACAACCTATAGTTGAAAAGAAAGCGGTTACAGTCCAATCAGAATTGTCTATTTCATTGGTAAGCATTGGTACAGATACCTGTTTGCTCCTCCTCTGTGTTTACATAACCATTTTCTTGGCATGTGATTTCTCGATCACACACTACCGTCACGTGTGTATGTGCGCATCCGGGAATATGAAGGCTAAGTGATAGGATACTCGATACTTTCCGGTTGGTTCGAGATGCGCCAAGAATTCGACTGCAGAAACGAAAACTCTTCGATTGCGGTGAAAATTCCGTTGTGTTCGAGTCATTGCTTTCTATTCTGCGAAAGGTACTGAAACCGATGCAGAGCAAGAGAGAACGAAGGGCTCAGGTTCCATGGGTCAGACGCGTTTTCAAATGAGACCTGCACCATCGTTTTTTTTTTTGAATTTTTGGGGTAATTTTGATTTAGTGTTGATTCCTGTACATGAGTTGGGGAAGAGTGATCACACAGCGTTAAATTTTGTTCTCAGATTATTATCGTCCAAAAGTGATGGCTTTCTTGTACAACCTTAATGCTTTCTTTGGATAAGAACAACTCAATTTCGTCTTTGCAAGCCAGATGACAAATTACTCATCTGCTTGCTTTGGTACCCCGTCAAGACTACCCCGTCAAAACTAATCTCTTCATTTTTAGTGAGAATTAACAATTATTTTGCTCAGAAGGTTTTGTGGCCTTCTCCGAATGTACTTCGTTTGGTTCTCTGGGCTGCTCGGTGAGGAACCTCTTTGCCATATTTTACTTGATATGTTCTGGCTGTGCTCTGGACGCCGGAAATTTCGTTCAAGGCAGACCCAGTTTGTCAAATCGTCTTAACGTAGTCGCGCTTTAATGGCCAGCCGCCGCGGCGTTTGCCATGGCCTAAAAATCGGCGACTTTTTAGAACACTTATGGTGCCATTATGTCTAGATTTCCTTGCCCATTTGAATATCATTACAATGACTACGCTAGATCGCCCTCCTAGAGGGGATACGGTAGACGCTTTCGTCCACATAATTGATCCCTTATCATAAATCCTCATTTCGACAATATTCACGCATTCTTATTGAAGGAAGGGGAAATATAATAGCTCTCACACCCACCGCGCCAGAATGACTTGCTCAAGTTTGCCGAGTTTGATATATCGAGTATTTGTAACCACTATCTGTTAATTGTCGCCATTCTGTATATGTAGTACTTCGTCATCTATGAGTAGCTCAAGTATAGTCTTCAGCTCTCATTTCTATCAAAAATAAAAAATCCTATTTTCTGTATGTTGTAGGACCTCAGCGCTAATCAATAGTGATAAGAGCAACAGCTACTCCCATAGAAACTCTTAAAGGACGAGTCAAGATCGAGTTAGTGTGTCTTTTTGTCTGGAACTCAGGCAAGAAATGCCTGAGTTAATGGGGAAAAAGAGCAAACGGCACCATAAGAAACACTGAAATTTTCCTGACTCTTGGAATCTGATCCGACGCGTGGCCTCGAGGTGGTTCGAGACATGATGAGACGCAGGCCAGGGAAACCAATAGGGAAGATTGCCAAAAAGCTGGGAACAAGCAACACCTCTTCAGATCGCGTTGTGCAGGAGAAGCTGAGAGTCAGGCCTTATCAGTGCCAAGGGGCCCATCTTCCTACTGCATCCGTTGAGAAACCGGGCCTTGAAGTGCAGGGTGTTATCCGAATGATTTTTGTCGAGCCCACCTAATCTTCGATTACTTCGGTTTTTGCAACGGTGGTTATTCGAGCAAGTGATTTTGGCGCACCTTAACGGAATTTTAATAATTAAAATTGTAGGTGTCACTTGATTAGTACAGCGGTGTTTTCTCTTATTCAAGTGAAGCATTGCTCTCATAACAGCTCGCATCTGGAGATTTTCCATTCATCATGTTTTTTGCCTTTATCATGTATAGCTGATCTGATTTTCTAGAATCAGATTGTTTGATGACGGTGGTATTAAATTCATGAGATCTCAGCTATCAACTATGGTGTAAGGCCGATTTCAGAAATACCACCTCGCTCTCCAACGGCTGTTGGTGTCGATTGTGTCCTAGGCCCTTGCATAATTTTCGTTCCAGCGTAGGTTGCCCGGATCTCTGACACTCCCGGAAAAATGTTTACCAGTTACACTACCAGGGCAACATTTCACCCCAACATTTCATCCTTTCGATGGTAAATTTGCCAAAGCTTTTCTTCATTCACACGTAAACGTGATCAGCAATGGTGAAGCTTTTTATCGTTTTTTAACTTGTTTTTTTCTTGAGTAGCTTTTGTTTCTACACAATTCGTGCTGTGCCAAGTTTGAAGCGGAGGGAAGGGGGTCATATACGGGTCACGGAAGAAGAACTGGAAGCCAGCGGTGGAAAGTATGGAGATCCTCATTAAAGAAGGTTCGAAGAGTGGACAAAGTTTCAGGAAAACGAAACATGTGAGGAAATGTGTTAAAAAGCGCATATTCTTTCTCTTGCTCGCTCCGTTTGCAGAACTGCACTGGTGTGCACAACTCAAGGACGAACGCAACTTCTCCGTGATGTGTTACTGCCGAATAAGACAAACCGATTGAACCTAAACGCGCATAGAAGGAACTACTGCAGAGCAGTACAGAATGCAAATTAAGGAAGCCGTCGTAAGGGCCACAGAGATTTCGTTAGGTTTTGTTACTTCATCAATCTCGTCCTTAAATTTTGAAACCAGTGTATGTGGACATGTAGCAGACTTAGATCTGAATGACAAAAGAAGGTTTTTCAGTCAAATCGCAGAGAAAGTCCTAACAAGGGAGGTCTTCTAGGTCACGGAGCGCTTTTTCGAAACGGTTTCTTGCATACTGTGAAGGCTCATGCAAGGAACACAAAACCATGATCCGATTTTCGTTAAAGCTCATAGGAAAGTCAAAATAGTGGTGAAGAGATGATCCAATGTTTGATCCTACTAATTTTTGCAATTTAGATTAGCACCTCCTGATAGCCGCCAAATACGCAGGGATCAGAATGGATGTCTTCTTATCATTTGGCGGCAGTTTGAAGCCCAAGCATGAATTGCAAATATTTAACACCAACGGGGGATTGATTTTTGGACCCTTTCTTCACCACGTTCTGAGAGAAACCACTCTGCTTCATGATCTGAAAGGCTCTCCTTGTAAGTTTTTGTGGTTCGCCAGCATAAAAAAGCCTGAAGAAAAGATGGAGCCTCATAGCTCGATCAGAAGCTTGTATTCTTTTGTGATATTGCCCACTTTTTTGTAGATCATCAGAGGGTCTTCAAGAGGGTACAAAGGTAGGACAGAGAGGATTATAATGTCCGAGTCTATTGAGAAACTTACCCCTAAGTTCCGCAGAATGACTCTAGAACATTCGAACATTATTCACGCGTCTCCATTGGGAAAGCAATTCTTGTTCAGTGGCGCCTCGATGAACCGCTGTATTCGCCAGGTTCAGCTCAGTGATTTCGTCATCGATTGTGACATTATCACAAATCCTCCTCCCTTATCACTCGCAGAGACGCGTATGGTACTGTTTAATCTTAGCTCAATAGCTCCTTCAACCTTGCCACTGTTCATGCATCGAATTGTTGTATGCGGATTCGTCTGTTCTACATAAGTCAGATCGGAAAGAATAAAATGACCAATCACTGCAGGCACTGTCCGAAATGCTGGACAGGCATATAGGAAGCATAGAGATGTTTGGACTAAAAAAGCAATACGTAATGACTTCAATCAAGAAATGCTTCGAGTGCGATATCTTCATGTGGAAGGGTACGTATAACTATCGAATAAGAGTGTTGACTTTGGGTCAAAGTTTGGCTCCAGTGCTTGCGATCAGTTTTATGAGCAGAGTTGAAGAACCTGTACTGCAGCGCTTCCCAACAGATACATAGATGATTCATATATTAGTAAGGGAATGCTTCAATGTAACATCGACACAGTCTGAAAATGATGCGTGTTTTAGGCTAATCAATCAACAGTCGCAGTAGTTTCGCTAGAGAAGTTCCACGCAGTGATTATCACCCCTACCAAAACATGCAGGTGAAAGTGTCTGATGGCGTGCTCAGTGAGAAGTGGTACAGAAGCAAGCTCCAAGAGATCTCTTGATCCACGCCACATCAGCACACCCTCGAGCCGTAAAAGGCATTTTTTGAAAACAATTGAAGAATTGCTGCAAACGTGTGCACAGGTGCTACAGAGCAAGAATCTACAGGATTGGCTTCTGCTATAGCTGCTAGGCACCAGACCGTATAACGTCAAGACAAAATCCCTTTATGCATACCATTCATATCTGGTAAAGTGCGGCAACCCAACGGTGTCTTGCTCGTATGCAGTTGGTCGATGATTTTGTCCTAGTGCGCTTCCCTATCGAATATCAAACGCACGTCTCGCAACTGCAGTTCAATTGGAGATTGTGACGAAAGTGAACAATCAGGAAGCTGTTAGGTGTGTAAAGCACACGCATTGGGGAAACTGGGAGGGTTCTAACAATAGGCACTATGGAACATCTCGCTGGAAGAAGTTGTGGCAACAAAACAACCGCTCGGCAGGCATTCAGTTGAAGAGCATCCCAAAAATGACTTTGATGTAAGATGCAAAAGCTTTAGCATACGAGGCTGAGATTTTCGCTAGAAAGGCGATTGAGGCATCCTGGATTCATGCGCAGAATCCCAGAAGAATGAGCGCAGTGAGCGTCCACTCTCCCTAAACCCCTAAACGATTTCATTTCGTTTGCGCCACATTGTGAGCTACTGATTCAAACCCTGAGACGTGCATATCTAAAGTTTAGCCTTTATACAGAGACTGCACAGTAAGGCTCAGTTACTAACCATATCTAACCTGGAGCGTCGCTGTTCTACTCCTGCGGGGTGAACCAAGATAGTTAAATTCCCTCGTTTGGGGCTCCCGCTTGTTTCCCCTAACGTTCCTGAGAACATTCTCGGTAACGTTCTCAGGAACGTTAGGGAGAGGAAGCGTCGGTGGTTTTGTCAAACCTTGAGAAATATTCTGACCTTTGAGTTAGACAATCTCGTCAAAACTTTGAGCCACTAATAGAGTTTCCACCTATCAACCCGTTGGCAGAAAAATAAACGTATAATTACAGTAAGGAGAGCTTCTCCCTCCAGCTGGACTTGATATAATAATACGACTTCTCCCCTTGTCGAGGATTCCACAATGCACGCCTGACCCTGGTATGGAGCTCACTGCGGCTCCTTCCCCTGTAATTTGCATTGACCTATTTTTTGCGCCTATCAGACAGGAGCACTCGAAGGTGCTTGTAGTGAAAAACGATTTTTTTCAGCTATAGCTGTTGCAAAATGGTCCGAGTGGTATCAACTGCATCACCTGTCGTCCCGTTGATCATCCAGTTGCTCGAGCGGGCGCAAGCAACGTCCCCATTCGTTCCTGTCGCGTGCAGAAGTTGTCCAGTGGACCCTTCTCGCTTGAGGGACACGAATCCTTTTACTGTTTTCGCTCAGAGCTTTCGTTCAAAGTCTGACCATCGGACAGATGGTCGTTTAGGTGTTTTTTGACGTTTTGGGGGATCCAGTCCGCAACCGCTCTGGTCCATCACGAAATTGCATGCCGTATGCCCCACCTTATCTTCGATTCCTTGGCGAAACCGGCAGCGTTTCTGATCTTTGACCGTTAACGTGGCTCAGAGCTCCGGATTTCCCTCTGCACTTGCGTGTATAAGGTGGCTCTAAGCTCTACAGCCGCCTGCCCGTCCTGCCGTGCCGAGTCCAAGTCTCTGAGGCGTAGGTTAGTTCAGAAAGGACTGCGTAATCGAAAAGGTGGGTACGGAACCGGATGTTCTTTGTCTTCTTCACTGCTCCCTTCATGTTATTGTACGCTCCCCATGCCGCTGTTTTCCTCCTGCTCAGCTCTGGAGCTAAGTCGCTCATCATACTTTCATTTCCGGACCTAGGTACACGTAGCTGGAGCATTTGGAAATGCTCGTTCCGTTGAGAATTGTGGCATCAGGAACCAGTCCGTTTCCCATGAACATTGTCTTCGCTAGGTCCAGCCGTAGACCGACCTTACCACAGGCGCAGTCGGAATCAGCCAGCATTCTCTCAGCTTGGACGATATTCGGTGATATGAAATCAATGCGTCAGCAAACTGAAAATGGTGTTATTGTCGGCCTTCCACCTTTACACACATTTTCCCATTCCAATTAACGCATGATGTTCTCGAAAGCAGCGCTGAAGAGCTTGGGCGAGATGGTGTCGCCCATTCGAACCCCTCTCTTCACGTCAATTCCTTGTAGAATGGCGAAATTCTAGTCGTGAAATGCTGTGGAGCTTACGAAGAAGGATTTGAAGACGCTTCTGTCTCTACAGAGTCGTAGGCCTTCTTCATGTCAATGAGGTAAGGCAGAGCGGCTTCTTTTACCCTCGTGAAATTTCAATGAGTCTTGTAACCGTGTGGATATGGTCGAGCGTGCTAAACTCTCTTCGAAACCCTGCTTGCTCGCATGCCTGTCCTTCATCCAGTGTTCTGCCAATCTTGTTGAGGATGAGTTGAGTGAAAAGTTTATACTACGTCTTTCAAAAAGTTCTGTCGCTAACAGTTCATATTTGGTTGCTTCATTTTTTTGAAATCTAGAAAAATTGCCACCGGCATGGATATCATTTTGATGAGCTTTTCAACTCTGTCTGACGGTATGCTCATTTTTGTTATAAACATTTAATCATAACGAATGAAATAATGTAATCATTATAAAATGCTTCGTGCTGGGCTGCTCGCAACCTAGCCGCCAAAACCTTTCGGTGCCGCGCGGGATATCTTGCAGGACGAACAGCGAATCTCCAACTACTTCTTTTATGTCAAGTATACGAGCAACAATTACAACGACAAAACTAGCAGTCGCTATAACTTGATATTTGACCTACGCAACTTAACACAATCCATAAGGAACTTTACTCAGTCTGCCGAACTTGGCAAGTTACGAAGGTTGAAGAAGTATGGAAAGTTCGGAAAGCTAGCGATTAAGCCAAGCAACTGCTCTAGAAAGGCGACAGCAAAAAACTCCAACCGTAAAATGTTTGTTGAGCGCTTTTATACGCGCTTATATGATGTTTTCTAAAGATAAGCGCGTCGTTGCGAGCTTTCTCACAGCCTCGGTTTGAGCAGCTTTCCAAAACATTCACTATACAGGGTGAGGCAAAGTTACTAGTGCACCAACATTTCGTTCGCATTTCGGCAGTAGAGCAAATACCAAGTTTAAACACTGTTTGAACAATTGAAGTTTTGAAACATCTGCAGAGACGCGTTTGCATAGCGCTCTCTTGGAGCTTGATGGTTGCTACTGCTAAGCAAAAAACCAAATTACCTTGTAATCAGTGCATTCCGGTAGCAGTATGTTCAAGCAACATATCATAAAAGAATGAAACTGGAATGTCCACCATGAAAGGGGAGTGTCTACAACAAGAATATTAAAAAGTCCAAAACCTAAGGTGCACCAGTAATTTTGTCCCAGCCTGCAGCGGGAAATGAAGCCCATATACAGGGTGGCGAAAATTACGTACGCCGTAAAACACGTCCAAACATTAACTCTTGTTCACAAAATTTCGGAAGTTTTCAATTCTGTAAAACATTGAACCATGACATTTTGTAACCGCAAAGAAATTGGAGTAGCCTCCATCAGTTCTGGAACAGGCCTCAATTTGTCACTTCAGCGAGTCGATCTTGCGTCAAAGACGTTTAACGCATATTTCATTCCAGATTTTCAGCAGTTCTTTTCAAAATCACCAAATTTTGCATTTTGTTTCCGGAGGGATTCTTCAACAAAACTTCGAAGGGAGGAGTTCAACGGATCCGAATTCAGACTGTGAGCAATCCACGAATCAATCACCACAAAACAACCGATACGGTTTGGGAGAAGTTGGTCGTTGTACTGCTCCGTGGTCGGAGCGCATCCTTCTAGTAAAACAGGATTGTCATGAATATGCTTTAAATATCTCTTAGCGTTAGGTATTCCTTTTGCTTTTCGCACTTTTACCGATTGAAACCTGTGGAGGCCTTCCCGAAGCACTTATCCAGCCTCAAGTCAACAAATTTTCAGGGATCGAAATTTCTGAGGGTACTTTATAGGTGTTACTAGGAGCCGATATAAAAGCTTATTGGAGTATTTTGAGGCTAGTGAACGTTGAATTTCTATTTATGAAACCACAGAGCGTTCTAGTACAACCGCACCTTGATAGAATCTCGCAACTTCTCATATTTTTCCTTCCAATCTTGCTTTGCTTGAGCCATTGAGCGTCAATTCGATATATGACAACGTCCATTCCACGCTTAATTTTGCTGTTATCCGAGAACATTTTCCGGGTGTATGATTCTGTTCGGCACTCTTATTCAATCTCAAGTCATCCTTTTGATCATTCCTCTTCTTGATAATTCTCTTCGCTCATTGCTGTTGCTGGTCCGTTCTTACTCTCTTGGGATTCAGATTCAAGATAATTTTCCTCTTTCCAAAGCTTATTTCTTTTTTTGGACGGCTCGTGGAAAAGCTGTGAGTCTCGAAAAAATTGCTCAGCTCTCATTGCGGCTGCTTGCTTGCACTACGACTTGAAAAGTCTCTATCAGAACTTGGAGAACGAATCTCTTCTTTTGCAAAGCAATAACTAGCACTAGGCAAACAGCTTGAAGAGGAAAAAACACATGAATTCCTCATACAGTGTTTGAAACGAAGCGAAACGTTGGGCGCACGTAATTTTTCGCTACCCTCTATATTGCTGTTTTCGGCATAGTATGGCCTAATAGTAGCTTTTCTGGCTCCCGTGAGTGCTAGGATAGACCTTCAGATAGTTAGCCAAGCTATCCTTAGGGAAACAAGGGGTTTTGTCCTTGAAGGCGACCCCGAATAGCCTCCCATGGGCTTCTTACTCAGTCGGACGCAAGCTTTTTAACACGTTGACGACATCGCGCGTCTTGGGTTTTAGCACCTCGTGGGACCAAAGCGATTTTGCGAGCGCCGCCGCCGCACACCAAATCCATGGATTGAGCTGTGAATACGCAATACCTAAATGTGATGAAGTGTTTCCAATAAGGTTCGATCTATCTAGTTATCGGGAGACACAGTAATGGAAGTCCGACCGAAACGACGTGCTAAGGCCATGAAAAAGGCAAGTTTTACAAACTTTCCCCTAAGTGGCTTGAAAATTAATTTAGACGTGGTTGTTTCAGCAAAAACACATATCTTCCCATACGAGTAGGTTTGCTATCACATCCATTATTCCTTTTTATCAACACGTTCACGTTAATGAAAAGAAAATGAGGAATGAACTGAACAGACATATCCGTAAAGTCTGGAAAACCTCTGCCAAACTAAGGAATATTTGGTCTTTTTGTGAGCCGCGTGATTCTTAAGTACGCTGAGGTATGACCTATAAAATGAGTACAAAGATTTCTGAAATGAGTCGCGCAAGCGCAAGAATGAGGAATGAATTGAGTGGGACGCGTTAACGCGTCACAATGTCCCACGAGGTGTGCAAAGTGGGTCGTGTTACCGCGTCACGCTGTCGTCAACGTGTCAAAGGAATCTTTCACGGAAAGAGCTTCGCCTTCATTACCACAGAAAACGATACCTCAGAGGGATCTTTCTCGAAAAGAGTGATCACTTTGTTTGTGTGTAGGATTAGTATTATCGAAACTAACGCTTATGTTCCGTTCTTTTTGCTATGCTCATGAGGTTAGGGTCCTAAGGTATCGTTTTCCTGTGGTGATGGAGGCGCAGCTTTTTCCGTGGAAGATTCCTCCAATGCGCTGGCATGCAGGATACCAGCCGCACACACACACACACACCCACACACACACACACACACACACACACACACACACACACACACACACACACACACACACACACACACACACACACACACACACACACACACACACACACAC
>KZ344993.1:157452-178782 GCA_002352805.1 Teladorsagia circumcincta
CACACACACACACACACACACACACACACACACACACACACACACACACACACACACACACACACACACACACACACACACACACACACACACACACACACACACAAGCGCACCTCACACGCAAGCGCACCTCACACGCAAGCTCGCATGTACGCCTGAGTGAAGGCAGTAGGTATGAATCAACACAGTGCTGCAAAAACAGGAAGACCATCCCCTGCGTCTCAGAACAAGTGCGTTATAAGTATAAATACATGGTGGCTTGTGGTCCATGATTCCCTCCTATCTGCCACCTGGGCTCACTGGCATGGCCTAAGGAGACCGTTGCCTGCCATCGAGCAGGTTTTGCTTTGAAACAACTGCTGAAGATTTCGCAGTAAGTTAATGTGAATGGCCGGAGACTCTTGTTACAACCTATTCTACCATGAGCAAAAAGCCATTCTTGGACTGCTGTTTATATCTTTGAGATGACAGAGCTACTGCTTTCAAAGGCAGCGCATACGATATTTTCTAGAAGGTTTTCAGAGGGGATGTGGAGTGCTCTATGGTACGCCATGGCGAAAAAGCATAGAAGTCCGCCAAGGAAACGGGAAATGGGGCCTTCTTTTTGGCAACTGGTTTCCACTCATGGACGGGCAACAGCTCAGAGAGCTGACCTATGTACGAGTTTACCGCATTGCGTTTGACAGCAGCATGCCAAACAATGCACCAATCGAGTAGCTGCCTTGACGATTATCTTGAAACCAATGTCCGCAAGTATTCTTATTAAGCGCGTCATATCCTTTGTAATCATAGATTTTCTCCTGACTTCGCTTGCTTGGTACCCCTAAAACACCATGAAGTGGACAGTGACAAACATAGGTCGAAACATCCAGCGTTTCTCGGCTCCAGTAAACTTGCAAGCGTTAAACTTGAAAACTATGAAGGGGCACCCTCACCCCTAGGTACAGTTTAAAACTCGCGCAGGCGATGTTGTCTTGCTAGTCCTCTAATCACTCCCACTAGGAATTTTTCACGATTCCTGTACTATTTAACAGCACATGTTCCATCGTGTTTTCTGTGCCATAATTGGTTTGAGTATTCATTAGAGTACCTTCCAATATTGCAAACACCCAGGAAAGTTTATTCGGAACCGCTTGAAATGTTGAATAAATGGCAGGAAATCAAGTGCACCCTGGAATCTTATTGACAGAAGCGATTCATTTACGGAAAAGGCGAAAAGCAAGCGCGCTTTCTAGAAAGGATAATTTTTCTAACGAAGATTGAGTAGCAGTTAGCTGTAGCACCGATCGCTATTATAAATTGAGCGCCCATCCCTATAAGATTTTACGGGAGATACCAACCTTAGTTTCACTGTTCATCCCTGAACTTGGATGACGGGTTAGATGCAGATTACTTTCAGCACGACGAAGACTGCCTCATGGGCTGATATTTTGCACCTGCATGAAATAAAAGTAGAGCAAATACCCTAAAATCCCGTAGATAAGAGCGGTATAGGTAATATAATATGTTGTACAAATAAAATTTTGAAAATATTTTTTTAAAAATCATTTTTTACCGGTAGATTAAACCGCTCTGATCTATGGAATTTCACTGATCGAATGGGCTCTTCAAGTTCTATCCAGAGATCAAATTCGACATTTCTAGAGAGATTCCGGCAGAAACTCCATTAAAATCGCTATTTTCTACATGAATTGTTTATTAAGTGGGCGGGGTTTAGAGTTGAGGGGTGGAGCCTCTTCTAAACTTCTTCTCCGATTTTTATTTATCCATCCATCAAGTTAGAGGGGTGACTGCATTCAATTCAATTTCATTCCAATTCATTTTTCGCCGGTAAATTAAAGCGCTCTTATCTATGGAATTTTAGGGTACTTCAAAACCATGAGCGCCGCGCCTTCCACCTTTATTAAAACTCGTGGTGGCTTTTGAATTGGATTTTGCGTATGGCTGGAGCACTCAGTTGACGGAGGCTGAAAGCTAATGGTAAGTTTGCCAGAGTGATATTTCAGCCGGAACTTGGCCCGGACCCTTTATATGGTAAGTGGCGCCACATACTAGCAATCTCAAGAACTATAGGCTCAAGTACTAAAATTTTTTCCCTAAATCGCCGTTGTTTCATATAAAGTGATACAGCATTCGTGAGAGAATCTACTGCTCAACTTGCCCATATATTTTGTTTTATACTCGTTGTGAATCGGGTCAAATTTTAGGCTGGCGTGAAAATGAAAAGTAGTGTGGTCATGAAAATGACCACACTACTTTGCAAAAAATTTCCCTTGAAAAGGAGAGAAAACCGATCAGGCATACATCCCTAAGTTAGACATGACTTGCTATCAACATTCCACTACTTTTTCAGTGTATTGGCTGTAAAGAGTTTTTGGCATAAATTTCAAGAGTGCTGCTTGACTATCGAGTTGTGGCGGAACAGCCAAATCTGCGAAAGTAGCGGCGCGACTTGCTGGCAAGCCTAATAGCGGAATGTTCAGAAGAGATTATGAGTATGTGAAGGGTATGTCATTGGCTGATTTCTCCTCAGAGAAGATAGTGTTGGAGCTCGCTGTCGGTTTGGCTGATTTTCGTCGACTGGACCTCCCATTTTGCAGGCTTGAAATTCAAAAACTGCGCAGTGATTATAGAAACCAAGCATGCTGTTTTGTAGAGCAGACAATCTCTTTTGAATTGTATATAATATGTTTTGAAAGCATAAGATTTTAGCTCAAAATTTTTGTTTGAGAAAAACGACATTATTTATGAGACAACCTAATACATCTCCCGTTGCGCGTAGTTGAACAAAGACTCTTCCACAAAGATTTTCTGGTACTGAAATGGCTATATCTTTGGTGCACATATAAATCCCAAGTTTGCCTCTTGCAGTTGCCACCGCTCCATGGGTGAGGGAAAAAATAGAATAGAAATTGAACCGTGAAAGGATTTGCTCGCGTTAGCACCTATGATTCCGATTAGAATTAACATAGTGAGCGTTCAACATGTTTTCAATTACTTTTTCTACAGGAGAATTGTGAAGGAGAACCTGCCCGGCCTCGTTAGAGCCGGCTGGCTCCGGATTCGTTTCACGAGTTTATTCATGGAACGTGCAACAAGTTCACTGTACAATTTATTTTCGTTGAAAACCCGTATTTCTGGCAATCCACATGGCATGGTTCCCCTCAGGTGGAGAACTTTTTATGTCATCTGTAAGGTTTTAGTGATTTTTATATCCATTAGCCACTTGCCATTTTCTGCATAGAACTTAATTTAGACATTTGAAAAAGTGCATTGTTGTTGACCCATTTGAGACAATTTTTTATTGTTACGAGGGTTTCATGGCGTGTTCGTGTATTGTTCACTTGTCGCTTGCTTCGCGTAGTGACCTCGCCACTTGACTGAAATGCTTCCATTTGCAGAATTTTCGAGGAGCAGGCCGCGGTTACGGTGGTCACGGTAGAAAGCCTTTTCCGAACTCGTCAGTGATTTCAAAGATTTCCTTCAGATCTCTTCCATATCGTCCCGGATGCGGGGCAATGACTCCTCTAGATGCTTATCCACTGCATTCTGACTCTCGTCGAACGTGAGCGATTATACGAATTGATGAAAGCGCCATAAAGGTGTGTTTGTCTCAAATCCGGTTACGATTCGTAAATTCCGGGATTCCCGAAATGGGTGGAGCCACACTAGGCGATGGATGACCTTAAGGCGGAGAAAAGCGGAGGTGTAGGTGGATTCGAGCATTGACCAAACCACATCACCAACCAGCCAACTAGGCGACCACCCACACGTCCAGCCAAACCATAGACCGATCAAGGGGGCCAGCTAAGAAGCAGTGATCGTGGCGCCGCGAAGTGGGTCAGTGGAATCGAGGACGCAGCATCTCAACGCCGGACTGGCGCTCCGCCTCGAACGTCGCGCTCTTCCCGCCTTATCCCTTATCTCCACGGACATACACTTCGTCTTTTACTTTCTACAATGAAGCACTTGCTTCTATTTCTAGCTTCCTTAGGAGGTACGTCGTTTATTCCCGATAGAATCACTTAAGATACCTATTAGTGTGTTACTTGCTTAATGAACCTATCGTTGTTCCCTTTTGTACGAAAATTATGCTCACTTGTAATATGTGGTCGGTGACTTTACCTCTTACCCCTCTCCCGGTAATAATTTACTTACTTCCGTCGTACCTCTTTTCTAGGCCTAAGGAGTGTTGTGCAATCAATGCTGTCATTTCAAAATACAGAAGCCATATGATCCTGAGGTTTAATTTGGGTCACTGCTTCTAGGGGATGTCTTTTTGAATTCTAAGCAACCGCGCTATTCTTTTTGAAAAATCCAAGGCAACTCTACCTTGGACCAGGAGTTTTTCGGTAATAACAACGGCGCTAATAGCTATGATTACGGAACATTTCCCTTCGTTGAGGTGTTTCTAAGTTTAGACTAGCCTTGGCTATTCTGACAGTGACATTACACGAAGTCGTGTCCTTTATTCCGGGTTCATTGACGGTTCAGTTCACCGCGATCAGCGGAAGGAATTAAGACCAATATCCTTGACGCGAACAGTTACACAGTGCACAGAAACTTCTATGCAACGCAGTGAATGAAAAGGCATTTAAGACCTATGAAGTGATATATTTGAATATTTAGATTTATACTTTTCAAATAGCTTCTCATTGAATCTTAAAGCAGCAGTTTTCCTAGACTTTCTTATATCTCATGAATATGCACATTCTTCAGTTTCCACCGTATACGGTTGTTTTCCTACGAATGAGCGTCAAGCACAATTTGGTGCACAAACTGCTCAATTCCAACAGCCACCTCCGGCTCCACAGCCTCAGGTGACTACTTCATACCATCTGTTTTTTGTTTTTGTTAACCTAAGCAAGGTGTAAGGGTTTACCCTTGCCAGACGATACACTCGATTGTCCCTCGCTAAGATTTGAAGAGCTCAAGAAATTTTTGCAGTGTCTTACCAACCTTCCGTAATAATTTTCGTAGAGTGTTTTTCTACAGAAACATTTGAAGTGACTATAAAATCCCACTGAAAACAGGATCCAGCTTTTAAATGAGTTTCTGAAGGAACTGTGAACTTATTTCACTTGATTTCTTCACAGGCTCAGTCTGTATCTCCTTAGTTCTCTATCCTGTACAGTCCTACGGCTAAGCTCGCTGCCTCAACTGAATTACTTGTAATAATTAAAAGTTACTCTCGGCTGTTAAGTACGTAATCATAAATTAGCCCTCTTTTCATTCGTGCATGGTGATCCATGTTTTTACCTCTACAGTGATCAATGAGTGGTTCAGGGTGTGGCCGTGCAACCGGCGTTCCAAGCGGCTCGGGTAGCCGCTGCCGGAAGAGCTCCCACAGTTCCCATCGCCACAAGATCACAAGGTAAGTAACCTAACCGACACTGTATCTATGGGTTTCTTGCTCGAATCGCATTTTACTCACTCTCATGATTGGTTGTACAGTTGTTTTTCCATTCATGTGAGACACATAGTCTTCGATTCGAAGTCTCCACGGAGACAAGTAGGTGAAGACAACTTTCGCTGAGATCGTCAAAATGACCGACACTGGGTTGAGGTGGTTATACGCGCGCTATTTTCTCCGGCAGTTCAAGTGCACCTTGTCTATGCCTTTTTTCATCTCCTCTTAGAACGGAAGTAGGACGCACGCCGAGTGAAACTGACCAGTCTATTTCGTGAACGCGGGTTTCTAATTCATTCGATATTCCTTCAGAATTTGGGGCTTACATAAGAGACAAAAGCTGCTAAAAGCTACTCAAGCGTTACAAGTATGGGCTTATAAAGGTTACCTTGGGAGACGTTTTCTTGGAAGTGCGAATCGATAAACCACTTACGGAAGACCCTTAACGGATGACTTTTTCTTTACCCCAGTATTTCCTTCCGGAGGTCCTCTCGATAGCACCGACTGTAGAAGTATTTAACTCTTCCTTGAAAAACTTCAAAATTTCCTATTCCAAAGCTGTGGACGGACTGGTACCCAATGTAACTTGCAATTCAATTGCTAACAAATGGTTCTTCTTACCCGAGTGTTCCTTGTGGAGGTCCTTTCGGAACCACGGCTTGAAGAGTGATTCAAATCTACCAGCTCTAAATTCTCAAACACGTCCCAATCGAGTTTTCTAACTCCTTACTAAGAATAGCTCATAGAAGCCGGCTGTTCCATTTGTGTGCCCACCATCGCTCACATTTCAGCGCTTCGAATTCAAAGGCTTCTCCACGAAAGAGAAGAGGATCTCACTCACTGAGATGGAACGTGAAGAAACCAAAAACCAGCGTCAGGGACATCCCCACTTATTCACTCACTCGGGATACCTGCTATTCTTTTGATGAAAATGAAAGTGACGGTTTCATCCGAGAGTCGGCGCCGACCAGTCCTCTCCGGGTTGGTGTGTACGCGCCCCGCCTAAGGTAGATATCTTCACCCGAGACAAAAACTGGGTCGAGAAACCCGCAGAGAAAAACCGCTTCAGCGAAACGGTGTGATGCAGATGTTATCCCAATCATATCTGTGCATCAGCTCATAGGATGTGCATGATAACATCCCGTGATATGCGGTGCTTCACAGCATTTCTAGTGTTGAGTGCATTTTCAGTTGGTCTTGGTGATCGCGTGACACTCACTGAATTTGGCGCCGATGGTTACAACGCCGAAGGAGGAGGTCCAGTTAACTCCGGTAAGTGTTTGAATTGATTTAATTTTCATTCGTATTGATGTCGTTTTCACTTTCACAAATCCCGTCTGTTAATTTTCCGCATTCGGTGCGACAAAGGATTTCCTAGTTGAGCCGGAAGCTGTTTCGCTCGCGTTAAAAAGCGATGGAATCAGCACGAACCGGTGTCTCTCGCGCTCTTTGACACCATCGCTTCCGTAGCGCCCTTAGCCGGAGAAAGTGGAGCATGGAACTGAAGGGATAATCTCTCGCTTCGCTATTCGAAATTCCTAATGTCCAAGGGCAGAGTTACTCAGCACATAGGGGACAAACTTTATGGGAAGTATTTCCGAAGTATTATTCTGTACTGGAAGCCTGCATCTATTCAGGGGAAACTTTTATTACTACCATAATGATCACTACTTCTTAAGGCTGCAATAGCTTAACAGAACGAGATCCAGCTCCAGAGGGATTGACTTACACCTCACCTCTTGGGAAATAAGAAACGCCTACGACAGATCCCACAAAACGAAACTCACCCTTCAACAGTTGGCTTCTATCGTTGTTTTAGAGCTGGTTTTCTTCCTGAGTGCGACCCTTAACTTTTCATACAGCTATCGTGGAATATGGTAGTAGAACATTAACAATACCGCAGCAATCCCAATATAACGGGCAATTTGAATGACATCGTTTAGTCGGCATTAGACAGTATCGCTGTCGTCGTTAGCCCTCGAACTTCGATATTATCCTTAGATAAACCTATTCTCATCTAAAGAGTTTAGGAAGTGCGCTTACTTGTAAGTTCGATGGACGACCATGCTGCTGGGCGAACGTGCCACCTCCAGACGATCAACTGGACTGGCATGTTGGAACGGGAGCACCAAATAGCACGGTTTTCAGGAATGCTCCTGCACCTGGTGAGTCTTAGTGCCTCTGAATGGGCTGAATTCAATTTTTTGATACTTTCTTGTGCTCATTTTTCGGAGTCGTTAGGCATACTGTAATGTCAAAGCATTAGCAGAGAGCTTATTGCTGCTTTTCGTAATTATTCTTTATTTTTACATCGAAATTTAGTGAACAAGTAGTAGTGAGTGCTATCGATCTAATAGTATACCTCATACTATTAATATTATCGATTGAATGAAATGTGTAGAACCTTGAAAGTAGAGAGCCGAGATGGACGCGGGACAAATACGTCCCGCATTTTCTCGAGTATGAGACTAGTTTTGCTCAATTTGTGCCTCCGTTTTTTATGTCGTTGTCTATCTTTCGGGTACGAAAAATTGCACACTCATTAAATTTCCGCCCAGGCGGAACTCAGAGCTGCGCCTCTCTCTCGTCCCGCCTCTCTCGCTTACCGTGCAACTACGCTACAAGTTACGCTACCGAAGCAACGTTTTGCCTCAAGTCGACTTTACATGATGTATTTACCACAGCTTATCAGCACTTATACGTGGTTAAATGATCAGACGATATCGGCAATGAACCGGGAGATGAAAGCTTTTAACAATTAATTTTGACTTTATTGTGGCGCCTTGCCCGGAAAACGAGAGGTGCGGGTTCGAGTCCCGGCTGGTGCAAAAGTTTTGTTCACCACCCAACATTCTTGTGAGACTTTCGCAAGGCGAAGTGCGGCCAAGGGCAGCTGTTAGCAATCAGAAACAACTACAGTCATTACCAGTAGAAATTAGTGATGAAGTAGTTACTACTGATTCAACCTTGTAAAAAAATGAATAGATGAGCACACAATGGCGTGTTGAGAGTAACTTGTATAGGAGTGCTCGCAAAATAGTCTTAGCTATTCGCTAAGATTCCTCTTTCGCTAAAAGTCGTAATTTCCCACTTTCATTTGAATGCATCTTATTGGGTTGTCCCATAAGTCCTGTCCGAATTTTTTCGAACTCGAATTTCTTCAATCCAAATCAGTGTCACTGCGAAATATGTTGGTATGTTGGAGAGTGCATCTAGACCGTTAGCCAGAAGATTTTGGAAAGTCAACTCCTCTTCGGGATTGCTAACTAGGAGTTGAAATAGACCAGTGACAATAATGAACGATTATGCTTTACGATACTCAAATGGACGCCGTTGCAAGCAAGGCAGTAGTGAAGATCCGCGGTGTGCTTGGCTCAGTCTCTGCTACTGGTTGGGGACTGAGCTAGTGCTTCGGCCGCAATGGCCAAGGCGATACGAGCTGTAAAAGTCAACTTCACCTTGGGCCTCCACTCACTTTCGATGAGGGCCCCTTGCGCCATAAACTGGAAGGGTACACGGGCGATGCTACTGGGAGTTTGTTGCAGGCACTTGGGCACAGTCAATGCACCATCGCTGATCATCGGAATGGAAACGCTTGCAGCAGAATGGAGCCCGGATCAGAACATCATGCACCGACCGGCCATGACCGAGAAGCACGTCTGACCATTTCCGGAATCGTTCTCTTGCTGCCGCACAGACGGGAGTTTCCCTAGTCGAGCACCAGTGGGGATGAGTCATTGGTCCACTGCGACAATAACACGCAGCACGCCTGGTGGCTAGCTCGCAACCAGGACTCACCATCTTGACCAAATCCCAAACTCCATGCTTCGAGAATGTTGTTCCTGATTTCCAAGATAGAGTGGTCATCTCGTTTTCATAACTGCTCTGTATATACCGACAAGCATTGCGGATGCCACCGTGAAACAGCTCCAGGGAGGGTCGCAGCAGTGAAAGGAAAGCGTCCTATACATTACAAAATCTCACTTCTCCAAATGAACGCCCGACCTCACATTGCAAAGATAACTCTTCCCTTTTTTTAGGTAAATTGGCCGGACCACGATAACCCATCCACAATATAGCCTCGACATTACTCTATCGGGATACAGCATTTGCATTGCTTTCAAGTAGCAGCGGCGAGAGAAAGACGTCAGTGATTACAACCACCCCAAAAACGACCTTGCCCAATTTACCAACTGCTAGCTTCGCTCATTCTGCGAGGCGAGCACCCAAACCTTCCCTGTGAAGCGGTTGCATATTAGCGATTATAACAACTGTTACATTTTTGACCAAAATGTTTTTAATAAAGATAAAACTTGAAGAGAAGAAAGTGTCGAAATTCGGACAGGACTTATGGGACAACCCAATACGTCTTGAACGGAAACCGAACATCAGATGCAATCTAAAGAGAACGATTGTTGCCTTATCCCTCATAAAGTCCTTTAAAGTAAGGGAAGAACTTGAAATTGTACACCCTTACAATTTTAGATGTATCTTTCACTCCGCCGTTCCTCAAGAGAAATTCCCTTCGTTTTGTGTCTGTAGAGGAAGATACCGGAAATCCCCGTCGATGACTAAGTGGTTGTGCGCACAATCGACTGTCCTCGTAAAACTACGCCTATAAAAGTGCGAATAGATTTGTGGCGCTTTGTGACATGTGTCTCAGACGGGTCAAACAGTCGTCAACGGCCTCGCGAATTCAGAGCGAATCGCGCATGGTGAATTGGCGCTCAATCGCAACGGAATGCGGATAAGCGTTACTCGTCATCATCCGCATAAACAGCCACCCACGAGAAAATCCTCGTCAGTGGATAGATTACCCGGTTCCGTATCGCTCTTATCACTTCATCGGAAGAGACCACCCACGTGAACCGGATAACCTGGTTCGCGAACGGTTTATCGAAAACCGCACCCTGTCTTCGGTCGGCTCTATGATGAAATTAACTACTTCACAATTACGCGAATTGTTAGGGCAAATTCAGGCTCATCTGGCCAGGAGACTACGACCTAATAATAGCCTCATGGAGATATTTGTTCAAACTGCTGAAAAAACATAAAAGTAGCAAATAATAGCATGAGCAGTGCTGGAACTGTTTGAAGGCTCTCTTACCATGGACGTCGAATGCTACCCAAACTCCATCAGAAAAAGCTTCTGGTTTCAGTGATAGCCCTTTCTTGAAGAAGTCTTACAAAAGCTGAGTAAATCTCATTTTTGAACTTTATCGATTGATTTTTGATGATTGATGAGTGAAATTCAATTGAATTCTAGAAGCATTTCACAGGCTTCACATCGGTCATGACCTTCTTTTATTCTGAGAATTGTAATGACTTTGTTCCCACTGACGCTGAAGTGCGGACGTTTTCTCTGCCCATGTGTCAATCCCACGTTTTCCAAGAAATCGCACATCATTAGGTCATTATCTCAAGTGACCTATTTCCATTACTCCATGCAAAATGTTCCACTATTTTTGCAATTTCGACAAAGTAGTAAAAAACTCGTCCAAAAAAGAAGAACGAAGAAGTGGCTAAAAAACGGAATTAATTGATTCTCACATGGAACGCTTTGACTTCTAGCTCCCTAACCGTTTCACTTCCCGTTGGACGAAGCTCAAGCGATCCTATCGCTCTGGAGTGGAAAACGTTTGTCCATACAGGATTCATCGGAAACGTGGGATATCTGTGCCATAAGAGTCGAAGGGGAAACAAAGGTTGTACTGGTGGTTAGTGGAACAACCGCGGCAATGTGCGATTCACTTTCATAAATTTGTTCGGTGTCCGACCTTCATGGGGCTTAAGTCGTTGCACACAGCTGAGGGTTCGTCAATGTGGGTTAAGATGGGAACCAAAGAGATCTGAAAGGGATTGTTCAAGGTGAGCTCTTCTAGGCATGCACCAGCATGAGCAGATGATGGTGAATCACCTGTCATGGATTAATACATAGGAGGGTACTCCAAGAAAAAACCCTGTTCTCACTTTTTGGCCATATTTTTCTGGGGCCGGGTGCAGCAATCCCGAACTAGGGGATCGGTCCTCAAAATTCTGCGTCTTTACTCTGTCGATTACACAACTACAGTGGGTAAGAGTAGAGGAGGAGTCTACAGGAGAGCTTTGAGAGCCCATCCCCTAGATGAGGCTTGCTGAACCGGCCCTTAAAACACTATGTTTTCCACTTGAGTAGCTTGCAAAGCTCCGAGCCATTCTCAGATATGCAAGGAAGGCAGAGCTGGTACAGGAACGCCATTAAAAGCCAAAGGTTTCGTCCTAGCTAGCATTACCAAGAGGAACAAAGTACAGCTACAATCTTTTAGACAGGATCGTTAACTCAGATGCCACTGTTAATCTACGGCTAAATAAACCTGCAATTAAATCCTATATTTTCAATCTTTTTTTGAATTATTTCTTAAACAGATCCGCTCTGATATTTCAATATGCAAGACCAACTAGCAACGAATAATCACTAGCCAAACTGTTTTTCAGTGGGAAGCTACCTGGTGGCGTACGCCCGTGGAGCGGCACCGTCTGATGAGGCACAGTTCGCTTCGTGTTCAATAGGATGCACAGCCAGTGACATAACCGTGCGAGCAAAGTAAGCCGTTGTTAGTATTCATAATGTAACCATAAGCATTTTACAGTTTAAATCTCAGATTCTTGTTTCTCCTGAAGTTACCCCCGTTTAAGCCTTTCTGTTATCGGTCATATTGACACAGCAGTTCATCCTGTATAATTCACTTAATCGTTTGATGAGAACAATTTCAGACACTGGACATCGGAAAATGTTCTTCTCCAAGTTTGCCTTCGGGAATCGTTCCCGAACGCTGGAGTTGTCCATAACCCACTTCTCAACTGTCAAGAGTTCCCCGCTTCGGATGGACTGACAGCAACCGAACTTGTACTGCCAAAAACTTCCTTAGTCGATGTGGGTCCTTGTTCGATTTCTCTTATAACAGAATGGGCATTCTTGTCAACACTGTCCTTTTGTTCAGATCGTCTTCGTAGCGTCAAATTTCATTGGAGAGAACGGTGATATGGCAATTTTGAATGATATCGAGGTATCATACGATAGAAATGGACCCGAGTGCGAAGAAACGGTGAGCGGTTACGAATGAACTAATGCCATTGGTGAAATGATACTACATAAAGAAATTTGAATGGAGGTGACGCAGTGACAAATTGCTCCACTTACTAAGTACATCTTGCAGGGATCGAATTTCAAAGGGTATACCGGCCCGCTATAAAGTTTTCGCAGTCATTTTAGGTGAGCGACATTAGCCGGATTCATTTGGGAGGAACAACATTGTCGTTCACGAAGGTTCACCCTCGCATGTATTGCATTAGCCAATTCTTATTCAATGCCACTATATACTCGAATCAATGCGCGTGGCGCACTCCAAAGCGCGATCGCGCTTGGCGTAATTTTGTAAGGAAATGTTTCAAGGCAGATGGTGAAATAGATCGGTCGCATTGGGAATAGAAGTAGAGCTGCGGAGAGGTGCAAAAGTAAAAAAAAAAAAAAACTATGGTAATTGTGGGCCTGGCCAAGGCCTTGGTAGGCCGCTGAGGGAGCGCCTATTGCCCACGAGAGCGCCACGCTTCTCCCTTTGGTGGGCCTGTAATCCCTTTGTAGTCCAACAAAGGCAAATCAGCCGTTCTTGACATGCAATTTATTGTCGATTCTGATTTCACATGCAGAAGTGCCCGGTGCACCTCCACTTCAACGAATATTCTCCGTTGCCTTATGTATAACTTACGACGTGTTACCCTTATCAACCTTTATCATCGGCGTGAACTTGTTCATTCAGGAGGATGAGCAACAACTACAAGGAAGCATGTCGCAGCTTGAACGACAAAATGCAAAGAAACCTAACGAGTTCAGTGGCGAGCTTGCTGAAAATCGCAAATCAGCAATCCATGGAGAGAAAACACTTTCTGGAGATGGTGTTGAGGAAGGCGCTATCGAGGAAGTAAGCTTTTATTCAGAAATAACAGCAAACTGTAGAGAAAAAGCCCTCCTTTTGAGCTATATGCAAGAGTAAGTAGTAAAGCAAAACTTTTGTTTCTAAAAATTCTAAATTCGCTAGTAAAAATTCTTCGAAGACCCTCGTTTGTTAAATTGCCAGAAATTGTGCCGCACGGTAAGAGTTTCTTCTTTCACAGCCTAGGTACCTGTGGGTAACTCCAATTTAGTGAACAGTGCCTGTTCTAGTCAACGCTTAAAATTGATCGACCTTACTGGGCTTCGAAAGTAATTTTTCATTTGGCCCAATCTCACAGAATACTACCAACCCATTCCATTCTTAAAGCAACAGTTTCAACAGGAATTTCACCTTTGACACTAATGATGTGGAGCGATGCGCTAGCCTTAGGCAAGAACATAAGAAGTGTGACTGAGCAAAAAGCTAACCTTGGAATGCCACGAGAAAGCGAATTGGGCGTTACCGAATATCTAACGGAGATATTTGGTAACGCCCACTTCAAAAGCGCTCAAGTCGCTTCCTCGCGTCTTTCCAAGGTTAGTTTTTTGTTCAATCACGCTTCCTATGTTCTTAACTAAGGCTAGCGCATCGCTCCACATCATTAGTGTCAAAAGTAAGATTTCTGCTAAGACTGTTGCTTTACGTTTCTTTCTTCCTCACAGGAGCGCTCTGGTCCTTTTTTTCTCGCAAAGTCACGGCTCTCTCTGACCGAGAGTAAATCGCATCATTATTGAATTTTTTTTTTGAGATTCCTTTTCTTTTCCCCTTCTTTCAACTTCGCTTGAAATTTTTTTCATCTCTTTTTTTTCTTTCTGTGCTCTTCCTTGTTCCTTGAACCTGGTTATTTGAATCTCTTTTATCTCTGATTTGAATTACAACTTAGCTGTTCGGGGAATCTCGAGCGCCTAATTTCGTCCACCCACTGCTTTACTTTTCAATAGTTCAGAAAGTTATATATTATATATGTTTCTGTTTTTGTTGTTGTTGTTGTTATTGTATTAAACTCTGTTGTTATTGCATGAATCAATTGTGCATTGCATAAGTTATTATAGTGAGCTATATTTACTTGTTTATTTATATATATATATTTATTTATTTATTTACTTATATACGCACTATATACGTAAATTTGAGTTGAATGTTGAGCGAATGGTACTTCAACGGCCCTCTGCTGAGTCCCGTTGAGTCGTGACAAAAACATAGAAATTCGGTGCATCTTTCCAAACCGTGTCTATTTTCAGAACAAATTCGAGAGTGCGACGGTCAAGTCGAGCGAGAAGAGCGCCAAAGTGTTACGAGAGAAGCTGACATCGGCTGGAGAAGGCTCAAGTGCGAAATCGGGCGCCGAACGCTTCGGTGAAGGGGGATTCAAGGCAAGACCATACATCGTCTTGACCTTATTTCACTAGATGCTTTAGACTCCCTCAAGAGTGAGGAAGAAGAAGTGGCAAATCGGAGCGTTGGAATTTAGTCTATTGATCAAAAGATGTGTGGCAAAAAATCTGTACGGGCCCGTAACCCGTACATTTCCTCTTAAATAATGTATGTTTAAGGGAGGCCACTCAGCATTCGGTTCACAAAAACAGGTTCCCAAAGAAGAGATCGAGGAGGCTGTGATCAAGAGCACGAAAACGTCAGTGCAATCTCTTCACCTTTGAGAGTCATCTTCAAATTTTGCATTTATTTTTCCATGTTACAGGTCCAGTGGGCAAAATCATGCTAAAGGAACGAAGACACAGAAATTCAGCGAAACAATCTGCTCTGCAACAAAGTGCGATTTCGAAAGCGGTAACTGACTTTTCAATTTTCCGAACCTCCGTGTTAAAAAAATTTGTGTTTCAACTAAATTCTTTATATCGTTCTAGGAAACACATGTCACTACAAGGACGCATATCAATCCCAATCGATTCGTGGACTCACTACGAAATTCCAAGTCGTTAACGGACAATTCATGAACAGAGTGACTGGCGTGAAAGAAAGCAGTGGTGAGTGCCAGCTTTTCAAAATACTTCTAATTCATATGGTTTTGAAGGTTCCAAATTGACTCTGATGCAGTAAAAGAAACTTCTCGACCGTACAGAGTATAATAAGTGAATTTTTTGAAAAGTTCGTTTTTCTAGAAGGCGACTTCTACGCGGCTACGTTCCTGTTCCCACGTGAAATGGCCGGCCTTGAAGCATCAACGGAACCATTCACCGAAAAATCCCGATTACGCTTCCAGTACTACGAAGGAACGCATGGTGTACAACTCAAAGGTGGGCAGTAAAATAAAAATAGCAAAATAAGAGAAAAATCAATTCACTTCGAAAATTTATCGCCTAATGGTGTAGTAAACTGCTGTGGTAACTTGTAAAAGGAATGAGAGCTCGAAACAGCGTGCCTGAGTGGATTCGAAAACTCGTAGGTTCATTCAGTTAGTGCGGTAAATCAGGGATGGACTGTAGTATCTTCAAAATTTCAGTAGAGGCGTCGGTACAGGAGATGGGTTTTGCCAATATCCCTAGCTAAGAGATTTTCATGGCAAATTGAAAAGGAAAATCTGCTATTGACAGAACGGAACAAAACAACCCAGCAGCGGTAATTCGAAAGTTTGAGAGTTCGAGTAGTTTCAGCTGTCTGATGTGCATATGATAGTTCACCTTCTGCTGCATAGTTCAAAATTGGTAATAGCCGTGACGGTGAAAAAGATGCTCATGGAGTTTGGTAATACCTTGAACCTTAACAGAATATATAACCTTAACAGAACCAGCAGAGTTGAAGTGGGCGTGGCGGCCAACGGCAGCACCCCTCTTACCAGCCGTGGAGATCGCATGATTGGCTGCGAAGGCATTTGCGATCGTGAATCGACTTCAAATAGCCCCTGTGGTTCCAAAACGGTCGCAAATACCTCCGCAGCCGCGGTCTCCACTGCTGGCAAGGATAATGTGACCGTTGGCAGCCACGCCCACTTCGACCCCGCTGGAATTGTTGCTTCAAAGGCAGTGGACACGATTGCTGGAGGGCGGAGCCATTTGATGGCATCATTTCGTGTCATTGATGGGTCAGATTTCTTAGCGTGCTGGGATGCGTGGGAAAGACAAGGTTCCGAGGCCCTTCCACAAGTGAGACTAATGACATGTTAAAAACCTCTCCGCCCTCCAGCCATCGCGTTCAGCCTTCAGAGAAATCAATAAAGTAATCGACTTACGCCATTTTTGATGACGGTGGTTGATTCTTAGATCGTGCTTATGGTAAGTGGTGTTGAAGATCACCCCCGCCTCTCACTCCAATAGGATTACCGTGTTTTACTGAAGATTGTTTGGCTGAATTTCTTAATTTACTTACTTCCAAATCATTAGTGACCAACTTTCCTTGTTTCAGGTTGCTGCAGCTCTATAGAAACGTGCCCATTCAGCTCCGACAAGTTTGTTAGCGTGTCCGATCGCGTATGGAAGACAGCCAGTTTCCGGTGTCCGAAAGGAACGGATAAGGTTAGCAACGTTCCTTTTCTGGAATCGGATTCGTTAATATATTTTAATGATTAAGCATGCAAGCAACTTACGGATACTGCATTATTTGCACACAATTAGCAGGGTAGAGCATCCACGCTTTCTGTGGCCGGGTGCAGCAAGCCCTACTAGGGGATGGATCCCCATAACTCTGCATCTCTGGACTCTTCCCCTATTCTTCACCAGGAGAGCAACGTCATCGGCAGAGTAGAGACGCAGAGTTTTGGGGACCATCCCCTAGTTGGGGCTTGCAGCACCCGGCCCCTGATGGTGTTACAACTTCAAAACTGAACATTTCAGTAACAAACAAAAAACGTGTTTGATCAAGTGATGAAGGAGCTTTGTGCCACAAGCTCGATACTGTATTATTTGTGTAATGGAAAAGTGCAGCATTTCATCATTTTTGAGGCAGAGTCTAAGATAGACATAAGCGATAATTTTCCTCCTAATTGTAAGGTATTACTCTTGAATCTTATAGTTTGGAGCGTTTCATTGGTCCGAAAAAGACCGAGAAAAACACGCGCGTTTGCCGGTGAAGGAGAGCTTTTCCCGAGTTTTGGCATATTTCTTGGACCGTCAAACAACACCAGCGAGAACAAACTGCCTAACTTCCATTTATTTGCGGTTTCACCGTCGTCATCATCGTCGATAGTAGCAATATTCGGTAGCACAGGTCATTGTTAGGCAGATGTCAGACTAAGCGAATCAAGCGATTCGCTAGCGTCCGCACGCGTCGTAGCTAGTGAATCACTCGTTCGGCCGGTACCGCAACGCCGCCGCGGACGCTGGCAAATCTCTAGTAGCAAGTTGCTCGATTCGCAAAGTCTGACAACGGCCTCATCTTTCAACCGCTCTTATCTAGATCGAGATTCAAGGTAAATCTGGATTTTCACATTGTGGCAGTGATTAGTTCACTCAAGCAACTTTCCTCTGAGCCCAAGTTTTCGTATGAACTATCTCAAAGCAAACAGTGCAGGATGGTGGGATGTGTAACGTGAACGGTTATTGAACTCGTCAACGCAAAAGTGATAATGACTGTATAATAATGACTCCAGCCATTTGACGATCTTCATATTTTTTTAGTGAAAAACAACTAATTGCTTCAAATTATGTTTGCTATAATGAAGAATAATTGCAGGTGATTTTCCTGTGCGAAAACACGCGAACAAACCAAGGTGCATGCGCTATAGATGACTTGGGTATGGTAGAACCAGAAGGTTCACTCAAGGATGTACGACCTCTGTGCTAGAAATGATCACGAAGAAAAGATCCAGCTCAAATCAGCCATATTTCTTGCCTTTGTTTTGCTCTCTGATTTTCTTTGTTCCAACTCATTTTTTTCACTATGTGCAATATTTGTTCCTATGAGATTGTTTCCATTGAGATTATGATGTTTTTTGAATTTAATAATACATTGTTGTTGCTCACGTGGAGAATGTAATACAGTGATGGTGACAACATCGAACAGCCCTATTTCTTGTTTATACTAGGCTGAGTACCATATGTCATAAAAAGTTTATTTCTTAAATATCTCTTACACAGTTATCAAGCGATCAGATGTGGCGAGCTGAACATGATACCACATGTGGAAACAACAATGAATATGGTGAAAATAAATAAACATAATCGATCCACAACCATCGCTGCAAATTTCCAATCGTTTTCTGCCTGCTCGTCCTAAAAACACTTCATATACAGCAATCGAAACCACACGAAACGCTGAAAATAGAAGGGTAAGCTATGATCCAAATTCCCACCCCACGCGGGATTAGCTCGCACCTAGTTTTTACGAACAAGGTGAACTGCGGCGAAAAATATCAATTAGTTGAAAATCAAAAGCAAGCTGAAAATAGAGTTGGAAGGGTCACTCTGTTGTGCTGTGGGGGGGGGGGAAGACGAGCTCACCAGCGGCGCGGATGCGACTGCGTACTGGTGACGTCACAATGACGTCACTGCTGCGGCAGACTCGGAGAAAGGGCAAGCAGTGGTCGGCGCCGCTCTACCACTTTGCTCAAATAGTACCCGGTTTCTGGCACTATACCAAGTTGTTCAATCAATTGTTCCGCGCACGAAATGACCGTGTTATGTACAGGTCCTGTCCTCGCACTAGAAAATGGAATTTTCCGAAAATGTAGGGGAAGTCGATGCTTTCATATGCAACCCCTTAGGAACACGTAAAGTCGGAACTGATCAGACCGAGCCCATCCCTTGAGTTTGATTTCTACTTACTTCTAATCATTACTCTGTGAAGTGAGAGCGCGACAGATGCTAGGAGTACTTAATGCACCCAGGCATTGGTGGCAGAGCTGGCCCCTTCGCTCCCTCGCCGCCGCTGTGACGTCATCAACACGCGGACGCGTCCGCGCCGCCGGTGAGCTTTTCCATGGAGCCTGTTCTGGGACATGCCGTTATTGATCTGTATGATGTGCATCATACGCTCGCCTCAGTTGCTATTATGGCACTATGTCAAATCGCGCCACGCCTCTCCCGCGACTGTAATCGCGAAGTGTGCACACACCTAAAGCTTAGGTTTTCTCCAACTATTAGCGTCGATAGCACGCGATTCCTCGCCTGGTGTATACCAATGAAGTGTTCTACATAATACACATCATGTCCACTTCCTGTCCAGTTTACCCGATGTGATCAGTGTTTCACAAACCTAAAGCATACTTCGCTCACCTCCATTTGGGCCCGCGCAAATGTACATACTTTGGCCTAGAATTTTTTTCTGCAGAATTCGTGGACGATTGAAGCGTTCTTCATGGAAAAAGTATTCCGAATGAGTCAACTGCGCGTTATCAACGCTCATGTCTTTAGCGGTATACATATGTAGACGCTCGAATCCTTACTCTCAGCGTTAGAGGTGCAGTTGAAATGGAGTACACCCCAACTCCATTTTCGCTGCAAGAACTTATTCAGGCCTTCTACCAATGTAGTGAGTGATGATTGATAATTGCGGAAATGATGCTTGTTATGTAATTTTTTTTCAAACTGCCTAACTTCCAAAGGGAATTGTAGCAATCAGATACATGAAACGCCTTCAAAGTGTTAGAAAAGGTGCCCCACCCGAAAAGCAATTGAACTCTAGCAGGTCCAGCACCATGTCAGGACGAAATTGAAGAGACCAAAACAATGCGAAAAGTAAATTCATCAGCAGTTGTACCGATAAGTTTAAAGTCGTTGTCACAATTACTTTAGTCAGTTGAAATAAGCAAAAAATTTATTATAAGGAGGCAATGAAGCTTCCTTTATTTGCGAGTGAATGACGCACTGGTTTGGCAGCGGTACTTCCCACCCATACGGTGCAACCGTCAGTGAGATTGTTTTCGTGCTGTTTTGACCTTTTAGAGGGGTTCCTGACATGATGTTGAAACAAGGTCAACCGCTCATTCCGGCTGTTCGTGAGGTGAAATCGTATTCTTAACTCTGGAGAGTACACCACTGTAGTTCATGGGGTCGTCTTTGTAGATGAAAGGAGTCGTTTTTGATTAGAGGTATTTCGTTCCGATTTTCAATTGCCGTGAGATAATAGACGAAACAAATCACACTATTCCTAGAGAACAGATCTTCATTCTCTGAGTTTAAAAAGCAACACATACGCTTATGCGTGTAAGGTATCAATCAATTTAGGTGTTCGAGGAATTTCAAGTACAAGAATCATTCCTGGGCGAGGAGGGTTTTCTTCAGAGGGCTGGAACGCTTTTTTTTCGAATGAGCTTTCACTCATAATTCTACGTATGATGATGGACGAAAAAATTTAAATTATCGGAGTTGATCCCGTTTGAGGAAGCCACGCATTCTGCTTCCATTCACAATCATAGAACCAAGTTGATTGCGGTTGGGCCTAGACAGTGGCTTGCGGGAGCCAGATGATGCATGTCAGTGTTTTTATTCTCCCAGATGAATCAGATAAAAACTATCTGACTCCGGAGGGATAGAAAGCTTCGTGGGCTCGGAGGACGTAAGTTCTAGGATCTATTCCTCTAACCTGGTAAGCAGCGCCACTTGCCACTACACCACTTTCGCCCTCAACGGCTAGCAGTCAACAGAATAACAGAGTGCAACGAACTTTAAAGGCAAAATTCGGGCTCAGACTCACCTAATAAGCCCTTAGAGTGGTTAGAAGTGCGTGGAACGCAGCTGCAGAAGAAGCGCCACGTTCCTGCATCAAAACGCGTCACTAAGACGCTAGCCGCCAAGGATTTAGGCACGCGCCACCAGATGAGGCTCGCTCCGCCCACCGCTCGATATCTTGTCTGCATCGCAATGTTGATCTGCTATGCTCTCTCTACTCGGAATTGTCTGCCACTCTCCGCGCTCACGTTATCTCTCATCACTCTGCCGATCTTTGAACTACCCCGCAGCGTAGAGCAGAAAGCTCTATTTCCTCTGTATTTAATCTTTTTTTTTTACCTTTTTTTTTCCAATGGCGGTCCACCTCCTACTCCTACTTTCACATTTG
>KZ344993.1:189361-204250 GCA_002352805.1 Teladorsagia circumcincta
CCTATCTCACCCTAGGAATGATTTTCAAGTTGGCTCCCGGCGGGGGTGTTGCTTTGAACTTTCTCAGCTTTTGTCTTCATGAGAAACTGGAGAATAACCTAACCTGGGAAATGCATAGCATACAGCTCATGCTGTACTTCAAATTACACCCATCGATGGGAGCGAGCTGTAGCCGTGGAGTGAACCTTAGCATGTACGACTTTTCCCAGCAGTCAAATGTAAGCAACCGAAGGTCAAACTTGGAGAAGCAGGTACGGTGACCTGAGTCTGCTGTGGATGGCGACACTGTTCTCAACACCGTGAGATTCGTTCTCCAGGTCAACCGGAATTTCATGAATTACATTATTGCTCGGATCTCTGGTCGAATGGAAGTTCCAGTTGAACGCCACAAGTCAGGGGCCTGATTTTGGCTGGCACTGGCCACATCAAACGAATTACACAATTCCGATAAGAAGAAAAATGGCAGTGTGGGTTGAGTCGCATTTAGTTTTTTGAGCCTGTCACTGTTTCTCCGAATTGGTTTGTTTCATATGTGTACTTAGGAAACTGTTCTAGGGTATCTCTCAGCAAGGGAAGAGGGCATTGCAGTTCAGAGTACTCAACGAGTTTAACACGTTGACGACATCGCGTGTTATGGCATTTCTCGCCGCGTGGAAAGAAGCCGTTTTGTGAGCGCGACGTCCTCACCTTACTTCTGCATATTTTCTGTTTGAAATGCTCCACAACTTGAGTCTCACAGAATTATTTTGGTAAGGATGAAAGCGTTGAGGTTACCTATACGTATAAGCAGCAATAGAATTTTATTTAGAAGATTGCATAATGACCATGAAGAAGCAAAAAACATCCACTTTCGCTGCGAACGAAGTAAAAAGCACCTATTCCTTAGCTTTTCCACTGAACACAAAAATCTTGAAACTCAGGAGTTAGGTATGTGCTTCTTCCACAATGTTCATATAAATGTTTACGACAGTGAAAGGGAAATTGGGAAAGAATTGAACTAAAAAATCTTTTAATGCAACACATCTTCGCAAAATCAAGTCATATTTGACCACTCTGGTGGCCATGTGGTTTATGGATATGCTGATGTGTTATCTACACAATTAATACAGAAAAAAAAACTCGAGAAGAAGGAGCGCAATCGTGAAAAAAATGGGTAACAAAGCTAAAATGTCGAATGCGGTGCCAAATGTCTGACGCGCATGCGCGTCAGCCTCTCGTCAACGTGATAAAATCACGGGATACGTGGATACGCTTACTATTTCATTGTACAAGGAGCAAAACTTGTAAGGGGGAGACCCCTTACAATCTTTATTTTTCCCGGGAGGAACCTCCTTCTTCCCAGGCTTAGTCTCAGCTGCTCACGAGGGGAACACTGCCTTTCACAGACGTTTGTGTCGTCCAGATCAAGAACTCATACATTACTGCAGTCCGTAACTTCAAAGGACTTCTTGAGTCAAATTGGCATTACAGCATACTGTAGCGACGCATGCCCCCTCCTTTCGGAGCAAACCGCGCATGCCCCCTCCTTTCGGAGCAAACCCCTGTTCAGATCCATTTCTATCATATTAAAATACATGAGTTTACTCTTTTACTTTCGTTCTTTTTCCACAAATCACAAATGCTGTTACGAATCTCTTTTTTAACTGTGATTCCTCTGTTTTATATCTAGCCATTAAACCGAAAAGTTGCCTAGTGCTATTCTGCTAGGAATAACAATTTTGGTAAAACCTCGAATCTAAGGGAAATAAATAAGAAATTATAAAAAAAATAATTCAGCGTGACATAAACCACTCACGAAATTGTCGATGTTACTTCAGAGAAATAGCAGCAAAAATGATAAATTATTAAAAGTTGTTATGCGCATAAATATGTAAATGTAACTACAGCTGAATTTCTTTGAGAGTTCTTCCCTAATTTCTTTGAACGCACCTAAAAGATTCCATTCGCCGTTTTCCACATAGTATGATATGTCCATCCCTTGTTCCGATATGTTCATTCCCTCGGGTCCATTGATGCGTAAATCAATGAAGTTGCCGCTATAGGTCCACGAACCGAACTGAAAGTGCTTTTTCTTCACTTGAACATCATATGCTCTGGATTGTATGTGGTGCATCTTTGATACTGCCGTCGGCCGTGTCCACAATGGACAAACGGCTTGTCCACTGGGCGGCTTACGGCTTACGCAAGTTGATCGCAGCGTACTCGATCATTCCTACCAGCGGCACAAACGCTGAAAATCCCCACGTCCACGTTACGTCCATGCAGACGATGTGTCACTGATGAAACTGGGATTATTTCGCTTCATAGAACGTGAGCGGCATAAATCAGAGCCACCAATAATGACCACGACGCGCCCCGTCTAAATCCCTCACGAACTAATCATCATTGAATCCTTTGTTCGGCTATAATTATGATCCTCATGTCAGCTTGAACATCTGAATGGGGGAAATTGCCTCAGCCATTCGGTACAATATCGTATATATGCACATTAAACGGCCATCAAATGCACTATGCGTTTTCGGGACTGCACTAGGCTAAAGCAGTTCCGTCACGGAAATGTGTAGTTCAGTGCTATCTCAGAGCTGTCGCAATGTGGTACGGTACCATTCAAGCAATGATGAGGGCTAGGTTTCCGAATACTCCTCTCGCGACAAGTTGAGCTTCAGCACATTAGCGAACTATATGCATATGTTCGCTAGGCACCAACAACAAGTAAATAGAAGTAAGTAATCAAACCCTAATGTTTTTTGGACCTAATACTACTTGCGCATAAACATTCCCACAAACACTACGGGCATCATAATAGTTGCAATTTTTTCAAATTTCAACATTGACAGAGATTATTCCCTGTTCTAGAAGTATTCTATTCTAGGGCCTATTGAAAGGAATTTGGACTTTGGACTTTAGAAATTCCAAAACTTTTTTGGAAAATTTTCGGGTTACAGAGAGCAATTCATCAAGTACGGCACCACTTCTTATGGATATGACACATATGACCCCACATATGATAGTTGAGCTCGACCCAATGAACGGCTGAGCTTGCCTTCCCCAACGTGGTACCGATGAATCAATGAAATGAATAAAAAGAAATCCGAAGTGGTGGTAAAAAAGCAGTATCATGGAGGGCAATAAGAATTTGTTGAGTGAAAAAATCAAGAAAATTAGCTGAAGAATTCATTCTGCTTTAAAATCGAACTAGAGACCCGTGCTGATTAAGCGATTGTGCTGGGAACGGTGCATTTGTTGTATGTTTTCCGAACTTGAGTCTGAAAAATCAAGTAAAATAGTAGGGATACTTGTAGCTTGATTCGCAGCATACTTGCATGTCAGCTGATCACATACTGGTCTCACTCTCATCTGACTTCCATGTTGTCATGAGAGTGGTGCTGAGCAGTTTAACGGATGGTTTACCCTTATTTGAGTGGTCACTGATTAGGCCAAATCATTCAAATGTACTAGTTTCAAATGTACACCGACAAACGTAACTCGCTGTAGGCTTATTGAACCTATGCTTTAACTTCATCCCTTGTTTCAGCCTCTTTATGATCCGATCCCTGATTTGTGCTACTTGAGATACGACCTGCTAGCATCGCTTATTTTTAAGTATTTGTGTTTACCTGTTTTTTTTTCACTAGTTTACTAGAAAATCACTGGCTCCCTATCTATGGTGTGGCTTGCCACAGATAAGCGCCAGCACGCAGCGCTACCTACCGCTAAATCAGAGATGAGTGAGAGGCACCCGGGTCAAAATCTCATATGATTTGCAAAATTCGAAAGAACGGTTTTAATTACAAACTTATTATCCAAATTCAATTGAATATTACTATAGCTGTGACAGCTGGACGTAAACTTACATTACTTTTCGAATTATCCTCTGCTACTGCACATTTCGAAATTGGAATAAACTTTGACTCGCTTGAAAATTTATTCTCGGCGGTACCTTGACATCCTCCCCGCGAATATCATACTTAATCAATGCGAAGCGATCCCTGCACTTGCAACACCTCTTCTGGTGTAGTTTTCCGTTGTAAGTTCAAAAATACATTAAGAGCGAGCATCAATAAATTTGCGTGCCAATATCAACCTCGCGTGGAACCTTCGCAAGTGCTTTAGACGGTGGCCAAAATTTGGCTCGGAAACGAAGGCGCTGGGAAGCTCGACGCCGAAAGAATGCGATATCTGTTCTCGTGATCCCTAGGACTTAAGGACCAGTGAACCTAGTTCCCAGGACAAAGTTCAAGGCTAACAGGGCGACAGCTTCAAACAGCGAAGGGCGAAAAACAATATCACCTCAACGAAATCATCCACTATGAAAACAACTTTTAACATGATTCCGATTACCTTTAAATGACACATTTGGTCGTCGAATGGAAAATATGTGATATCGATTTTGCAAGAAAGTTTTAATATTCCAGGTGGGACCTGCAGTACATGGCCATTATGGCTAACAACATAGTTAACTGGATATGTGGAGTCGAAATTTTCATCGGCACTGAAAGTGAAGGTTAGAATTGCTGCTAAAACTCTTTCAAATTTACTATGAAATATGCCTGTTGTAAAGAAGGACATCCGGTTTCCATATCGCATTCGCATTGCCTGGCACTCGAATATCCTTGATTCCACCGTATTCAGACGGTTGCCATTTTAATTTATAATCTGTCCACTGATATTCGATCCAAGCAACGAGTGTTATTACTTGATTCTTTTCATCCTATATTGGGGCTGTGTTATTTTAAAATATTGTAATTCAGATGCAAGTTACAAAAAAATCATAAATAACAATAAAAAAGCTATCATGAAAATCTCACAACGTCTAGGATCTGTTGCAGATAGATTTTCACGCTAACCACTAACGGTTCAGAGGCGTTTGCAACAGGCCTTTCGTATGGATCGTAATTATGTCGAAGATCAGAGAGAAGTCTGTATTCGTCTGGACTAGCGAGACTAATATGCCATAACTGCAGATACACCATAAAGAGGAGAAAAACACCATATAATAGCTGGAAACAGGGAAAAATTCAGGTACAAATGGCCGGATGCGCTTGGGAAGAGCTCACTACTGACGTTGAATCGGAACTCACCATAATGTTCAACGTTTATCACGATGTCACATGATGAGGATAAGGCCCAAATGATTAGTGAGGTTCGATAAACTTGCGGACAGTGGATTGGTGGATGAATACGAAAACAGCGGGGTGGAAGAGGCACAAGGATCTGAAGAAAAGGAAAATGGACGACGCCCCGCGACTCTCCTCACTGGCAGCCAGTTCTCGCGCACACACCCCCAAGAGACAATCGGCACGCTTCATCAATAGACCCATTACACCTCAATTCGTTTTTGTCGCAAATGCACATCTAAATCAGGGACAGCAATGGTATCAGAACCAATCTGCCGTACTCCAAATGAACAAGGAAGAATGTTTTCAGCGCTAACCGTAGGGCGAACGGAACTTGCATGAAGTTTTTGCGATATCTCTGAAGCAGATGGGACAAGCAAAAAGAGAAATCCATCTGCGTTCGCCATAGCATTTGCATCAGTCTTCTGGGACAGGTCTTTTGTCGGCTGTTACTTCCACTTTAGAACGGTTACTTACCAGAAAAGTATCAGGTCATGCTCAGCTTTCTAAAGACGGATTTTGCGTGACGTAGGGGCACATGCATGGATTCTACAACCATGGTTCATCTTTCCTGAGAAGCAGTCTGAATGCCAGGAAATGAGTTCAGAAAGCTCAAGTGTTAAACCTTTTCGACACAAGCTTTTGGTAGAAGCCTACTGGTATGGGTTACTCAGTAAGCCATCCATTACTAGCAGCTAGTACACTTTGCGACTTCAAGCAAGCGCCAATCAAAATTGCAAAAACTTGTCAACGCGGAGTATCGAACCCTGGACCAATCGTCCACCACTTTTCTAGCGTCCAAAGGGCTGGCCTGCTCAGGAAAAATGAAGTATAGCTCCATATCCCATGCACGTGTCTCTACATAGTGCAAGAAACATTTTCCAAAAATCGGGGCATGACCTGAGAGGCATCCCTTATTAGATACTGTAAATACATAGGGAGAAGTAGGAGCCACAGTGAAGCATTTGTGCAATTTGGCAATAGTGCAACATATGGACTACTGTGAAACGAGAGTTAGAGAAGGAAAGGGTTCGCTTTTCTCATACTCCTCTTAATGGCGTGGATTATTATACAAATACATGAGCGAGAGTCCAGAGATGTGTCAGTGCGGCTAAACTATTGGAGTATGAGAACTTCAATTCAGATTGAGAACAGAAAAAGGGCAAGTGATTCGGTCAGTATTCGTCAAGCATTAGTTAGAGTCGCTGGTGCTACATGCGGTAGCTACTCACGGTAAAGAACAAAAGGTCACTGCCAATTTGAGGAAAGCTCAAAATTCCGTTGCAAGCTCAATAAGGAAACACAGAAAGGCTCGCCATCGCAGCGAAAACCCCCAGCTTAGAGAGCGCTGCCTTCGACAAAATTCTTCTTGACATACGAAAATTTTTTGCACGAGTATCGAGATCGGAGTCGATCGACTACTGCAGCCAAATACTGAATCCATTGGATGTACAGTAAGGACATTTGCTCTATTTCTACTCAGAATTCGTAAAGATTTTAGTACTTCAATACATGGAATATCGCTGCAAATGCTTAACGATTTGCTTGATAAATTATGGCTGGTCCCAGGCTGTAAAACAAAAGTAGCCCAACACAGGCCAGTCTGTTCTCTATTTCTTGTATCCACGTTTAGCAGGCAAAGTGCTCCTACGAATAATTAACGTAGCTAAAACAGAGGACAAGCCCATACGTGACTGGCATCAGGGAATGAAGGGGCAGGAATCTAAATTCATAACATCTCAATGCTACCTGCTGAACCAATTGCAATTTATTCTAGCAACTTGCCACCACACATGGTGCCACTACACGGTGACTTTGATCCATTCCGTGCTTAAGCCAATGACTTCTCCTCTGGTGTATTGCATCATGGACGTCTGCGATACAGTTGCGATATGACATTTGATAGCGAAATAACTAACGGAGTCTCAAGCAGTAAAGAAGAGAAGGACGCGATGGATTTTTTGTTAGCCCGCCCTTGAAGCATTCCTTGAAGCATTACATCTCCAGACCAGTCATGAATACGTATGCTGGTAGTTAAATTTATGCTGACCGGGTTTCTTCATCGGATTCAGCGGGACGATAATCCTAGTGGTGATATTTTGTCTGAAAAAAGCAAATTCGCCATTTCTGAGCCAACCTTGGGTGATTTTTCGATTGATTTCTCAGAAACCACGGGCTCATTTGGCATGGGAGTGACTATGAGAAATGGTGCAGGACCACTTCGACCTTCTGAACAACGGCCACCTTATTATTATCGTTTCTATAGTTAGATAGGTCATCCAGTATCGTACATGTTTTCGAAATGTTTCTGTGGTAATTATAAGATTTATCTGCATCATAAAACACAACCAAAAAAAACTGGTATACAAATTAACATAGCGAAGCAGAAAATGAGAATAACAAGAATATTGAACAACTCAACGGCTCAAAAGCTTAGGATATTTCGGTAGAGAAACAAAAAAAGGGGTCTTTACATGTTTTCACATCCGATCGTAAGCCATTCCATGTTTAGGGGTTCCTTCTCCATGGTTAAAATTTATTATCAGCTCTGCCACCAGTAATCGTTTTCGGTTCCATTCTAACCGCAACCTAAAAAAGGTCTCACTTTCAGCCGTCCTTTCTTCTGAGAAAAAGCTTTCCTCTAATCCTGGCGAAACGCTTTACGCTCGCTGATGGCGTCGTATGCATTTTCACACCCTCACTAGCTTATGCACGAAAAAGTACTCACCATTAACTCACTGCTGTCCGACCTGCCAAGTAGAACCTGACGAAGAGTTCGCTGGGTGGCAAGAAATATTATGATATTTATGATGCCCTAAAATAATTCATCGGATTCAACGAAGACTTTTATCGGCGCAATCGCAATATACGGGGTCATTTCGTAAAAGTCTGTCTACTTTTCGTAAAATGCCTAAACGTGCACATGTTTAGACGTGTCAAGTAGTGGTTTAAAGTCGACAGAAGAGCGCATGCTCTCTCTGGTACTGTGGCTAAGCGTTCAGAAGAAGGAAGGGGAACAGAGACGATTCTAGGGCGCTATAGCAAGATACGGGACCGTTTTGGTGGCAATGCATCGCAAGACCCAAAAACTTTTCTTTTCTCTCAAAAATTAGACTAAGCTTCAGGTGGAGAAGAAAGGCTGCAGATTGCCTGAGCATTTTTTTTGCCCAATGTTCCTGCACTCTCTTGGGTTTGGTCCTAGTAGATGGTCCCGTATCTTGCGATAGTGCCCAAAGGTTTAGATGTCACAAAATCAAAAAAAAAAACAACAGCGAAACGCGTAGGAATGGAGTCGCTCGCATTAGGCCAGAATATACACGTTTGAATGCGTTTCAAACCCTAACCAGGTCTTAACAAGTATGTAACCACGACTTGACCAAAATACAAACGTTTTGACAAAATGCCATCGTATGTTGCGACAGCGCCCTTTTTTCTACACAAAAAGCTCTGTTTGTTAGCTATGATTGTGACTGGTATTCTTGACGCAGTTAATTTGACTAGAACGTCATGCAAAGTTTCATTGAGGGTTGGAAGCCCTCCCTGATTAGACTTCTCACCACCGTTCAGCAGGTAGGGTCCTACCTTTAAAGGATGATTTGTTTTTTCTTTTCAAAATTCTTCACTTTGCACCACTTTCATATGCGAGAGGCAACACCGACCTAGTCCATCCCCTGGGTTCAACAAGTGAAGGCAACTGCGTCTGTTAGCTGAATTCCTTGGGCCAAGTTCCCCTTGTTTGGTCCCTGTAAAAGAAGAAGTGCCCAATGATGGTTATCGTCGAGCGATCTCAAGAACATCACATACACTCTGAGCGGAATATTGGCTTTGAGTGCACAGTGTTTGGGTTCGATATGAACCTTATTCATCAAAGGAGGATTCCACGATAGAAACAAAAGTCGAAGAATGGGAAAACTGCGTAGTAGGGAGACAGGCGGACCTCTCGAGGGTGCGGACTGACGCGCATTTAGCAGCGAAAGATTTGACCTCGACGATCTATCATAGCTCACTCTTGGCGCAGTTGGCGCGGTACGCCCACCGACTATCTAATCATTTGCCGCAGCTCTATACGCGACGAGTGATTAGAAAGCAGAGTGAGCATTAGCGTTGAAAAGGGCACAACGACGCAGGTCGCATCAAAGCGGAAATCGACAGGCAAGGAAGGACCCATTCCTCGGGTTGTAGGCTGTTTCTCATGGCTTTTGCTTCTTTCTTGCACCACACACCATCTTTAACTTAATTTGAAATAGATCGCTTTCTCATCCTGAATTCTGAACTGAAATAGATACCTTATTCAAATTCAATATGAAAAATAAATTGCTGCTGTAGTGAGGATTGAATAGCAAAAAAATATCAGGAATAGTGAAAAAGATAATAGTGTTCGATGTGATGAGCGAAATTGTCAAGGTCATCCGCAGTAACTTCTTTTGATTTCGTGAGCTTTGATTCGTCATCCTGTAGTGCGCACGTATATTCTGAATCATTTTGAATATTTTAGTGACCCCTAAAATAGAAAGTCGATTTCATTCACCTTATACATTCGAACGAATATCGGTATATAGATTAATACACATGATAGCGTACATGATACACGTATGCTTCTGAGCATTATGTAGTCACTCGCAGTTGCAGCATTACTCGTGTGGCATGTGGCTGGTTCCTTGAAGAAGATTATCACTTGAACCTCGAATTCACGGAAAATCAAGCACTTCGAAACTTATAGAGTTTGAACACCTTGCGGACCACCCGTTGTGCAAGTATCTCCGTATCATTTTTGTGTTTTTCGGAAATGAGTAACCTTTAATCCTTGAACATTTTTATCAGCGATAACAAGTGCTGTTTTCCAACCCTGGAAATGAGTGTAATCGTTTTAGGGAAAACGAAAAATGCCAGAAAAACCGGATGAGACTTTGCCCTTTCGTGTGAAGTCGTGCGCCACCGGTGGCGCACGCGATACGCAATGTTTTAAATAAACTTGTGAACGCTTCAATAATTTTGACTTTGAACTATGATGAATGGGAACTCACATCTATAATAAATCGGTACTGATAACTGTCCACAACTGTTTTTATAATTGGTATTAATGCTATAAAATATGCCGAAAACATTACTGTGAGAGCATAAGGAATTCGTTGTTTAAGGTATTTCAGAGGAAACATAACACAATAAAATCGATCGAGTGACGTAATTAGAGCGAATATACCTGGAACTCGTAAACTTACTCACCAGTAGAAGAACGCTTAGAAGTCGGTGGTCCTCAACAGCTCACACGGAAGGGAAAAACGCAGTGTTAGTTCCAACAAGGGAAGGGTAGTGTGAGAGAAGAGTGTATGTATTGTAAAAGGTGAAGAGCTCCTACAGCAAGTGGGATAGGCAACAGGACAAAGGATAGATTTTCATCGTTTGATTGTTTCCTTTTATTCTTGCCTTCCCTTCTCCTGTTCGTTGCAAATGACAAGATTTAACCTACTTTTACAATAATTTTAAGACACCAACCTGCTACCGGCGTAATAATGATTGAAAGTAAGACCGGCGTTCCCAAGCATTGCCATTTTGACATGGCAGGAAAATCTGAAGTATAGTACAATTACAGTGGCACTCATGATTAAACAATAACCAATTAATAAACCTAATCTAAACATTTCCGTTGAAGGGCTCCCGCAGCAATTTTTAGATATGTTGCCGTTTATTCGAAAATTTCAATCCCGCTCGCGACTCACCCACGACACGGTTCGTTGGCGGTTTGGGACAGATAAGCTATAATTCTCAAATTCAGCCCACGTGCATGGGTGAACATCATCAGTATTCATTATTTTCTCCAGCAACCCCTGCCCGCTTTTCCCAGTCTCCTAATCGTCTTGCGACTGAATTATGCACGAGGGTTGTAACAATGCTCACTCACAGGAACACTCTGTCCATGGTGAGCTGCCCTCACTCATTGCAAGTATGCTTACAAAGGGAGCTCAACAGGTGGACCGAGCCAGTTGAGGAGACTTGTACATTGCGCTACACTGATACGCTGAATTCACTTATAGGTTCTTTATTTTTGTGATGTTCAGAGAGGAGAATCAAGAAGCTGCCTTGTACGCATTCATGTGAACCTCAGCATGATGGTACTGCGAACTTTTTCTGTGAGCTCCATGCAAAGCGGATAAGCGCACTTTGTGGCTGATATTTTGACGGTATCGCCTTCTTCAAAGGCATATCCGAGCAAATCATAGAAAATCGACCAACTACTCCTAATTCTGTCCTATCTCATCCTTAATAGTGAATCGACAAAAAACAGGTCATCATGTGATCATGGAGTGGGTTACTTTGACGCGTTTTTTTTGGATGCGTTGTTCAGCTATTTGAGGAGTTGAAGAGAGATATTCCGTCGAAATGACAGCCAATAAACTTTGTAGGGCTAACGCCACTGCTGTGCACTTTCGAGCCGCGACAATGTCACTGTGTGATATCCGTGGACTACTCTATCCTCCAACTCTGCCCTAGAACGAGCTCTTCGAAACGACCTCATCTGGGATTGTTGCTTAAAGTAAGGTTTATTGAGCGATGTTTGGGCTGGATCACCTCCTTCAAAGAACGAGAGATTAGCGTCAAAGGCTTAAGCCAGCATTAACAACATCAGCAGTTCGGCCTGTTTTCAAACGAGATTTACTGCTGGAAGGTCAATCTTATGTATGGTCGTAACTTTTGCATTATCACAAGGAATTTCCCCTCCTGTTCGTTGTTGGATACTTCAATCTAGAACACCCCGAGGGCTCCTCGTGCAGAAGATTCCATTCTTTCTGCTTTTTGCTCCAAAGCCGTGACCCCATTTTGAAGTCGAACCTTATGGGCTCCTGAAACATTCGAAAACTCATTTTACCTACTTAATATGTATTCCTTCACACATGGACGCCTCCGCCTTGCTTTCTTGTCATTATACACACAACTGGTTTAGGTGAACTTGTGGACTTTCCTTAACACATTGACGACAGCGTTTTGGCTTCCTTGGCCAGGTGGGACATGAGCAGTTTGGCGGGCCCAATCTCTGAGACGCGCAACCGCGTCTCATTGTCCCACAAGGTGCTTCTCGGAACTCAACACTGAAAACAGCGAAACAAGAGTACAATGGGAAAGAGATGCGTCGGCAGCGCGGCAGTCGGCCTGTCTGCGCCTTTTGAGCGAGATAGTGATAAAATAGCACAAAAATAAAGGGCTTTAAACCAGTGGGAGTAAGTCGGTTCAGGGAAGTGGGGAGTAGGGAAAGCCAAAATTCGTAATAACTGGAATGTGTGCTTTTACATCATCTTCCTCAAAGGGCGCACTAAAGTTGCGCACACTTTCGCTAACTCTAGCCTCTCTTCAGCTTCGGCGCGCCCGAAGCAAGCAGCATATCTAACCACTTCATGGACCATTGTGTTTACAGTTAGGTTACTGTATGACCTACAAAATGAATACAAACAACTCGGAAAGAAGCCGCGCATTTGCTAGAAAAAGGGGTGAGTAGGGTGAGACGCGCAATCGCGTCTTAATGTCCCATGTGGGCTGCAAGCTGAGACGCGCAATCGCGTCCCACTGTCGTCAATGTGTTGAACGTTTTAGGCGCCCTCACTGCCAATCGAACAAACCCCCACCATTCTGGGTAGCAGTACATGTGTAGACGGTCATAGAGTCGGTTGGGTACTATGCTGTGCTTTAAGGTAAGAGGTGACACATGCACAGTGGCAAAATTTTCTCCAAACTTAACCATCTCAGACACTTATGGAAGGACTACTAAATAACATCGGCGAACAGCGGATCGACAAGCGATACAGGTGGCACCGATCACTTTTATCTGGTCATTTTCTATCATAGAACATGAAAATCCAACATTTGGGGCAAATGAGGGGGGGGGGTGGAGTGTACAGCGATTCTCCTAAATTTGATTATGTGTAACAAATAAGGTTGGGCCCTATCACCTGGAGTGCTTGAAAATGTCCATGGATTAAAAATGGGCGACGATGGAGCGGGATAAGGAATGGTAAATAGTGGTAGATGAGAAGAGTTTAATTCTTTAGCCTAGCTTTCCTCCTCGGCGAAGAGGGTATCGTTCTGCTCAAAAGACTCGCAATAAAAGAGCGGGGTAGGAGGGGGAAGAGGTATCCTTTCCAAATACAGAGTTAAGGTGCTATGTTATTCAAAAGTTAAGAAGATGAGCCACAAATTGTCGAGGAACTTGCAAATGGGAACTTCCTCGACTTCCTCACTTCCCTATAAACTTTGGACAAGATGGCACGGTGGAGGGGCGTGTTCGAACGAGTTGTTCGACGAATAGCTCATTGCCTTTGCTGGCATTACGCCAGTGATCGATGCTGTCATAAAATTGAGCTTTTCAAATAACGAATGAGGAAGCGCGGCAGTTTGGTAAAATGACGCATTCTTATGGCAGCACCAGCTCTGCGGCCGACGCGGAAGGTGGAGCTCGCGGACGAGGTGTGCACTGTGGACTGAGCAAGCATCTAGCGCCTCCGTTGCTCTCATTTGAATCGACACAAACGCCTATCCGAATCCGCCTGCACGAATTTGGCGAGTGTACCTAATCATGAACTGTGCCTTTAACTGGACTTTCCAACACTTTTCAAAATTAATCTTGCTGTAGGAAATTACGAGTCAACTTGCTACAGCTTCTTGAAAATTGCTGGACTACAATGATCAACACGTCTACAAACTTGCATTTGTACTTGAGCAGAAGGGGTATCCTATAAAGTCCGGAGCATAGGTACATCATGCCGAATATAGTGTCGAAAATCAAACAACCTAGAAAGAGTTTAATATTTTTAAAGATGAAGATACAATGAACAAAGAAGGTGAGTGGCACCTCTCTCTGGAGCGGAAAAAAACTTACAAAATGATTAAATAATAAAAAAAAATAGGGCCAACCTATTATAAGTAAACTGTCCCGCTGTGTTCTGTGATATGTGTTCCCTAAATATCGAAATACGGCAAAGGCATTGAAGGCAACTATTATTGAGCCTTCAGATACGTATAGATAGATTGACGTCTGGAATGCATTAATCATCCAAGAACGCTGTATAGGTACACGGATTATTTGGACGGCTTGGAGGGAAGCTTCCGGTATTCGGATCCTCTTGCTCCTGAATCATTGGTACCTACCTAAATCTATTGACCCTTGCGGAAAAAAAATTAGTAGATGGATTCAGTGATATGTTAGGCAAAGGCCTTTCGTCCTCCTAATCGATGGTTTACATAAAAACGCTTTTTCAGATACGGAAGATGAGCAGCAGTGTCAACGGCACGTGATTTGAGATGAGGCTCAGACGCACAAACAGATCGATCTCTTTTTTTCAATGTTGCTCATGGCTCTTAGTTCTGCTTGCCCCTAACCCATTCGCGACCATGTCAGCCACCGGTGGCTGACACGAAAATGCCCACTTCGGACCGTGTCAGCCACCGGTGGCTGACGGGCTTCAAATGGAATATTTGAAAACAAAAGGTCTTCGAGAGATTTTCTTTGCTGTGAAGAATCTTCATACCCTCACCTATCTACGCCGCCCCTGGGCAGAGGAAATCTCTATCCACTAGAATTTTATTGAAGAAAAAAATATCATGACTTCAAAATTTCACCAAAAAAGTTGAAAATTTTTTTCCGCTGAAACTTCTCCCATGGGGCTGTCGAAGGTCCTGATCTCAAATATGCAATTCATTTTTGGCGCTGGTGCCAAATTGGCGCCATTTGGCGCCAAATAGCGCCGTGACTGAATCGCACCAAATTCCTGAAAACTTGTGTATA